>OZ038481.1:112570090-112602590 GCA_964036315.1 Acanthosepion esculentum
AAAGGCATGACACGTGGAAGTATGGTCTTGCATTGGTTCAATGGTATTGATCAATTTAACCCATAAATATAGCTTACCGTAAAATCATATTTTAATCACACACACACACACACACACACACACACACACACACACACACACACACACACATATATATATATACACACACATGTATATATATATATACACACATATATATATATATACACACATATATATAAATACACACATATATATATATACATATATATATATATATACATATATATATATACATATATATATATACCTATATATATATACATATATATATACATATATATATATATATACATATATATATATATATATATATATATATATATACATATATATATATACATATATATACATATATATATATACATATATATATATACATATATATATACATATACATATATATATATACATATATATATATGCATATATATATATATATATGCATATATATATATGCATATGCATATATATATATGCATATATATATATGCATATACATATATATATATATATATATATATATATATATATATATTTATATATATATATATATATATATATATATATATATATATATATATATATATATATAAGGTTAATATGCAGAGATGAATTAGAACAGGAAAATAGTATAAAAAGTACTCAATACACGTGTGAAAAAATGAATTAAAATTAACATGTGGAGCTTTAACCTTTAAAAAGTAGGAAGTCACATAGTAGACGCGATCTTGGTCTCAACCTAACGGTCTCATCAGGCTAATTCCATCAGCTGACCATCCAACGCTTTATTTTTTTAAACACACGCACACACACACATACACATACACACACAGACACACAGACACACACACACACATACACACACACACACACACACAGAACGCTACATTACTTTTTTTTCAAAAATAAATAAACAAACAAACGGCGACGGTCAACGCAAAATGTTGAGTGCAATAGAAAGGTGATGGGTTAGCAGGAGGAAGAGGAAACAGAAGATGGCGGAGAGAACAAGAGAAAAGAAGAAGGCAAGTGTATTGTAAATGTATAAAGAAAAGAGGTAGAACATAAAAGCAAGTGTAACGTACATTTAAGAAAGGGTGTCTTGTAAATATAGCAAAGGAAGGGGTGGGCAAACGTATTGTAAAATAACTGTGACCTTTTAAATTACACTTCTTATCCGGCTTCATATTCACTTATTATTATTATTATTATTATTATTATGTTGGTTTTATTTTTATATGAAGGCATGAACTTCAGATTTCTGTTTTAAAAGGTTTTGGGAATCTGGAAATGTCATAATCGCTAATGTCTCCTGTTGACAAACGTAGCAAATGCGGGTATGATTGCTGTATGTTTTTTCCTTTAAAACATTGTCCAGCTTACGAAGGGCTCATTATTCTTTGTTTTCTTTTAGATTCCACATATTGCTAGCCTGTTTCGTGGAATTTCTAAAATTTTCTAGCTTAAAAGAAGATCTATATTATTTTTATATTTTATGTTATTTTTACAATACGATTGCTTCCCCGCCATACTTCCCTAATATTTCTTTATCCATCCTTGAAAAATAATAATGTAGTGTTATTTGAGATTTTTTATTAAATAAAACGTTGGCTGGTCAGTTAATAAACCGTGAGGTTTAAACCGAGGTCGCGTATTCTATGTGACGTCGTAATTTTTAAAGATCATATATATATATATATATATATATATATATATATATATATATATATATATATATATATATATGTATGGTTAAGAAAAATGAGGATGAAATCCTGAGAGATCAATGTAAATTCAGAGCTAATAATTTAAAGAAAAACAGACAACTTTAAGGCTCCATGTAATAATTTATTTCACCATAGCCCTTTTAAAGCATGTTGGATCATCAGACTACACTTCCAAAAGTTAAAACGAAAAACAAAATGAACATTTACACTTTTGACGGGTAGTATTAAGTTTATGTAATTTAACAGAGAGGGTAATGAGGGGTGGTGTGAGAGACATGATCGAGTTTAGAGAGGGTTTATTTATTTTAATATTTCTATCTATCATACTTAGCATTAGGGGAGGAGGGACCAGACATTGACCTATTTAATCGGTTAACTTAACGGAAGTGATATATTGAAAGGGAAGGGGGAGAAGAGAGGAAAAATAAAAAGAAAGAAGGGGGAAGTAAAGAGAAAGAAACTGTCATTAGGCTTTACTAAGAGACAGGAGGAGTGGTAATTTTTAGCAATTTTTGTAAAAAAAAGATTTTAATTTTTGATAGTAATTTAATTTTTTAAAATCACCGAAAAAAATTAATTTGATGTTTGCCAGCAATTTAAATATTTAACTCTTGTACAAATAATTTATGGATTTAATATGAGTTAAATAGTATATTTAAAAACACATTCATAGAAAGTACATTAAAAAATTATTTAAACTATAACAGTTTACTGATATTAATCTTTCAATATTGTAAATGATTGTTAAGGTAACATCTCTATCAGTTTGAATCTAATTCATGAATGTAATTTGTGACTATTTTTAGATGGGTAATCTTTTTTTACTTAAAGTTTGGGTTTTAAATTAAGATAGAGTAATATTGGAGGGCAATATTAAAGATTTTGTTTTATCATATACATATATATATACCATACATACACTTATGCAAATCACACATATACATACGTTCATTTACATGTGCAATTACACACATAGGCACATACACATGTATCGATATACAAATGTACCTATGTATATTCATATATCAATACTTACATATATATTTTCAAATCTTTACACATATTTATATTTATATCTGTTTAAATTTTTAACATAAATTTCACAGTTAATGTTTAACGTTAGGAGATGACTTAAGTGTTTAAATATCAAAACAAATATTTCTAATTTTAACATTTGCTACTTCGATAAACGCATCTCTAATGGGCGGAACAATTCGTTTAAGCATGAAGCAGACTGTAGTTACCGGTTGTCGATCTCAATTTTGACTTTATATATATCTAACTCTCTCTCTCTCCCCATATATATATATATATATATATATATATATATATATATATATATATATATATAGATAGATAGATAGATAGATAGATAGATAGATAGATAGATATAGATATATACATACATACATAGTTAGATGTAAACTGCTTGGTGAACACTATCTGTTATAGTATCATATAAATCCACCAAAACTATATTACAATTGTTCCGGTATAGCTGACGCATTAATCTCGACAATAATCCATTTAAATAAATGACCCATGTAGTTGAAATTTAGACTGTGTTTACATTGCTTTTAAACCAATGAAACAACCTGATAGTTATTTTCTTCATGTCATTGATGTGTTAAGTGTCGTTTAATTTAATATTTCAGACTCAGAACTGGTCTCTCTGAAGATGTTGAGATATTGGGAAGCCAATTGAAGCTGTTTCAAGTTTAGTCTTTAGAAGGGTCGTTGAAAGGCAAATATTTTTTAATAACTTGACACAGAAATAATTTTTTTTTACTCTCTCGATGTCTCTAAACTTGGTTTGTATTGTTGATGGAATTAAAGGCAATCTAATTCTAGAGTTTATTTCTCAAGTTACGAATGAAAGCGATAATTACTTTTGAACTAAACGAAATGAATTTAAATATATTGATTTTATATGCGATTCAAATCTTATACGCCCACTTTGATTTGTTTGGATTTTAAAACTCGTTTATTGCTTTAGAAATATTACAAAAAATGAATAAAGGGAAAGCCAAACCATAAATTATTTCGGTGGGGGCTCTGTATGTTTCTGTCGGTAGTTTCGTCAATATTATTTTAATGTCGTAACATTTCCTTTTGTTTAGTGAATAAAATCATGCATGTAATTCTTTGTTGTACATGTGTCTAAACGTGTGTGATTTCTGGAAAAATGACACCAGCAGAAGACAGTGTACAGAAGAATGAAAGGGGGAATAATGTTAAAAATACGCGAGAATTAAAAATAAAAAACGGAATAATAGATTATAAGAAACAAATGGTTCAAGAGAAAAAGAAAAGGGACACGATAGAATAAAAAAACAATAAAAAGTGAAAGAGGAAGATTTGAAAAAAAAATGAATGATATAAAAGATAAACAAAATAAAAAAACGGATAGGAAAACTTCGGATGATCAAGAAAAGAAAATTAGTAGAAAATGGCATTAACATAGAAAAATAAAGAATGTACAATGAAAGAAAAATGAAAATTACTCAAAAAATGATATTTTATACCTGGAGTCTAATGCTAAAGTCATTTTGAAGAGAAAAAAGAGGAATAAAATTATATAAAAATAGAAGAAATATGCTATCTCGTACAGAAAAAAAGACAGATACATTATTTTCAATGCTACAGAACAATTGCCTTAATGAATGACAACTTGTGAATCATAAGTTGTATTCTTAAAACTGAGTTTATAATCAAACGCAAAAAGGAATCATCTTTTTAGTAAAACCGACATAATTCATTTTGCCAAATATGTCGCTTCTATTCAAAATCATAAAGCAATAACAGAATTATATGGTATATGCCATGAAACAAGATGGAAATTGATGTTGGTTACGGTAACCTATAAGAATCTGGGTTATGCAGACACTCTACAACTTCCTCTCCGGTGTACAACAAAGTAACTTTCGACCTCTCTAAATCCGTTTAGCTATTCATTTTCTCAAACTCATTAGCTAGGTTACTCCTTCTAATCCATAGTAGAGGGGAAAAGCTTTGGTTTTTATAACTTTTCCAATGATATATCTGCGTGGAAGTGAATGTAATGAGCCCGATTGGAATTCAAACGTACATCTCTGATTTCTCGTTTCGCGATACTGCCCGTACATCCAAGCTTACAGCTCATGGAATTACCAAACGGTCACAGAGTTAAGTTTCGAGATCGCGCATCGTTGCTTAAGTTTAGCAATCGATCGAGACCCAGGGACGTAATATGGCCGTAAGCTTTTTGGGGGCGCACAGTGATGAAAAAAGGTTTCTGCAAATTAACACTCATGTGCTATATATAAGGGCAAGTAAGTATAGGATGCCACCGAAAAAAGTTAGAAAAAGAAAGATTATTATTATTATTTAATAACTTTCTTTTTAACCAGCGTTTGTTTTAGGATTATTTGATGCGTCATTACCATGACCAAGTGAAGAAAGATGATTATATATTTGTTTTAGCTTAATTAAGCAAAAATCTAGCAATTAACAAAAAGTAAATTAATGGACAAAGGCCTTAGCAGAATGTAAGTCTCTGCTTGATAGACATAATTACTGGATTTCCAGGAGAAACTGTGCATTAAGAATTTGGTTCATATGATTTTTCTTTTTTTTTATATCAGAGTCATATCTCCTATCACAGCAGAAACAGTTTAAGTTTTTTAAGTGTCAGACGTTGTTTTCAGTTTCCATCTACAGGTTTTTGTAATTGATTACCTTTTTCAAAGATTTCTCCCCGAGATATTTTTGACACTCCTTCCACTCAAGTTCATCAGTTTGCACACATTATATTTTATTTTATTATTAATATTTGGTCAAGATCATAAACTAAATTGTTTGTCAATTAGACTAAATAGATACACTGAATATTTATATTATTATTATTATTATTATTATTATTATTATTATTTATACCTCCAAATTTCTGTACATCCATATCGAAAATGACTTTAATAATATATATATATATATATATATATATATATATATATATATATATATATATATATATATATATATGAAGAAATATAGTCGTAAAGTGTGCTATATTTATGGGATAAAGTGCTCAATATCAGAGATAGAGCGTGTGTAAATATAAAAGTGAGCATAGAAGTCAACACTTAGAGGCGACAGTCTGTTTCATGCCAGATGCAGTCATCGGCCCGATGATTGCATCTAGCATGAAACAGACTGTCTCCTCTAAGTGTTGACTTCTGTGTTCACTTTTATATATATATATATATATATATATATATATATATATATATATATATATATATATATATATACACCACATATATACACACATATATATATGTGTGTGTATATATGCATATATATATATATATATATATATATATATATATATATATATATATATATATATATATAAATATATATAATGTGTGTATGTATGTGATATATATATATATATATGTAATTAGAAACTTAGGTCACCAACAATGGTTCACAGTCTGTGTCGAAGCAAATAAGAATAAACTTAAAGATACATTTCTATTTACAATATACACAAGGGGGCATGATTCTATATGCGACTTTATGTCATGGATGGTCAATTTATATAAATAATTTTTTAAAATATTTTTCTTTATTTACATTCTTTTAGTAAAATACGTTTATGCACATTGTACAGATGTTAATGTTACCTCTGAAGTCTTTTGTCCTAACTAATGCCAGGAACTTCTGATTAGGTAGATACACACAGAAACACACACACACACGCGCACGCACCCGCGCTTGTGCGTGTGTGTGTGTGTTTCTGTGTGTGTGTGTGTGTGTGTGTGTGTGTGTGTGTGTGTGTGCATGCATGCGTGTGTGTGTCTGTGTAATATTCCGTTTGTATATAATACAATTGTATCCAAATAATATAAAATATTAAAACTCACCCACAAAACGAGCTCAATGTATTTATTATAACAGGTTATATAAATTGCATAAAAGAGAAATGCAAAATTACCCTAGAAGATTAGCTATTTCTACCAAATTTTTACTAAATTTAAAAATTATATTTTTTAAACATTATATTTGTCAATTAAAATAACTGGGATTAGCAGATGAAAGTAAAAGTGTGTATTTGTTTATAATTATTATTTTATTTATTTTCGATTAGTGAATCATCACTTTGTTAATTAAAGGGAGTTTACTGAATGTTATTTTAAAAAAAATAGTACTATTAAATATAAAATTAAACAGTAAGTGTTAACAAAATTTATAATATATAAAAAAATACTAAATAAATCTTCAAATAGATGTTTATTTTGACGCCTACAAGTAACCATCAATTGCCTTGTTTAATAATACCGTGTTATTTAAATGTTTTAAATTAATCTTATTTTTCAAATAAAATATAGGTTACATTTATTTCCTTTCAATTTCCAGAAATGAGAGAGAGGGGGTAGAGAGAGAAAGTAGTATTAGCATGGCGGTGACGCCACTAAGATAAAAGGATCAACACCGTCTGAAAGAGAAGAATATTTATAATGTAACCGGAATGCTAATCATAAACAAGGAACAAGTGATAAACATATAGTCCTTTTTAAAAACCGTGGAGGGTTGTGAATCTGGCGATAATACAAAAGAAAATGTAATTGAAGAAAATCGATTTAAATGCTTACTAGAACCCTTTAGAAATGTGTATATACAAAGTGTTTTACTGCTGTATGCTTGTTCATTGAAGGTGAAGATTGTTCGTCATATATTCGGTTTAATGCAAATATTTGTCCATCGAGATTTGGTATTTCAAGTTGATGAATCCTTTATTGAAGTCTTTCACTCCTTCCATATCGCAATGTATGCTTGACGACCTCTTCATAGATGAAGAAGAGACCTGAAGCAACATAAATCTGCTTCTACAGAAGAATGTTGAGAATAACAGGAACCAAAAATATGAGCAACGTTGTAGAAATAAAAAAAAAACAAGATTCATAATGAGTAAAGTAGGTTTGTAAATTTTTATACTCACAAGATAGATTGAAGGCAAGAGAGACAGACTAAAATGCATAACCTCCCGATGTGGAGATGTACACACCTATCCAGATTATGACTTGCACTCGTAAAAATAGCATACTGACGCCGAGAAACGTCTGTAGAGAGCTAGCCGTCAGCGAGCCTCATATCCTTACTACAGACTTCTGTAAGACTACGTCGACTCCCAGCGACGTTATATTTCGGAATTGTTTTATCTTCATTCATTGAAATGAAGAAATAGCAGGGGGGACAAGCATTCGAATTCAGACGAAAAAATATTCTCCCGCTTAGCATAAATAGGTGGCGAAGAAAATCAAAATTCCCGGAAAAGAATTTTGTGGAATTCGTGTATATACACAGGGCGATGGGGAAGACAATAAATTCCAAGTGTGTTTGACATACTGCACCTAGGAAAAAACTAACCTTTTTCTTCTTTTAAGGACTATTTGTATAAAAACTTTCGCCGTAGCCTATACCCGTTGGTGTAACCACGTTTAGTTGTCCGGTCCTCAGGGTCATAGAATGTCGTTTTTACTACGGGGTAACTCTGACGCTGGTCCAAGCCAGTTGTTGGTTGCTCGCCGTTTCGATCAACAGCCTACACTGTGTTCTTGATCTCAGAGCTATGGGAAATCCAAGGTCTTAGACTTGCAGCACTAATTCAACCCTTAGCGCGAACTATATTAAGGAGAATGTATCTTCAAGATGAAAAATAAAACGAGTCACTCGTGTGGTTAATCTTCAGTAGGTTTATATAAATCCTGGTCCAACCAATTTAAGCTTTCCCCCATCAATCTCCATATTGGCACTGGAACTGGTCTATACTTCTGGAGGGCTTTGTTCGATGTCTTGAAATCAGGAAATCTTGTTGGCATCTCACGTGTATTTTATAGGCACTGAGGTCCCCAAATTCATCTGCTTATATGCACTTCTGCCCAAAACTGCCGTGGGCCCAAAGTCTTCTGAAATATTCATTAATTCCAATATGATTTTCTTCGTTTCCTATTTCTGCTGTCTTAATCAATTTTCAAAATTTGGAGAATTATCCACCTTCACAATTGTTGCTCTCACCTTAAATCCAACCTGCTTCACTTCACACCTCTCACCGCTACTCCGTACAGAAGGGACAAAATCCTGCCCCTTTCTTCTTCTTTGTCGGTACTCTAAAACTATCCTCCTGTCTAGGATAGCATGACTGCCTTTCTGAGAAATCGAATTTTCCAATTCTATGAGAAATGCCATGGTTTATTCTCCTCGTTAATTTCAATTGTCTGACTCCATTCCTGGACTCATCTGTCCATCGAAAATATAAAAATGATCACCTTCTCATTTTAACATTCCGAGCGATAAATAAAAAATACTTGCCAATTTGTTTTCGTCAATGAAAATATATTTATTTACCTAAATTCTCAACAAAAGGATACGGTTTTCTATCCCTGGGCCGGCGGTTGCCGTCTTAGCAAATAAATGAATAAATAAATAAATGAATAAAGCTAGGTCACCTGCCTGTTATGATGGATCGATTTCCATAATTGTAACCTTCGTAATAAGTTTATTCACTGTTTTTATTTCTTGTTTCGCTTTTGTTAATTAAAATATAATTCTCCTCTACTTCTCTTTTCGCCAATGACATGTATTTTTTTCTAAATTCCAAGGAAATAGATAAAGATATTTCCCAATTTGCTTTACCCGCATGCCAGATATTCGATAGATAAAAAAATGTAAACTCTTGGTGTATGATTCCAATTCGTAGCCGTGAGGAAAGCCAGATGCCCCTTTCTATACTTCCATATTACAAAGGAAAGTGTCTTTCATTCTCCCTTTCTATTTCACTATCTTCCAATTTATATTTCATTTTGGGCTTAACCCTTTTTCTGCTTAGAATTAATGTTTAACCACATCAGAGCTTCAAGGTAATACTTGGACGAAAATAATATACTATAAAGAATGGAAAATAATTGTTCAGCAAGTATTACAACATATGTGGTAGGAGCGGATTTAATATCGAGAAGAATTGAAGGCAATATTGAAAAAGCATTGGACAGACAATACGTCAATTTCTTTTTCGCCGGACTCGTTTGCTGACTAAATTAGTAAATTTAATTACTTCTCAGAAGAAAATATTACATTCCTATCCTACATCAGAATGTACAAGACGTTTTTCAGAGTAGAATGTCAAGGATGGTGGGAATGAAAAAAAAAACTATGTCTTCTGTTACGAAAATAATGGCCTGCTGGAAATGAAAACTATCTGAATTTCATTTTGCCAAATATAAAAGAGTGTCATTTAACGAAACGATGCCGATATTATCAAAACTTTTGGTGAAAACTTTTCTTTTTATTTATTAACGTTAGCAGTGCATGAGCCTTACGAAGGACGGAGATAAAGATTTTTTCATATAAGCCAATAAAGTCAACCGTGAATGCAAGAAATTTAAACTGGACGAACTATGTACAGATAGATTTAAACGTTTAATCTTTGTTAAAGGTCTAACAACAAGTAACGATGCGAAAGTCAGCTCTCTCTTACAAAACTTGGACAGGATTCAAAGTTAACAATACATGCCCCTGCGGAAGAGTGTCAAACAATTGTCAATTTAAGGCAGGAAATAGTGAAAATCGAATAAAATGACATGTCAGAATTACGAATAGTTCGAAAAAAGGAAAAGAAATTCGAAATAAAAGTACTGCCTAAATTAAACCATGCTATGGCAGTGGTAAGCTTCATTTCAGAAGAGATTATACATTTTAAAACAAAATAATAATGGAAAAAAAAGTTAAAAACAAAGCTACTGTTGAATTGCAAAGAAATATATAATTAAGTTGCTATCTGCTAAAAGTTTGGAAAGTTCAATTAATATGCGGTTGTGGATATTTGCATTAGGAAACATGTATATACGTTGACACTGACGAATAAACACGTCCTAATAAACTTTCAGAATCAAGCTACAGATGTCTTTATACGCTGATCTTCATTTTTTTATGCCATTATAAGTTTGAAACGAGTCCACTTGTCAACTCATACTCCTGATAGAGGTGTTAGCCACCGCTCGGGTACTTCAAGGTGCCTCAGTTTCTTAGTCTCTATAAACAAATAAAAGAATCCGCCTGAAAATGAAACGTTTTTCTCAAGTTAATTCGCAGCGGGTTTAAATTATACATTTGTGTCATTACCGCTCCGCGGAATCATAGTTCGATATGAAACCGGTTCTTTGTATATAAAACAAAGTTTGGAGACCACTATCCTAAATAGCAAAGAAGGACATTTCTTCAGTTTAATGGTCTGCTGGTTAAAAAGTAGTTGTTATTTTTTGTAGTGGGGGTGGGGGTAGGTGAAATATTTTTTGTATATAAGCATTCGGTAGATCTTGATGGCGATATGTCAGCATCGAAAATACTGATTTTTTAGAAATGGGATCATCTTCAAAATATTTTATATTTTAGTAATTTCGCCCCAGCAAGGCGGCAATGACACTAGCATGCAGGGAGTTATAGAGAGTGAAATTGAGAGAAAAATGGGTATAATGAGAACTGAGAAAAGCATAAAATATGAACAGAATTGAAGAAGACAGAAAAAGGCGATTGACCTTGCATTTAAATTTTTAGAGATGGAAGTTTTCAGGGAAGCGAGTAAAGGAAGTGAGTTCCTCTGGCGGGAAATGCGAGAATTGTCAGAAAGTAGGTCTTGAGAGGTAAGATGCTTAACCGCTACGTCATTGATTAGAACCTCGAATACTTTGCCGAAAATAAGTAGGAGACGAATAGGGCGATAGTTAGAGGCGTTCAGTAGTTCTGAGTTCTTAAAAACAGGAACGATAGACGACTTCCAACAAATTAGAAAGCAGAAAGCAGCGATGCAGTAGTTGTAGGTTTTGGAGAGAACTGGAGCCATCTCGGGTGCACATTTCTTTAAGATGACAGTTAACATCCTGTCAACTCCGCATGCTTTGTGGGTTCTAATTTAGAAATTCTGTCCACGATCAGTATTGGGGTTATGCGCATATCACTCAGTAGAGCCTGTGTTTTGGGATGGGGACAACCAAGTATGGGTACTTCAAATGAGTCCAGTGTTGATTTGGAAGAGAATTTCCGAGCAATGCATTCAACCTTATATGCTGTAGATGTCAGGACTTCGAATTGATTGAGTAGAGGAGGGATGAAGGATTTGTTGTTCAGCACACTCTTGCAGAGACGCCAATAATCTCTAGAACCGAACTTGCAAGGTGCATATGCTGTTTCATTCTATCAGCAAACAGTAAATTCGCTTCATTGAGGACGCTCTTGCACATAAAGAGACGCCTATTGTAGTAATGAGACGTGTCACTGCTACAACAGGAAAAGTGATTCCTCGGGTCTATGCAGGTGGGAACCAAGACGATGAACGCGGTTTAACTTGATATTTCCTTGCTTGAATGAAACAGCGATGCTGACATTCCCCCAGGAAGAGACCACAGAAGCGCATTTTAAAAAAGGATAATTAAATGTTTCATTCCAAGGGATGACACGAAGGAAATCACGGAAAGAATCCCAACCCGCTCGTTTGTAAAAGAAAGATATTCTGTTCGAAGAAGTTTCTTGGCTAGTTGGGGGGCGGAAAAAAGATGTTTGCAGTCATAAACTTACAGGTTATGCATGTGGGCACTAACATCAATCCTAAGGAGAGGAAAATAATCAGGAATCGAGAAACCAGAAGCGATGATTGAAGAGTTAAGAGAAGATTCGCAGAGAGATAGGATGTCTGGAGACTTTTCGAACAGGAACTTTTCCAGACTGTAGCAGTTTCTACGGATATCACGAATGTTGGAGAAAGAAAGGTTTAGATGTTTGTTTGTTTAACTGATTTAGGTTTATATCTTTGGTTGTTTATAGCTATGGTCTTGTTAATTAAAAACGTAGGTTAATAGTAGATTTCTGTCGTCTAATTTAACATGAATCGAGAAACCAGAAGAGATGATTGAAGAGTTAAGAGAAGATTCGCAGAGAGATAGGATGTCTAAAGACTTTTCGAAGAGGAACAGTGGAGTAATGGATAGCGGCTCGGACTGAGGAATCGGAGAGCCGTGTTAAAATTACAGTCGAATCCAGTACATTCACTTACGTGCTAAAACCCTTGGGAAATGTATAAATCCTTCTATACTCCCCATCCTAAAGCCTTGGTTGGCAACTGGTCTAACACTGAAATAAATCTGCATCGTCTGTCACACATAGCATGACACATAATAATGAATTTAACATGTACAGAAAGGAAACTGGTGCAGACTACAAAATAGACGTTGCTCACAGGAAGTGCATGCGGTGACACTATTCTATGCGCGAAATGGCACTGCAAGAACTCCGATATTATGCAACTGTGGATTAGAGCAGACTCTCAAGACGCTACGAAAGTGTTCGTGCTCCGAACTACCTGTCCTGAACAGCGACGAGAAAACTGCTAACCCGGTACCTTCAGTTTGAAGACATTTTCACCATCCACACATATCACAAAAATTCATGATAGCACCACAAATAAAACCTGAGAAAAGGAAAGTAAACGCGAACCCCATCCTAAACAGGAATCAAAGGATGAGCCTCCATTGTTGATCAATAGAAGAAAATTTGTTAATCGTGCTATATGCGGCTTTGCGTTGATATGGAGGGGAACAATAGTTTATTATTAACTTCGGCATATGAATAATAATCACGATGACGCATTTGTCAGTACATTGTTTCCTCCAAACGGAGATTGCGTATTACTCAACGTTATAGTTTGCAAAAAAAGATTAAAGTTTCCTAAAACTAAGTTTTGAAAAACTGGATGATACACTTAATTTTGTCATTATAATTTGTCACTTAAATTTGTGTTCCAGATATTTCTCTTGCGAAACCCTGAATTCGTTCTGGATTATTTTCATATCCCCAAATAATTAATCTATGAATTCCAGTAATCTTGCTAAAATGTGAGTATTGTAAAATTCAGGTAAATTAATAAAACTATTTCCCCACTATACGAGCGGCATGTAGTCTACAATAATACGTACATAATATATTAAATATCAGGCACATTTATACAAGGTAACCAAAAAAGTTCCGTCCGTTTTTAAAGGAAAAAAAAGAAAACGCTTCACAGTATGTGTAACTTATATTTAGTCTTCGAAGTAATCGCCATCGTCATCCAGCACCTTCGCCAACGTGTCTCCAGCTGTTCAATGCCCTTGCGGTAGAACTCGGGGGGTTTTGACGCAAAGAAGTCCGTGAGGGCTTTGCGCAATTCTGCTTCATTGGTGAAGTATTTCCCAAGAAGATGATTATTCAGGGAGTGGAAGAGATGGTAATCGAATGGCGCAAGGTCAGGTGAATAAGGTGGATGGCACAAAGTCTCCCACCCAAGTTGTTGTATGGTATACCTGACCACTCGCGCGACATGCGGCCTGACATTGTCATGGAGGAAAATCACACCTTTGCAATTCACCATTGCTGGTTCCTTCTGGCGCAATGCCTGTTGCACACGTTTCAATTACTGCGAGTATAGGTCTCCACTGACCGTTTGGCCTGTTGGTAGCAGTTCATAATGAACCACTTGAGTACCTGTCCACCAGACACAAAGCATAATCTTGCGTGGGTGCATATGCGGTCTTGTGGTGTGAAGGACAGCATCCTGAGGAGACAACCAATGTCTGGAACACTTGGGAGTTTCGTACAGAACCCACTTTTCATCACTGGTAAGCACTCGATTGAATAGGGTGCGGTACGGTGGCGAGAAAGCGGCGATACGCAGGCTACCTCTCGTTGTCCCTTGTGGACCTCCAGCAGCGTTTGTGGAACCCACTTGCTCAGTTTGTACGTCATACCTAGGCGGTGCAGCTGAAGTTTAACTGTTTCATCGGAAACGCTGAACTGTCTTGCAAGTTCACCACGCGTTAGACTACTGTCCTATTCAATGGCCCCTTCAGGACTCCGTCATTCAAGACCTGTGGTCGTCCACTGCGAGGCTCATTATGGTGAGACAAATCTCCCGACTTGAATTTTCGAAACCAACGCCTTGCAGTACGTTCATCCACAGCACTATCCCCAATCGCTTGACATATGCGGCGACTTGATACAGCTGCTGATAAGTCCACTTTGAAGTCGTAAAGCAAACAGTCCGGAACGGATCTCTTGACACTTCCATCCTTCTCACAGCTGTCCGGCTTATAACCGATGGCCGGGCACGGTGCGCGTGTTTTTTATAACATCTTCCGGCTGTCCGAATTTGAAAACAATCGCTACACGCATTTCGTATATATTTCAACTTCATTCAATGACTAATCAAAACACAGACAGAACTTTTTGGTTACCTTGTATTTTCGCTATTTCCATGAATCCTTGCATTATATTTTGAAAAAATTATAGTGTCTAAGAAAATGAAGTAGACATATATAAACCTTATACTGTAATATTATATTGAAAAATATAAATCATTTTGCTATAGGTTTAATTTAAATTAATGATAATGATAAGTTTGACGAAAAATGATGAATATTTCTATGGCGAATGAATATTCCATATTTAGCTAAGGGATATTTATACTCGTTTTATGAGAACATATCTTACGATGTGATCTGATACGAATCTATAATTAGACTGAAATCCGTTGCTCAACAAGATGTCTTCAAAATGAGATTTACAACACTTAAAATTCATATATATATATATAAAACATAGATTCCAATCGTACGAAGAAAATTTTATTTTCAAATAAACTATAGGGTTATAAATCATGAACAATATAATTTGCGGTAGAAAATGAAGATCTCCAAACTTGTGAAAAACAAAAGATATAAACGTGATCTGGATTAAATAGCAAGGTAAAATAGGATCTCTGTTCTTTGGTGACGACCAGTCAAAGAGAAAGAAAGCCGATGTCCAAATCTTTTAGCAGGGAACGGTAAACGGCACTACAATATATCTTAATAAACCGTGTCAATTCGAAGATAAAAATGGGGAATTATTGAGATCTGTTATGCCTAGTTCATCAAGTGATTGTTCATTTAAAAACATATTTTCTATACGTTATTGATATATCGTTCATTGAAAAATAAATGTTTGTTTCTGAGAATCCATTTTAATTTGCTCGTTACTAAAACTTATAATAATTCCTTTCGTAGATTTGTTTTTATTTTATTAATAAATACATGATAATTAAAGTACGGTTGATATAACGTCTTATATAATGACCGTTTATGTCTCCCAAACGTAAAGAAACCAATTCCTTCAACAATGTGCTTTACATGGTTGTCTGAATTTAAAACACATTTTATAGCATAACACGGAATTTTACTTCACAAATTCATTGTCTCCTAAGACATTACATTAGGCTAAAACTATGTCGTAGATATATCTTCCCCAAATGCAAATTGCGGTATCAGCATTAAATATATCAGTCCGTTATATGACATGCGTGATACACGTTTAGGCAATCATATATCTTGACATTTCTTTCTGCAGTAGACCAGTTGCCATCCAAGGCTATGGAACGCGGTCTGTCCTGATATTTACCCATAGCTGTTGGGAGAAGAAGAGTATTCGTACCTTTCTCAAGGGTATTAGCACGTGAAGTGAATGTAATGGATTTATGACTGGAATTCGAACTCGGTCGATATCCATTACTCCACCGTATGCTAAGTGAGAAACTAATATCTTGGTTAAAAAGCAATGTCTGGATCAGTAATACTGGAACCAAAAAAAAAGAATAAGCAGAATTTTTTATATATTTTATACATTTAATATAAGATTTTATTGCCTTATTTCATTTTCGCAATCTCATGTTAGTTCAAACCAAAGACGACATTAGAAAGTATTTAAGTGGAAAGCATAAATTAATGCAACAAAAACATGGATTAATGGAGTGCAAGAGATCGCACACATTCTAAAAGCGCATGACTGAGATAGATAGATAGATAGATAGATAGATAGATAGATAGAGAGATAGAAAGAGAGAGAGAGAAATAGAGATAGAAAGATAGATGATGATGATGATGATGATGATGATGATGATGATGATGATGATGATGATGGTGGCGGTGGTGGTGGTGGTAGTGGTTTTGATGATGATGATGATGATGATGATGATGATGATGATGATGATGATGATGATGAAAGTATTTATTACTGTAATACCAATTGTTCACATATTTACATATACTTATTTGCACTATTTATATTTGGATTATTGTCCTCATCTTTGTTGTTGTTATTAAAACGTTTCGGCTGTTTTTCCTTTTCCGCTCTTCCTCAGGTGCATTTCGATCTGTGTAAACTAGACTGCATTCTGAGTGGGCTACTCCACTGCTCATGCCTTGCGATATCGTCTAGTTCTTATTTTTACTTAGTACTGCTCAGTTAGTGCAAGTATACATTGCCCGACTCAGGGATTGAATTCACAAGGCCATTGGCAAATTCTCCGAATATGAATAATGATAACTCCTCATCCCAGAAATTCAGACAGATATTCTTGCTTCTTACATTCTCGTCCTCATTTATATTAATGGAATTAAAAATATATATGTAAACAAGGAAAATGAAGTGATATTCCCATTTGTTTGTCGCTTCGGAAAAGTGAAGGCATTTCAAGATATTGAGGTCTTACCATAATATTTTTTTACTTGTCATTATAATTAAGAAACATTCTGTAGAAATATAAGGAGAGAAATGACTATTACTTATTAAACAAACCGAGCATCTTCTAGATTTTAAAATTTTAGTTAATTTTACAAAATACAGTAGTGAAAAAGATAAATCTGATTGTCTAAAATAATAGCTTTGTTTTTAATCCATATTATTATAAAAACATCTTATAGTGATTTATTAAGCGTCGCTCAAATGTGGCATAAGGCCGAAAGTATGGAGCACCCAGTGAGGATCATACTCACTATTCAGTCGTAATTGTACTAGCGATACAAGCTTTTTAACCATTACACCTCATCGACGTGCCCGCGAATATTAGATGTGAAACAAAACCGAAAGTATGGAGCATCCAGTGAGGAACTAACTCACTATTAAGTCTGAAACGTTTCAGTGAGGCAAGCTTGTTAACCATTACACCATGTAAGCGTGTCAATTATAAGGCACCAGTTTAACAAATTACTTTCTCCTGCTGGACTATATTATCATCTAATAATCATATTGATCGTATTGAACGATACAATTTCGCTTGAACATAGTATTTATAAATGGCCGCATTAAAAATAGCTGAAATTTACTTCGAAAATATTAAGTTATATCAAAAATACAAATAATAAACATAATACATAAACAAAAGATGCGAATATATCTATTACTTACTATACGACTTGAAACGTATTGTCTTGAAATGAATAAGCGTGGTTAGCCAGATGCGACAGACACTGTTATGGGTGTGACAGTTAAGGAATAGATAATGTTTTGTTCCGAAGACGACATGTACTGATAGAAACCATGGGGATATTATTATTGGTTTGAATATTAACAGGAGGCGATTAAATACACAGAGTTACTGTAATAATTAAAAGAATTGAAATTACTAGGACAAATAATGAGGCAAGACTTGGGGTGAAATCGATTTGAAAAAAGGCAAAAGAAACTGGGAAGCAGCACAGACTCTACCTAAGGAGATTGTGCAAATGATTACGCAAACAGAGAGAAGTGATCGAAAGATACTTACCGAGAACTACGAAGGACATTTATGGAATGTCATGATGACCAATGACCTGAAGTGATACGTTATATAGAAGGAGTGATCCACGTTAGCAAATAAAGGAAAATACAACATTTATACAAAGTATATTTCCTTTGGCTATGTTTTTGAAAGGATCGATATATATTCCTTGTGTTTTCTCAATGCTTTCATAAAGGGTTAAATGTATAAACTCCTGATTACAACAATAGTATGCATTTTATTTTCTGTTCTTGAAATGTTTTTAATTCGTGATCTTTTTCCGCGATGCAAAGATTCTGTATGGAATATTTGCGTCACCAATTACATAAAAACTAAAAATGGGAACTAAAAATAAAAACGATGTTCCTTAACTTAACACGAATGGAAATGTGAAAACAGAAAAGAAACAAAAAAAAGAAAGATATTTGAATGTCATTCAACTGTAGTCTATTGTAGGAGCCAAAATCCTATGCCCGGATTCAGCCGTGCATTTTAAATAGACTGGAACTTTTATATCAATGATAAAATATCTATAGTTTCTAAGAAGTTAACTTGAAATTATTCATTATTGGTCGAGATGTTTTTTTTGTATCAATTTATTGTGCAATCGCATCGTAATGTAATTCGTTAATACACACGCTAGAAATATTTCCAATATCCTCTTCTCTGAAAATACATGATGAATACATTAAGCCAACGCAAATTTAAGCAAAGCATAATCTTACACCTTATAAAATGCTCATTATTATTAATGATAAACCAAAATAAAGTTAAAGATACATAGTTAAACAGTTTTGTTGAGTCTCTGCTGCTGTCAAATAAGAAGGCAAGTCAATTATACCTTATATTTCGAGTACATACGAAAATCATTGATTGATTGATATAGGGAAGCCATTATCAGCAGGCATGACTTAAACCAGGCACCTTTCTGTCGATAAAATCGTGTTATATATCCATTATATCCATTCTCTCTCTCTCTCTCTCTCTCTCTCTATATATATATATATATATATATATATATATATATATATATATATATATATATATATATATATATATACACACACACACACACACACACGCATATATATATATATATATATATATATATATATATATATATTTAGAGAGAGAGTATAATGTATTTCTAACGAACGATGTTAATAAGTACGACTTGGTTGAAGCTTGTTTTTTGACATTGGCGATCATAATTACAATTATGAAAACCATTCGTTTGTTCTTTAGACTGTTTAGTATTATGGGATTCATGAAGATGTTAATGCCGATGTTAATAATGTCAACAATAATGAATATAAAAAAATGTATTTTTTCTTTAATTTTTCTTCATTCTTCCCTAATGTATTTTTATGAATTCTGTTGAATAAACAACTGTAATTATTTACTAATCTTATCATATCGTTCGAATGAGATTTTCAAGATATATTTGAAAAGTTCTATTAAAAATTCTATGAGAACGATTAAAGTAAATAGTCGGTTTAACTTCTAGATAATTTATTCTTTTGTAAATATAGTCGTATTATAATAATTGGCCAGAAAAATAAGTTTACGGCTTATCAATATTTTAATGTTTATTTAAAGCCAAAATATATATTATATACTCTATTTATTTAGATAAAAATGTTTTTTAGTGAGACAAGTCCAACAGGTCATAGGTGGAGGAAGAAAAGGCAGATTTATGTTTTTCCCAGTGTTATTAACGCCTAAGTGAATACCCAACTTCCAATTCCACCTGCACATCCAAACTTACAGTCCCTGATATTGCGAAGTGATTATCAATCTTGGTACTGGCCGTTGCTTACCTTTGGTGATCACACAAGAATCGGTGTGTCAAGGTGATATGGCTGTAAAACCACCAATTATCGGAATGGTCAATTGAGCCTAATTCGAATTACAATCGTATCCATTATATTCACTTCCGTGCTAATACTCTTGGAAAAGGTACGAATCCTCTTCCTCCTCCCCCAGCTATGGGTAAATAGCAGGACAGACCGGGTTCTATAAACTGGTCTACAGTCGAAAGAAATGGCAACCTACTGCTGGGAAAAAATCTGTCTCGTATAACGCATGGCGCATAATTGAATGTCATAATACAGAAGTATTAGTACGTTTTTAAAATGAAGGAGTAAGTGATACGTAAATACTTTTGAATTCATTTTTCTGCCGCCATAACCTGAATTGTCTGTTTTTTTTTCTATAAATATTTTCATGGCAGTTGTTCTAAAGAGCTCTCCGCTTTTGTAACTTGACCGCATTTAAGCGTAATACTAGATTTGCAAAGCAGGTCTCATCGTCTTACTGCTAAAATATCCAGATGAAACCATAAGTTCTATTCTAATAGTTTATTTTCTATTACTTTTCGCTTGTGTGATTGTCTTACCTTTTTCTGCGAACAACAATCTTCAAAAATTTTAAATGCAAAGTAAATCGCCATTTTCTGTCTTCCTGAATCATCTTCATGATTTGTCATTTCTCCTCGTAAAGGCTTCCCAATCCTATTGGGGTTTCAGTAGCATTATCGCCCTCTTTGTGGTGAAATGTTGAACTACACACACGCACGCACGCACGCACGCACTACGCACGCACACACACACACAAATATATATATATATATATATATATATATATATATATATATATATATATATATATATATCCAGTTGCATTGATCTATCTACTATCCTTCTCTACATACTTTCCTCTATCACTCCTATCTGATCTTGCTCCAAATCCTGTGTAACCCCTTGCATGCTAGTGGCTTTCAGCCTTGCCTCGGGTGAAAAGCTTATATATATATATATATATATATATATATATATATATATATATATATATATATATATATATATATATATATATATATATATATAGAGAGAGAGAGAGAGAGAGAGAGAGAGAGAGAGTACGAGGCAAAAAATGGACGCACCCTTAAGAAAGTCGATGTTGTATTTTACCATGACAAGTGAGTAACAGAATTCGTTTATTAATACAGTGTATTATTACAAGTGTACACATGTACATTACAGAAGTCAACAAATGATTTAGTATTTTTCTCGTGTAACCTTTTAGTTTATTAACGGTTTTAAATCTTCGTGCCATTGTATAGACTAAATTATTTAGTAAGTCAATGTCCTTTGCCGGATTTTTCCAGCATTTCTTTAATTCGCGAAAAACCTCATCTTCTGTGTTAACTTTCCTATTACGATCACGCTTATCCAATATTGCCCAAATGTTTTCAATTGGATTAAGGTCTATATATACTATTTTATTGAAATAAACTTTCATCAAAAATCACCTGAGCCGACCAAGCATAGAAATAAATAAAATATGGGTACCAGTAATAAGGAGTGCCAGAGAAAAGCGATAATAAAAACAAAAGTTGCAATATGAGCTCTGGTAAAACATGCAATGACAACAGCAAAAATTGCAATATGAGCACTGGTAAAAATGGTTGATGAAGACATTAGATTTATAATAACCAGAAATTCATACACAGATGTCCTCAATGGAAACATTGGATAAATGCTTTGGTTAGATCCAGTGACAGGACCCAAAGAGTGTGAGTTCAATACCCGGTTAAGGCAGTGAAGAACTTTAACAGGAGATAAATGATAACTGACATCCATTAAACATGGCACGTGGAACTAGAACAGTCTACCCAAGTGAGCCAAATAAAGGGTTCAGTTCGACATTCCAACCACCTGAAGAAGGCCGGAGTGTACAACGGCCGAAACGTTGTAATAAATATGGCGACAATGATGAGGGCAATAATGTAAATAATGTACTTAATACCTCATCTCAGAAATAATGTACTTAATACCTCATCTCAGAAATAATGTAAATAATCTACTTAATACCTCATCTCAGAAATATAGACATATATTTAAATATATATGCGCGGTACATAGTGTAAAGTGTTTAATGTCTGTGAATTTTGTCTAATTGTCGGAAAAGATGTGAAACCCAGAGTTACCAACTGAATATATATATATGATGGACACTTGTATTCAAGGATACCCATCTAATCTGTTGCAGTCTATCTCTTAGGCACATTTGTGTTTGTTCAACATTCATAGAGCCAACCTGTGCTCTATACTGCAACTATGATGAGCAGACCTTAGTGAGCGTGTTATTTAGAATGTTCAACAATATGAACAACACAAGCACACTCAAACCCTCGGTCACGATGACTTGTGATTTCCTGCTAGAACATATACCAATATATATATATATATATATATATATATATATATATATATATATATATATATGTGTGTGTGTGTGTGTGTGTGTGTGTGTTTGTGTGTGTGTGTATGTGTGTGTGTGTGTGTGTGTACTGCCTATAAATTTGTAGTAAAATTACCAACAATATATTGTATTGCAAAATATCAACAATACATTTTATACAATTACGTTCAAAATATATTTAGTTGAAGTTAAAAAATTATCTTGAACATATTTAGATTTCGGCATTAAACAACACATATAGGTTGATATGACGGTAAAAAAAAAAATACACCACTACCATATTTGTGCCATAATCACCTTATAGTAAAATGTTTACAACAAATACTGTCGATCATAATGGAGTATTTTTTGAGACAATTCATTTAAACACCAGTAAAAGTGCCTAGTTTGTACTTGTGTGGACACTAAGTGATGAAGTGGTAGTGATAAATAAATTAGAACACTATTCTTTCTCCTCTTTATTTTTCGCTATTTCACACTTTTCCTTTATTCTACCTTTTCTCTCGATCCTTTGCTACTATTGATCGACTCGCATACTTTGTGTCGTTCATTTTCACGAAAGTCACCTCTTTTTCTTTCCATCTATGGACACAGAAACTACGTTCTGTGTTTTCACTAACCTTTGGTGGGCGGAAGTTTGTCTAGAAGGAGGACAACTCTGAATTCCCAACAATGGAATTGCAATGCGTAAACCACTCTAGTACTTTTCCTAGGAACGCATGTCAAGTCTCAGATAATAAAAAACGGTACCATGGAACGCCATATTCACACATCCTTTTAAGGGACATGGAATGAAAGGCAAACAAAAATATTTTAGCTCTAGCCTGAATTAATTTCCTCGCCTATGTTTCATTTAACTTTTATTCAGGATTCAGCCTTAATCTTGTTGCAGCATAGTTTAAATTTTTATATAGGCGTGATAAAGTATATAATGGTACTGTCAATTTATCACCTTAGGAAACGCTTATAAATGATACAAGAATTTACGTGAAGCAAATCTCGGTTTCAGTATCAAAGAGGAAAAAGAGGTCACGTTTACTGCTGAGAGGGACATGCCAGCTTTGACGATTCTCCCCCACACCAGTTGAGATAAGGATGTCTTCTCATGAAATAGTTGATACAAGAAAAATTGCTAGAATGTTAAAATCTACTATTGTAATCTCTTGTTTTTTCTTCCATTATTTTTAATTCTGTTCAGCACATTTTATCCTATGTATGGATTGGATATGTTTGTTTTTCTTTGATGGATCTCATTGCTACTTTTCGTTGATACATGACTTGAATTTATCACGTATTTTTCAGTTAACTCATATCTTGTTATTTCTTCCATTTATTCTTATACATGACTTCTTTTGAATTGCCCGCCATATTACAATTACAATACCTATATTTCTTTTTGGGACATGGCATTTAGAAGGTTCTTCTTTGCCTTTTATACAAACATTGTATATCATTCCGATCTAACATATATTTTTTTATATCTTTCCCGGTCTAATGTACTTTACACGCTCAGTGCTTCGCACAAAGTACCCACAATATATTCCCGAATTAGATTGTTGCGTTTAGTTTCTTACAAAGATAGAAATCCATCAATACTTTCGTGGCTTAAACGCCAAAACAAAAATATTCTTTCTAGACTTGGTTGTCTGCTAGTATAGGAGAAGAGCAAATTTGAATTCAAAACTTGTTGGGTATGGAGTTGACAGCTCTAGTTGGAAGCCACACTGAAGAAATGATATTCTAATTCAAAAATATCTATCGATTGAAACATGATACGGAAAACACAAACAGGACAAAATATAGAATACACTTTTTACGCGACTTGACGCTAATAACCCTGTCTCGAATGCAAGCAGGAATGGAAACAGAAAAGAGTTTGATCCACTAGGCATGTTCCAAATCATACTGATGGAAGAAAAACAAGAACAATAAGGCAGCTTTTCCGTGGAGAGGCTATGAAAAAAAGAAATGGAATCGAAAGTCATGGTCTAAATTATACTAGAAGAAACTAGAAAATGAACGATAATGGAGACACTATAAAAAACATACTATCTCAGGAAACAATACTGATTATGCCTGGTGATGAGAAATATTTCAAGAAATAGAACGAGAAAGGTTGATGATCAGTGATGGTATAAATCATACTAGAAACTACGTCAAGAAAATGCAGCTTTGCCATGGAGACACTGTAAAAAATAACAAAAACAAAACATGGGAATTAAAACTAGGTATCATTGTGCATCTAGATGATTCATTTTAAAGATAATTCTAAAATAATCACACGAGATTTAAAGCAACGGAAATGTGGTTTTATAAATGGATACTGAGAATACTACGAACTGAACATGTTAGCAGGGGAAAGATATTTGAAAATTCTAGGGCCTATAATGAGGAAAGACGGCTTGGAAAATGAGAAATATCGAAGGCAAGAAAGACAAAGGAAAACAACGCGTCAGGTACAAGTTGGCGTAGAAATGCTAGATCAATTACGACTGAGTAGTGTGTTCGATCCTCACTGGGCATTACATATTTTCGCCAATGTGCCACAATTAAGCTAATACTAGAAAGTTGATATACTTAACATCAGAACGTGAGAGTTCCAATTCCTAATACAGATAATAATGAAAAAAGTGATTCGAAAATTTGACAATCTCCTGAAATATTGAAAGAAAGAGAAACGAAGGAACATAGATCATAACATTCATAACAAGCTTGTACAAACGGATGGCAGAGCAGGGTTAGGAGAGATGACAACAAAGTCGGAATTTATTATGAGCTACAAAGGACAGGAAATTGCGGTGAGCCATGATCATCAGTACCCTGAAGAAATATAGAACTTAGTAGAAGAAGAATGTCCTTCATAACAAAGGCATTGAACAATTAAAAAGCGCACCTTAATATAAAAAAAAACAATGCCTGGCAGGGAGAACATTTTAAAAATAAGGGATTTTGCGCGGAAACTCACTAACACCGCTCCAGTTCGTCCTTGTGATGTTATTTATACTATATATTAAAATAATGCAAGCAATGTTACAGATCCAAACGTTTGTACGTAAATATAAAGCACGTCCTGTATGTGGATGAGTAAAACTGCTTTTCTAAGAACAAAAAAGAAATGGAAAGTCTCGTATAAACTCTCAAAAACTTTGCTCTATATATCGGTGAGGAATTAAGCTTTGCGATATCGGCAGTAACTATAATAAACAGGGGAATGTTATCACTATCATTAACGGGAAAATAAGTAATAAGTAAAAGGATATTTTGGAAACATATATCATCCTGCAGAAATGGATGACGGAAAAAGGTCAAGAGTGAATACTTCAGACGAAAAAGAAAGCAAGTAGAGACAAATATCTACAACCGAGGCATAAGGATGTGAATAAATACAAGTCACGTCTCTCTTGTAACATAGTCAAAGCTAACGTCATGTTAAGAAGTGAAGAGAGGAATACATTCTTCGACCATTAGTTGGGTTTGATAAAGATAAGAACTCAAGAACAAATAAAACAAATACCATCCCCGTACGAAATCAATAAAATAATTGTAACAATCACGGCCGATATCCTGCAACGTGCTTTGTCCATTTCCGTTATTCTATTTTTGTTAATAGCTGTATTTATTTAATGAAGTGAAAACAACAAAATTCACAATCTTCACATGCTTACGATCTCATTAAAAAAAATAAATTCCGGTTTAAAATATTTTTTCAACTAATACTACTAATAAAAATAAGTGAGAATAAAAATGAGATATTCAAAACTCCCAAACCAATGACGGATGCATTTATATAAGTTGCAGTATATCTAAAAGTATTCAACCTGAGTATTCAGGAAAAGATCAGAAAAGCTGGTTCACACCTAATTTGTATATTATATCAATAGCATAATATAATTATGAACCATATAAAACATATGTGGCTGTCCAATCCTAACACGGAAGGAGTAAAAAGATGTGTTTCGGCAGTATATTAATTTTACTTTAAATTTCCATTACAAGGCACCACGACCTGAAAAATGTTATAAACAACACACTGATAGGAAGCCATGAGGTAACTAACATTGGTGACATTCATACTGTCAGAGAATAAGAAAATTCTATTAGACCAGATATAGGGATTAAATACTTAAAAATACCTTCTTGTATAAATGCCAGGTTCAGTAGATTACAGTATATATGCTAAATAAAATTGCAGAATAAGGAAATATGAGAATTTTGAAATCGAAACAAAAAAAGACAATGTGTCGGCTTAAAACTACTGTTACAGCAATAACTGCTGAATGTAGAGATAAATGTGTTCCCTATCCCGAGATGTCAATGTTTACAAGACATTGAAAAAAAAAAATCAGTTTCGATTGTGTCTTACGCAGCAGTGTATTGTCGATTTTAAGAAAATATGAACAATATTTTAAGTATAACTTACCATCTACAATAATAATAATAATAATAATAATAATAATAATAATAATAATAATAATGAAATTATTCAATCACTTACAGTATTTACATTAGTCGGACTATTGTCCTCATTTTTGTCGCCATATTTGTCACAACGTTTCGGCCGTTGTACGCTCCGGCCTTCTTCAGGTGGTTGGAATTTCGAACCGAACCCTTTATTTCGATCACTGGGGTAGACTGTTCTAGTTCCACGAGCCATATTTGATAGATGTCAGTTATCAGTTATCTCCTGCTAATTTTCCCTCTGAAAGTTCTCCACTGCCTGAACCTGGTATTGAACTCACACTCTTTGGGTCTGTCACTGGATCTAACCGAAGAAGGCCGGAGCGTACAACGGCCAAAACGTTGTGACAAATATGGCGACAAAGATGAGGACAATAGTCCGACTAATGTAAATACTGTACATAATACCTCATCTCATAAATATAGACAGAATTCAATCACTTACTTTACATGGGTGATTTCAAACATTTTATCAAAGACGACAATGAGTTGAAGCGTCTCTTCGAATGTCTAAAATGTTTCAGTAACGACATAGGCATTGGTATCCAATTAGATAAACATGCAAAAGGAACAGTCATGAAAGGGAGAATTACGGAAACGCACTCAATGGATTTAGATATTGTCACAAAGTTTAGGAAACTGGAACAAGAAGACGCCTATAGATAAGTAGAAATTAATGAAGGAGACGGAATGCAGCATACGCAAATGAAGGCGAACGTACGAGAGGAGTACTACAGGCGTGTGCATATGGAACAAGAATACGTTGTTGAATTTAGAAGAAAGAAAAAAAAACAGAACATAAACGCCTAAACGCCTAAACGCATATACGCGTTGGCTGTCCCGGTGGTGCAATACAGTTTCAACATCCTTAACGGGACCATTGCTGAAATTAAGCGAATGGACGCCAAAACGAGAAAGCTTCTCACTTGCCACCACACGCAAATTACAAAGGCTGATGTAGATCGTCTGTTTAGGCTCAGATCCGAAGGAGGCAGAGGATTAGTTCAACTGGAACTGTCTTACAAATCTACAACAGTTGCCCTTCAAAAATACGTAGAAAATACAGAAGACTAGATGATCTGTGTAAAAGAACATGAAAGAATAAAGAAACTTTACTCCGTAATAAAGGAAGACAACGAGTTCAAAATAGTTTTAAATGGGTAAAGAAATGCAAGTAAAGCATAATACACCGGCTGCAGCTGCAAAATACTTTAAAAAAAAGTAAAGGCAAACGATCTGATAGAGAAACGATGACCTGATAAACTGCTTAACAATCAATACTCTGCCCGTACCAAACAAGCTGATATAGTCAAACCCCGTACCCCTCAGCAGCTACGTAGTGCAGTGTTAAAAGTTGAGACAGAAAAGTTTTATTCTTGCTACACATGACCAATGCTTTCTAACTAGAAATTACCAAATATATTATAATGAAAAATTGTGTCAGCCCAAAATGCACATTTTGTGATAAATATAAGGAATAATTGACAATCTTTTATTAGGTTACGCGGTATTCACAGAATATAAAAGTCGGCGTGACAGAATGGGCCAGTATCTGCAATGGAAATATATGCAACTTTTACGGAAAGGAAACTGCACGAAATTGGTATGAATGCCAACCGGACCTTATTACAGGGATAGGATCTATAACAATTTTATGGGACTTTACACTACACAGAGAGAGAAAGAAATCAACGCTAATCGCCCAGACGCCGTGATTAGAGACGGAAAACACAAAATGTGTTTTCTTATTAACATGTTAGCCACTGTAGACTACATTGTGTTTGTGAAGATTATCCAAAAACAATCAAATATAAGAACCTTGAAATCTCAAAAGTGTGGCACATGAGGATATCAAAAAGTGCAGTTGTATTTGGAGCCCACGGATTGATTGGAAAAGTTGCCAGTTGACACTTTGAAGGGATTCCCGGTAGATCATGGCATTAAAAAATATTGTTCTCACACGTACGGCCCACACGTTATGAAGGACTTTATCTATGGAAAATACGTACCACAGAGTTTTTGACATTAAACATTTGTGCTTATTCGTTAGGTGCTGACGCAATGTGCATTCTAATTCGGAGAGAAGTGGGGGAATCATGGACGGTTGATGAAAGGCATACTTTTTTATTAGTTTAACGAATCAGACAATAAAGTTGCAATTGTAATCACATCGAGATAATCGAGAACATACTGGATCGAGGAGAGATTGTATAGATTTTATACCTCGAAAATTTATATTGCAAATGGGGATTCACTTGCAAGTATATGCGTTGCATTTATCAAAAACTGTCAAAATATATGCACATTTTTGTTCAGATGTATGTGGCTGACACGTTCTATGAACAGAGGTTGTCATGAGAGGTAGACTGGGATTCGTATATTTCTACAGGATTGCCTCATTTTTGTGCGTGCTGCACGCT
The DNA here is from genome assembly GCA_964036315.1 of Acanthosepion esculentum. Lineage (NCBI taxonomy): Eukaryota > Metazoa > Mollusca > Cephalopoda > Sepiida > Sepiidae > Acanthosepion > Acanthosepion esculentum. The sequence continues at coordinate 112,599,643 of OZ038481.1, forward strand.
CACTCAATAACAATACGTTCTAAATGAGACTGGAAAATTGCTGATGTCACAGAACTTTGCCCCCAAATCTAAATAAGCACGAAACTGAGATAATTTTCTTTTAAGAAAGAGGAAATCTTTCAAATATACTTTCAGAAGTATAGAATGAAAAGTCAAAAATTAATCAGTAACATTATCGAAATAGAGAACAGTACGATGAAAACGTTGGTAATGTGTAAACTGCTGTCGATCGCAATGGCGATATTAACCGTTTCAGCACAAGGGAAAAAAATGGGCATTCATTGACCGAGCAGCCAGTACTGCTTTCGGTAGAAATTTATGACATCTTTTCCTTTTAACATCTTTAATATTACCTGCTATCGGTCTTTCCAGTGTTCATGCGGGTTTCCTTAACCTTTTCTTTTTATGGTACAAAGCTGATAATTCTTAAGAGTTTTAATACAAAAATACAAATGATCTATAACAAATATACTGACAAATAATTTTTATCCTTCTCTTGTAACCTAGAAAAAGGCTACTGAATGAGGAATAACCAAAACAGAGGTTGGAAATAAAATGGTAATCTTTATAACATCAAAATACAATACTCTCAGCGGCGTGAAGTAAGTAAACAACTACTCGTGGTGGACTACTTAGACAGCCTATTACCCATAGTTACAATAGTGTCCAACTTATTTATTAGGACATACCATTAGTGTTCATAGGTAGGGTATATAACACCCTCATAGCACGAATCCATTCTAACAGCCCCTAACACATTCTAAAAGAATAAAAAAGGAAAACATACGGACAATAGCATTACGTAAGTTTATATAATACATTTATTGAAATTTATAAAATATCAGTTATCGTCTACATATGGACTATGTTGATTGATTAATTTGTTCCTTTTTACTGCTTATCAACCTTTTGCAAGTTATTTAAATCCAGAAAATATACTTTTTTTCGAAATGTTTATATGAAGTCCTATTTCTTGTAATACGTGACCAAGGGTGTGGATATTTGTTCAAGATCCTTATCCCAACTATGCATACCACTGCCATCAGCATAGCCCAACTTAGTACATTGGCTTTGGGAAGGGAAGGAGGAAAACTACTTTCTGTAGATTCGTGTGGTATGTGGTATGAAATGTTTAAATGGTGAGTGCCTATATCTTCACATGTTTGCTCGTATATGGCGAAGAAATATTCTAGCAATATCTTAAATTGACTGGGGCTCTCACATCCTCCGTTTCGTAAATCTGATGAAGTATCAGTTATGTCCATATTGGATCCGAGTAAGATATGCATGAATATATGGAAGGATATATTTCGTTTATCAGATATAGATAGCTGAGTCAGAGTTTGGAAGGTGGCTTTTAGTGGATGAAATAAGGAATTATTTAATAACGTGCTTATATGTTTCAGTTGTGTAAACATGAATAATTGTAATAACTTTATCTTCACTTCCTAATTAGCAAGTAACTTCCACATGTTTAATATGTAAACCAGACCATTTCTCCAATGAATGAAATGGCCTAAAAAATTAATGTATTGTTTTGTTTGTTTTCTGTCTTCTTGAGCGAAATTACCTCTAGCGCAGCCAGTTCAACTTTCTTACCTCCGATCCGAAACTTCTTATAATTATTCCATAAATCGAAACATTTCAAGTTTTTATTATTTAATGATTTCACATTATGAATTTTTATAACGAATTCAGGGAATGGGCAATTACAGGTTTCTTACCGATTCCAGATAATAGTTTCTCTTTTGGAAAAAGATTTTACTACAGTGAAACATAATTTATATAAAGATGAAGAGAATAAAAAGTATGGAATCTAAATAGTATACGTATTAGTTCTTCTAGAATAGAACAATTACTGGAATCGCTTCTGAAAGATTTGTATTGTAGATCTTTGGTGAAAAGTTATAACATCGTACAATGTTAATGTGTCTCTCGTATCATTGTAAACATTGAACAATAAGAACATTCTTAAATCATTTTCTTAATTGAGGAATGCATTAGATATTTCAATTAGAAAAATGGTATGTGCATCTGATGTGTGCGCTGCCTTAACTACCAATCTTCAGAAATTTAAAAATTGAGTAGTGTATTTTATGTAAATGAAAAGCAAAGGAAACAAGACTAAAATGCATTCACTTCAATCCCAGTGAATAAAGTAAAAACATTGAAAAAAGCATCTAAATCGAAAACATTAGGCATTAATACTTCCAGAAGAATACTTCCTCTTCTGCATATAGAGATGTCATACTACTTACAGCACAACGGTCATATGATAAAACAAGCATAGTACCTGTCAAAACTGAAAGAATATATCCACCTTTCATCCAATGTCCAGTGGAACCATGAATTCGGATTAAGATTAAAATATCACTCATCGAACTCGACCTCAAAAAATTTTAATAGCTTTGTCAATTGTGAATAGATTTTGCTGGCAAAAGCATTTTTATAAAAATGAATATAATAAACTGAACAAAGTTTTCCTGAAGGTGTCATCACCAGCGAGCGAGGAACTTACGATTAATATATCACCAGGCTTCTTGCGTTGGGACTTGTTCTTAATAAAAACAAATCATACATAAAGTTGAAAGTAAAAAATTCGACAAATAAAACGAGTTTAGATTAGGTAGAATCTAATTCATGTAACGATAATGTCGAAAACAAGCATTATTCCGCTTAATATCCTGTTTTATCTCTTTAACATTGAGTTTCTTGTGGAATATAATATATAATTAAATAATACGGAGAGCGGCGGAAATATATCCAGCATACACTTTCCAGAAACACCTCCAACATAATGATAAGATACTAGTGGCAATGATATCTTCATCTGTCTTATATCTTATCATTATGTGGTAGATATTTATGGAAGATACTTAGGGGAATGATATCTGCCGCACCATGCATTATTTGTATTTTTTAATCACTTCACATCAAGCAAGGCGGAA
>OZ038481.1:112607590-112627590 GCA_964036315.1 Acanthosepion esculentum
CTAAAGATCTGAAATCTTAAATAGGTGCAGTCATAAGCAATCCTGGTTATTGGAATAGAAGTTCGGTTATGGTCATATTAGCTTAGAAATCGTTCAAATATTTTCGTGGTTTATAGTTAATATCATAACAGCAAGTACTTATTTTATCTTGCGTATTGCCACAGACAAAATTACATTCACTTTATATATTAATTAAGTACATATTTATACACTCCTCATAATGCTATGTCCAGTAATTCCGCCTCTGAAAGAAATGTTTCCTTGATATGATTATTGAAATAGTTGGCACCTATCCTATTATTTTCAGAGGTTGTTTTTCATGGATTCTTTGTCGCCAGTAAATTTCAGGCTTTCTCAAAGCTAGACTTATGGCGTCCACTGTTCCGGTTATATTTCACGATTTTATTTCCTGTAAAATGAATAATGTAAGAGAAAATTTTGGATATAAGATGTGTTATGCAATATATTATTGGGAAGATATTACTGATGAGGAAAAGACAGACGTAGAATTTAGTGTTTATCATGGCCATCGACGTGGTCGCATTTTGGCCCAAACTTTGGATATTTAAGTTTTTACTTACAATCTGTAACATTAAATTTTCATAATATATTTAGTACGCTGAATTTGTTCAAGTTTCAACTGAGTTTGTGTAGAGGGTTATATCTAAACAGTAATTTAATATTTATCATTTCACACGTATCACGGCGGTAAAATAAACTAAGAATTAAGCGCTTACAAAAATGAATAATAAAAGATAATAAAAAGAGACAGAAGATGGCGATTAATGTTGCATTTAATTTTGGAAGAACTTCGTTAAGATGTAAACAAATAGCTGGAAGAGAGTTCTACGATGTAAAAATCCGACAGATGATTCTATTAACGGGGAAATTACGGTTACATCTAGAAATCTTAATAATTAAATTATACGAACAATCTAGTATACCGAGAAATTTGTGAATCAAGCGTAGCCGGGATATATTTTTAAATATCCCTTCAAGACTAACTTGGATTTTCACATATTCCTGATTTGTTTCTGTGAATGACACTGAAATCTTGGAAAGATGGTGGAGTGTTTTGGTTATAATTTTCAAGGTTTTGATTTCAAAGTTTTCTTTTGCTTAAACTGATAAGCCGTCATGTTTAGATGTCCTAGTGACTCCTATTATTTATCCCATAGTTAGAAAGAGATGAGTAAGTTTCAAACCTTTCGCAAGAGAATGACAACACCAATAACATTTACACTGATCACATGTCAATAAGTGTAAAGTCGATATAACAAGGATAGTTGCAAAGTCAGAACCTTTCAATGCAACCAGTGATGCACAAGCGGTTCCATATATTACACGGTAGAATGCGTTTCTTGTGGCTAACTAACGGTAGTCAGTTTCGGTATCAGAAGTAAAAAGCGGAATTTGAATTAGTGTTTTTGTATATAGTTATGTTCTACCCAATAAAAATATTAATGAAATACTACATTGAAATAATATATGTACATAATAAATCATAAACACGCATATGATGTTCATTTATATAGTTGGCGTACTGACTTGGTTATAATAACATTTTAACATAGCAATTTCGCCAAGTATTTGAATCGTCTTTTGCCCACTATTCTACTACATCTAAAAAGCTAAATATATTTAAAGTGTACGAGGAGTATTCAGTTACTTTCACATATGATCATCTATGCTTTATTTCACTATGCAATGTATGTAATTTTTATTTCAATATACATAAGAATATATATATATATATATATATATATATGTGTGTGTGTGTGTGTGTGTGTGTGTGTGTGTGTGTGTGTGTGTGGATTACGGGAATGGAATCCTGCACAAATGAATAAACAACGCCAGAAATTGAGATAGAAAGATAAGTGTATTAAACGTAGGAATACAGACTTGAAGTGAAGATTAGTAGTCGAGGAATGCGGGTTACTAGAAAGTATATGTACAAGTCTCTGTAAGTGAAGCCGTAATTATCTCTCTCGCTGGATTCTCGTATAACTCTCAGTGAACACCCTGTGTACTGTCTCCGTATCTCCTACCCTGACTCAACGTATCTCAACCTGCAGATATTCTCTTTGTCAGTATAAGTATACTTTGGACGAGTCCATCTTGTGTAAAAGTGTTCTGCCCCACAACAATATATATATATATATATATATATATATATATATATATATATATATATATATATATATATATATATATATATGATGTGAAAAGTATATATATATATATATATATATAAAGTGAAAAGTAAGGTCAGCATCAAGCAGTGACAGTCTGTTTCATACTTAAATGTAATCGTCAGCAAAATTACCTGAAAATTGTTTTTAAGCAGGAAACAGTCTGTCGCCGCTGGGGGTTGACCTCAATGTCTACTTGATATTTTCCCCGTATATGATGATAAACTACATCCGACAGCAAAGTCTCTGATTGGAAGGCTTTGAGGAGCGTGGATCGACCTCTTAATTGCTGTTGTTCCCATATTCACCCTGACCCAGGTTTGTAACACCTGTTAGGGTCCCAGCGACGGGCAAATATAGAAAACCCAAAACTGATGTTAAAACATGAGAGTATAAAGATACATTAGGAAAAATACGGCAATATATTTTAAGAGTAAAAATACTAGTAATATATGTTTTGGAAAAGAAATTACCATATCTCACAAGAGAATAACATACATGACCCAAAAGGAATTGATATGCTGTTAAGCAAACAAATCAAGCCAAGTCAAATAGATTTTATTTATGCATTGATGTTAAATCTGAAATTTAAGCTCTTTAAAAGACTTCATGCCAAATATCGATGCGAGTTCTTCCAGTCTATAACACTTAAAGATAGTAAGTTACGCAATATCAGTTATGTAAATGTGTTGAATTTTTCATACTTTTAAAGAATCAATATTCAAATGGAGTAAGCATTGCAGAATAAAATGTAAGAATTGAATTCATATAAATTTTTTCAAGTGTTCCTGTGTTTAAACAAAAGACGCTATTTCACTGCGAAGTCAGCTTATTGATTATTAAAACGAAACTTTCGTGCCATGTGTATTTAACTGAAGATTTTAATATTTCAAAGAAATATAAGCAGAGAAATAATAAAATGGACATGATAGAACTAATATGTATATGGGAATTTGTATATGCATTTCCGAAACGAGTGCCTACAATGTGTTTGATTGCATCTCTTTGCATAACACTTAATTATCCACACAGTAATTGCCCCTTTCAATATACTGTAATACCTTTGCCGAAATGAGATTTCATAGATAGATAGATAGATAGACAGATATAAGGGAACTAGTATACCTCAACGACGAAGGGCAGGCTCATATATTTGAGTCCCATGCTTGCGTAGTGATTCAAGTATAATTACGAATAACGTACATGAACCGAGATAATATTACTAAAGATGAATTCCGACATGGAATATTAAAAAAGAATGTTGGTATTTCATAAAACTCCAACCAACCAGAACCTCTGTCCATATTAGCCTAAATTCCCTTGTGCAAGATCCATCCAAAGGACACAGTGCAGTGAGCTGCCGATCACGTTGGCATATGTTCCACCAAATATCACCAAACTTTGATGTAGCCCTTGGTAAGGGAAAGGAATAATCATTCTCAGAAAGGGTAAGGAATAACCATTCTTCTTCTCCGTAGTAAAGCTCGAAGAGGGATGTAACAACTGAATTTGGTCAAATTATCCAACCTCCTCGTGTTCATCACCAAACATTTCAAACGTATCATCGACATACCGATAATATGCGAGTCCGTGAGCATTTCCAAACGACCGATCTTCGTAAAAATGACCCTGAGCTTCTACCATTCGCAACACCAACTCTCTGGCTGTACATCACATTTTTAAAACTAAATTCAACGCCCTCAGTAGCTACAAAAGTCAACTCCTTAAAGATATTTTCAGGTAAATGAGATTTACAGAGAATACCACGATATAGGGCATCAGCACAAATGAAAATTGTTTTCCCACGGGGTATATTGTTGAATAAACTGACAATATTAAATGAAACCATAAAACTAGAGGCAGAATCAGCAACTGATACCATAGTCGTTTTAAAACAATGAAAGAAACCATGAATGCACTTACTCGAATAACGTGATAAAACAGGTTCCAATATATCAGCCAACCATGCAGCCAATTTATGCTCCGCTGAGCCAATCATTGTCAAGATTGGATTCAGAGGCTTTTCATACCTGTGGATTTTAGGCAAACCGTACATACGAGGTCGCAGTGCATCCACCGGAATTTCATAAAGTGATTTATACAACCGATTCCTTTAACCAAGTTTCAGAGACTCCACAGGGCCGATCATACAAAATTTGGTATTGTCAGGCAAAATAGCCCCCAATTTGTTGATGTAATCTTTTTTTTATCTAGTATACCTAAACCAGAGCATATATCAGTTTAGTGACATACTGCAGTTTTTGAAAGATTTAAAAGCTTGAAAGTTGGCACAATTCCAAAAGCAACCATCCTGATTAACAGGCGATCTAGTATAAATGTGCGAACGGGAATATATCGCCAGAAACCGAATGGATAATCGTGTTTGCAGTGTATTTAGTTGTTTATTCAAGGAGTCACTTGCACCTTCAGTAAAGGTAAATAGGAAATACTTTGAACATCTTCTGCTACGTTAGTCAAGACAGACGAAAATTCTGACCCACTACATTCCTATGCATCTGTCTCACTCTACATAGATCGCAATTTACAGTTCCTTACAGCATGCTTATATATGCACGAGGGGTAACTGTGTGGATCTGCAAGAGTGTGTTGAACTACACAAAATCCTCAATACCTGCTATATTGGGTCAATTCGATGTCCTTACATCTACAACAGATAAGTCTGAATGCTTTACTTGTAAATCCTCATAAAATTAGTTCTCACCCGGTGTGCCCACTGCCTACTTCCCTCACTAGCACTGAGTCTCTTCTGCGTGATATATACATAACTACGTCGTTGATCTCGGGCATCATTTCTAAACTAGACTCCCATTCAGTGGATGCGACGGATACCAGCCATCGTCCTAACGAAATGTGTTCCTGATTTAGATCCAGTTCTCTCCAAGCTATAAAACTATTGTCTCGCCGCTTCCTTCTTCCCAGCCTACTGGATGTCCTCCTCTGTCGTTACTGTTTTTAAGAAATCTGTAGAACTTTCTGACCACGTTAACTACGTCCTATCAATCTCCTACCGCTTTTCGCTAAAGTGTTAAAGGCTTTAATCAATGCTGAATTGCTTGGGCATCTAACCTCTCACGATATACTCTCTGACAAACAATATTTCGTTTTACCCGGTCTACCACTAATCTGCTTACGGCCTTAACTAAATATGTATATCAAGCTCTTGATTATAACGGGAAAGCTTGAGCTGTGGTTCTAGATATCTCGACATCATGGGAAGCAACTGTAGGCCATGTTTGTTGCATGTTGGGTAGATTATTTAAGTATGCTAGATAGTGTTGCTTTATGGGTAGCAAAGACTGCTACATTTGCATTGGGGTTATTTGGTAGGCGATAAGGGTTATATTTCAAATTATTATCGATTCTCGAAGCTATCAAGTAGAAATATCTGGGGATATAAATACGGTAATTTGCAGTTAATTTATAATGTTGTCTTTTTACCTCATTATTTGTTATTGATTACCTAATTATTTTTTTGTAATTATTATTAATTTTACTTGTGTTTAGGTGTTTATTCGATGTATATTATTTCGAGGTTTGCTTATTTGTGTTTAATTTGAAGTATTATAATTTTCTAAAGTATGTTAAATTTTCTGCATTACATATTGGGCATATATTTACATTCTTCATGGTGGTATTATACAAGATGTTAGTTTTTAGTTTTCGATCTTTAAATAATGCATTTAAAGTTTGAATACGTGCCTGCATTTTGAGATAAGTTCTGATCCTTTATTTTGTAAATTGTTTTGGCCTTGGAAGGTGATTATAGCTATTTTCTCCTGCTGACAGATTTTAGTTTTGTTGTATATATTTTTAGGCTGGTGATATTTTCCTTATTTTCCATGATACTTTTGGTATAATTTGATGTTTTTTTAAATTTCACATAGAAGTTTATAAAGCATTCTGCTGTTTGCGTATTTACTATATGTAACTTATGTATTTTGTGCGAAATTTCTGTTTCCAGGACCCTTCAGATTCTCCAATGTAGTTGCTGATTTTACAGTGGCTTGCTATATTATATTGTTTAGTATGCAATTTTCATTTAAAAATTTCTTTCATTGTTCCTCAATTAAAGGTGGGTTTGATTTGTGCGGGTTATTTGTTGCTTATATTTCTCAAGACTGTTATATTATTTATACTATGTTCTCGGTGCAACTGTTGCTGATATTTGCTGTATTTCTATTGAATCGCTTGTTGAGAGCATTTTATTGGGGGATGTTTAGGTATGGCTCTAATATATATTTTCATACATTTCCTTTAACGTTTTGTTGTATGGCCGGTTATATAATTTAACCACCTTTTCCCAAGGACGAGCAACAATATAATTTGAACTTTATCTCTCGTAGATATCTTCAACTTGGAATAGATATGGTGCCCGGTTGGTTGCATACAGTTTTAAACTGGACAAGGAGCTGGTGCCAGTTTGGTTGTCAATCGTCTAGAGTTGCTGTTAATAGCTGTGTTTCTTAATGACAAGTAAAGGTGGGTTGTCATTTCTTTGACGACTGGGCTGAAGAACTGAAAGTCGTGCTCTTGTCAGAAAATGACAAGGCCTGATCTTGGTTGAAATTGATAGTTTTAATAATAGTAATTAAAGAAAGAATATTTACAAAAGTTTGATATAGCCTAACACCCAAGTGGGTAGCAAATTGGGACCAAAGTATGTATTCTCAAACTTTTATGAGATAACTAGCAGTCTAACCCATCTTTGACTTACATTACTGGAAAATTTTACGGTTCAGTAGGAGCAGTTTAAGTTTAAAGTCAGTCCATCCAAAAATCAATATTAGTAACAACATTTGGGTGCAACTGAGGCATATCACCAAATGGGGCGTTAACAATTTGAATGGGGGTGGCCTTGAAAACGGAACTGTATAATAATAAATAATATTATTGGAATAATTTAAACTATTTATTTTTATTATTATTTTATGAAAGATATATATTCAAGAACTGATAGTAAATAGTAAAATGTTGCTGATAGTTATAATGGACATGAAGTAGTGGAGAGCCATTGTCGCCAACAATTTGGACTCAAAACCGACACTGAAGAATTATCTATCAAACAAAAAACATCATCGAAATCGGATGAAAACTGTGGAAATGTAGAAACAACATTCGATCACACACACACACACACACACACACACATACACACACACATTTTGAGAATTGTAGATATAGATTGAACATAGTGTTCATTTCAGGTGGGTATGAACTGCGTGTGTATTGATCAGCCAATATTTGACCTATCTCTCTCAATTGTATCGGCTCCCTGTGCCTACGTTCGCAGAAAAGACACACATACACACACACACACACACACACACATATATATATATATATATATATATATATATATATATATATATATATATATATATATAGGAAGCCCCAACCACCCACAGTTTTTCTCACAATCCCTCGATAACAAGAGAGGTGGAAAGGGTCATTTCCACTGCGTTTTCTTTAACTTATCCAGACTTTAAATATCGCCAACCTTCAATGCCATAACGACGTTAAATATTTGATTGCTAAGCTATTTAGGTAAACATAGACAAAACAATGTTAAAATCTGCAGTCTTTTGAACCTGTTAAAATCTGCAGTCTTTTGAAGAACAAATGTTTTCAAAATCAAATTTCCCGGGAAAATTTGATTTCATCCAAAGATTCAAAATTATAATATTGTTGGACAAGAAATCGAAACCAGAACTATAAAGAAACACTTTCCTTAAAAACAAATTACATTGTTGCAGGTTGCAGCAAGTTTTATTTCCTCTTGGATTTTTTAATGTTCCGTGGTGTGTACGTGAGTGCTGCCGAAAATCCCCTATCTTTAAGAACTTTTGCATAAGACATTTTGGCTTCGTTGAAGATGGTTCAATTGAAAGAATTGTTAGATAACCTGAAGTTCATTGATTGTGTGACCTGCTAATTATTGTTGATAGGCTATTGCGAGATGTGTGTATATACAGTAGCTTGGGTTGGCTATATGATAGATATGTAACTTATTTTAGTTTGAGTGTGAGGTCTGGAAAATCTACATATTTTAGTTTTTTTTATGTCGTTGCTGAATTGTATATTTTGAACACTTTATGTTTATTTTCTGTTTTCTCATTTTTTTGCCTGTGATTATGAGACAGTCATCTCTGTGGAAGCCTATATCAGTTCTATCGATTATTGTAATTATTTCATTTAGTAAATATATGCCTATAAGCTCGCAATTTACAGCTCCATCGAAACTTTCTATTGTAAAGTCAAAGTATTATTCTTTCTTTAGCCCCGTGTATTTGTTATCGAATAATTGTGTTTTCGAAATTGCTTATTTTTAATTTTTTTGATCTAAGGAGAATTTCATATCTAACATGGGCTAATTAATTGGTTAGAAATCAGGTAATTATTTTTGTTTATTGTAGGTTGCGGAACAAGTCAATAGTAGTTTTATTTTTGTTGTTCATTGGTTTAATACTAGCTTCGTTCTTAATTCTGTGTTAATTCTTTCTACTATGATTTTAAATATTTTACCTAGTTCACTTTTAGTTCAAATTTTGAGGTCTGCATGTTGGATATGTTTTGAAGTTTTACTTGTGGTAGTTTAGTATACTAAAGTCTTGTGCTTTAGCGATGTAATTTTGTCGTCTAGGTATAAGGTTTTTGCGCTTATTTTAACTTCCATGTTAATATCGTTTTATGTAGCTTTTGTTATTTTTATGTTTTAGTTATGTCGTGCTTGAGTAGTTTGTTGTGCCTTGGGGGAATTAGTTCATATAAATTTTTAGATTTTCCCCCTGTGCTTACTAAGTTAAGTGAATTGTGATTATATCTCGTTTTAGTGTTTAGCTTTAGCAAGTACGACTTTACTAGTCACACCGCAAAATAAGATGAGTGTAGTAAACTTTTCCAGCAGATATGTTACACGGGTGAGTATTGAATCGTGCCAATATCTTCAATCATTGCTAGCCTGCAGGAATTCTATTGCAAGGAATCTTTTCAGATAAACATTTAATACAAAGCTGTTGCAAGGTTTCTGTCTGCTTGCTATTTTGGATGTAAATAAAGTTGGCGAATAATTAAAGTCAAACAAGATATTTCGGCAGGAAAAAAACGGAAGAAAGATTGTAAGAAACAAAGCATAGAATGTAGAAAAGATATGTTGTGTCTGATCCCCTAGACTTCAGTGAATGCAGGATTTCAAAGATGGGAGAGAGACTTTAAGCAACGGAAATAGTTTGTCACAGAAAAAAAAATACTATGATCAAAATATTTGAGGAATGAGAAAGACTTACAGAACATAGGAAACCAATAGTTTTGTTTAAGATTTCTAAAAAGGAGACTTCGAAAGTTTGAGATTAACAGCGCATAATAATTACAAGGTGAATTGAGATAAACATTGAATAATTTACTGAATGCTTGAACATGGATTGGGATCGATAGTGAGAAGAGATAAATTCTTAAAACTGTAGAAGATCTGTGTGTGTATTTACGTGTTGTATTAGAAACACGTGCCTAACTCCTGGTAGAATATTAAAAGGCCCAACTATATGAAAATTGGCGGGCTTAAACTGTCCAATCGAAGATGAAAAAAGACAAAAAAGACAGATACATATAAAAGACAGATATGTCAATAAATATGTATTAAACAAATTACAAGGCACATAGACATAACATTTGTGTGTGTGGGAACATTGTGTTTGTTCTGTGGTGAATGTTCGTATTTTGGTGAATGTTTGTAATGTTCGTAGCTTTTTCCCAGAAATGGGAAACGCTGTTCTTCTAAGAGCTTACATCTTGTCGCTGAAATGAAGAAGAAAAAGAGATTTACCTCACCACCATGCGAGGTGTGATTCAGCACGAGGCCTGAAGGAAAAAAGAGAAACAGGCATGAATTTTTCCAGTATTTATAGTATGGGGAGAGAGACACCTGGTGAAGAATTAGGAAACTAAGGAGGAGGTAACTCGGAGAAACCTATAAGCGATACTGTTGTGGAGATCCATGTCGCTCACCTCCTGAAATGATACGGCATTTTGAAGAAGGAGGATAGTGAGATGGTATTGTAAAGGTTTTGCGTGAAATTTTTGTTATATCTTTAAGATATAGTTTGATTTAAGACATTGTGATTTTTGATGATTTCATTTCCCTTATTTATTATGTTTGCTGAAAACACTTTACTGTAATCATTAAAGAATTCTGTCTTATATTTCCATACAACTTTCTTCTTTAGATTTTTCACGTTTTTCTTTGACGATCTCTGTTTGTTCCTATAGTTTATTGGCCGTTAACCATCAAATATTGTTTTTTTTTAAACACCACGAATATCCCTCGATAGCCTTGTGAATATGTCATTTAGTGGTCGAGAATTAATTCTTTGAATCAGGTAAAGAAGCAGCTATTCAGCGGAACCAAACAATACTGACATCACAGGGAGAAAATAACACAATAATCTAAAGGTACTCCTGATGGTGACAAAAGTGTATTTATTCGAAACTTTGTACCATTAATAACATTTACATCAACCAAGATGAAAACAAATAGTTCGAGTATATTGACAGTTAATTATTTCTCAAATGAAACCTTAAATTTTAGCTTCCCATTAAAAATAGTATTCTGAAGCAATAGTAAAACCAACATCGTGACACGTCATATTTAAAGATAGATCAAGTTACCGTTCGTATTTTTGTAATTGCTTTATTAAATGATTTATTCCTCTCATTATTCTTTAAAAGTTTTGCTCTTTAATATATTTTAAAATACGTTTGGAGAGTTATTAAGTTTTGGTATCTGCACAGTTTTGAATTGGGAGTAATCGTTCTACAAACATAAACGTCACGTAAGATGATTTTTAACGCAGAGAGGGAAACATAATTTACGAACGTTATAATGCGAAACAAAAAGTAGCAGACTACGTTGGTGTTTGAACGTGTGCCGGGAGATCATTATATATATATATATATATATATATATATATATATATATATATATATATATATATATATATATATATATATATATATATATATATATATATGAAGAAATATAGTCTTAAGATGTGCTATATTTATGGGATAATGTGCTCAATATCAGAGATACTATTATTTTGGCGGGAACAGTTTTTAATTTGTTTATTACTTCGTGTATTTATTTGGATTGATTGTCGGGATCGGTTTGTTTATTTATTTATTTGCATGAATTTAGATCAATTTATTTTAATTTTTATTATTTATTTTTTATACTGTATATTTACTCTTTTCACTTTTCGATTTTTTAGTAACGTAGTATTTTGTTATCGTTATATAACAGTTATTAGAACAGAATAATTATTAGTTAGAATAAACTACAACAATCAACCCCAAAATTGAATAAATAGCTTTAATTATCTTCCCAAACGAAAACAAAAGTATTAAATAAGCGATATAAACAAATTTTTAATACGTTAATAAAAACATATCCGTGTGTTTGGGCATACATACATACATAAGCTTTTGTAATTCTGTTTCGCTGTCGGGAAGGCGCACATACACTATTATTGGTCTGGGCCTTTTCACTACCATTTTGATTATGCCGGATTCTGTTTGAGGTCATTGTGGTGGTGATGATGTTTGTATTTTCAACGCTAACTGCTTGTATGTTGTTGACGATTATGATTATGCTGATAGTGATAATAGATGTGATATTTAATTATTATTGATAATGTTAATCATAGATATCGATAAATGTAGCATTAATGACTGAATAAAGAAAAGACTGGTCCGATAATGACAATCGTGGTTATGATAATAATTATGGCAAGCATGGCAATGATGATAATAATAAAAATAACAATATTGACGATAATGAAAACAATGGCGGTGTTAAAATGCAGTACTGGTAGGAGATGGCTATGAAGTGAATGATAGTGAAAGAATGTTATGGAGGTTGTTGCATTAGTGGGTTTGGTGGTCGTGTGGGCGCCATTTTTATATAGTTTCTTTCTTATTGTGTTAAGTTATGTTGCAAGTGTTATCCGTTTGATGTGAACCGTGATAATAGATATTTATATTCGTGTCTTCATTTTGAAATTATTTCTGATCTATGGTTTAGTAATTACTTTTGTTGTCTGTGAATAAAGTAGACATCTCATTAATATGTTTTTGTTGTTAGGTGCGATCTTCATGTTTTCCCAGCTTATTTTTGTTGTGGTTTTTCTGTCATCAGTTGACATATGTATGGTCATAGTGTGGTGATTTTGGAGTAATTTCTATTGGATATTGTCGTGGGTGTATTTTCTATGCTTGAATGTTGCTTCTGTAGCGCCAGTGTACTTCTACATTGCAGTATTGTTTGCATTTAACTTGGATTTGTAGATTAAGTTCGTTTGTAGGTACGTTCCTTGTAGTACGGATATGGTTTTGTCTCTGCACTTGCCTTGGGGTCTTTAATTACACTATTGCAATTATTATTTTTGTTGTGGCTTTTTATTATTTGTGTTAAGTTTTGAGTGTTGCTGTAGATAATCTTTACGGAGTTTTTGTTAAATAATTTTGTTTTTTACGGGGAAGTATTTTTTATTACATGCCCTACTGATGTTTTTTTCTGACGGTTTTCTTGTGCAGTGGGTTAAACCAAATTATATTTATTTTTCTGTTTTACTGTTTTGGTTGTAGTGATGCGTATTCTAGCTTCTATCATCTTCTTTTAATGCGTTGTTATATGTTAATTTTTGTCGTTAAACTTGTCTTTGTTTGATGAGTTGTCTGATAGCCTATGGCTGAGGGATTTGGGTATGTGCTTGATGATTGTGGGTGGATGGTGGAGGATGTGTATATGTTATGTTATCTCTATCACGGATATTGAGGATTAAGTAATCGCACATATAAAATAATACATACATATATATATATATATATATATATATATATATATATATATATATACGCACACACTCTGGATAATGATGTATATATGTTAATGTAATGGAATCATGTTAGGAAAAACAGATAAGAGGGGAATTTGCATGGATCCAAATTTTACCACTTTGTCATCAATTTTGCTAACAGACATACACAAACATGTATAAAGATATTTCATGCTAGACGCAACCGCAATACATACATATATATATATATATATATATATATATATATATATATATATATATATATATATATGTGTGTGTGTGTGTGTGTGTGTGTGTGTGTGTGTGTATTAATCTGCACACACATAAATACATGTGTGTATATATATATATATATATATATATATATATATATGTGTGTGTGCAAAAGTGCACACACACACACACACACACACACACACACACACACACACACACATATATATATATATATATATATATATATATATATATATATATATATATATAACACAAGCATGCACACTCACATATATACTACTCACACATACTGATAGACAGATATAACCGCATGTGATTGCTCTGGTACAAATTAATTCAGAATATTATGCTGGATTTATATGCGTAGCTTGCATGTGATACAATGCAGAAGGAACGGGACACCCATTGAAGATCGAACTCACTACTTAGTCGCAATTGTCTAACGAGACAAGCTGGTTAACCATTACATCAGGTCGAGGTGGGGAAATAATTCAAAGTATTATGATCAGTATAGATTTTGCAGAAAAAATAACACAGCATTGTCAGTTTTATTCAGGTTACATAGAGTAAATTACCAAGATAGTAAAAGCTAATGGAGATAAAAAAATCAAATGAGAGTAGTAATCGACCGCAATTGTTTAGTTTATTAATTACAATTAAATTATAGTTTATATAGTACTTTTTATTGAACTGTATATTTTCTGTACCTATTCATCGGCCGTCGCAGGATAGGTCAAAATTGGAAACTGTCATCATCACACGTCATATGACATAGCTGCTGTAATTACTGTTGTCCCAAAAGTCATACACTTGCTTTTTCTTCTTTTTTCGTTTCAGGTATCATTCAGAGGGAAGTGAGGCCAACGGCATCTGGAAGCAAAGGCTTTGCAGTTTTTGTAAGTGTATGATTTTCCTTTGCCATGGATAGCTAGTTGACATTGGAAGAGCTTTGCAAAATTGCTGCCATGCAAAAAAAATTTCAATCCTCGACTGCAGTTCAGGACTTGTGTAAGAAGTTTTATTACCTTCACACTGCTCCAACGCATAGCACAATTTACGATATCCATAGCAAGTTTTTTCGACACAGGATTTGTTCTTGTCAAATCCCGCAGAAGAAAGACTGCTACTACAAGCAGTGATGAATACGCCGAGCTTTTGGCCCAGGTGCTCGCAAAAATCCAGGGAAAGCCCATCCGGTGAGCAATACTGGAACTCAGGGTCAACAATAGGATTCAGCGAATCCTTCGGAAAGTGATAATGCACAACCTGTACCGAATTCATGTTGTTCAAAAGCTTCAAGCGGAAGATTATAATGCTCGTGTGGAAGTGTTTGATTCACTACTTTACTATTACCAAAACGCCCTCAGCTCTTGGAAAAATTATTGTTCAACGACGAATTTATATTTCATCATTCTGGTAAACCGATGCAACGGTCGAATGTGGGGAAATCAAACCCAGCAGAAATTTACAAGAATGAACAAGACACTCTGGAGCTGCGTGTTGGGTTATTTTGTGTACGTATGTACTAGTGAGCAAACCAAATGAGCTGACTCATTTTATAGTACACCCATAGAAGGTTAACCAATCAGAAGACTTGAAATATTCGATCCGATGTGTATAAAGGCGGCCATTTTGTTTTCTTTTCTTGTCGGGTTATCCACTGCTAACCTGATGAGGAGACTTGCAGAACTACGTTTTCCTACTCTCTCCAAATATCCACTACCAACCTCTGATATGGAAGACCTTAAGTATTCCTGAATAGCTGCTACGAGACATTGGTGCTGTTACATTGAACAAATTACTTCCTACATAGGATTGCTACATTCAAACTACATTAAACATATATTACACTGCTGGCTTCTTGTGCCACTGCTAGTACTAGGCCAAATGGACCACTTTCTTCCGCGATGCATCCGGTAACACTACCGGTAACACAACCATTGTTATAGGGGAAAATTACTTAAAGATGCTGTGGAAGTTTGATGAGCCTTAAATTCAAGCTAGGAGTGACTTTCCTAAGGTCTTTTTTTTAAAAGATAAAACCTCTCCCCACTTTTCAAACTTCTCCCCACATTTTAGTGACGGATTTCCTCAACATCAAGCTTTCTCTCCGATTGATTGGCCGAAGGGTCCCTATCTAAAGGCTACCGTGCTCCCATGACCTCACACTTTGTAACTTTCTTTCTGTGGGGCTATATCAATCAAAAGGTGTGCACTACTAATAAACGTGACCTGCCACAGCTTGGTGAAAATAAAAGCACACGGACTGCAGCGAAGTCGTGGAAGAGATGCAGCAAATGTCGGAAAGTCCTGCATTCGAAAATGTTTGACGGTTGTCCAAAATGGAGGCGCTCGTGTAGAGGTAGACAACTAGTCTACAATACGCTGGGCATGGACACGTGATCGTTGATTCCATCGTAGAAACCATCCACCCTGCCCGTTAACTTCCCTTGTGAAACCCCCACCCCACAATCACACATATCAGTGCCTTGTTATCACAACATTGGTAACATATATAGCTGTGCTGCCCAGTCTAGAATGTTGTGTAGCTTGGCTATTGACGCTACAAGAAGTGTCATCCCGCCTTTGAGGTCGTGTTTTTAATCCTGCTAGGTGTGTAGGCATTCTCGTTACCAGAAGTGTCTAGCCGGGAAACCTGATTACTCGTCGATAAACCAACCATTCGTTAGGTATTATTGGATTGCATTTACTAGTAGCACTCGTAGAATAATTTTAGGGAGTAACACTCTGTAGAGTAACTTCAACTTTACAAACCAATTTTGTAAAGTTGGTTCATACACAGAAGCATTTCAAGAAATGTACAAATCTATATTGACATAACATTTGTTACAATTAAACCAAAAGTGTCTATTTTGAATGAGGTTAGATAAAACTGTTAATGAAACTAAAGGACCTTATAAGCTCTCCAATATTTACCTCTGATAATTGCGGTCTATACATCATATTATCCATTGTATGTATATGCACGTTTTGAATCATGTATTAGCATACATATTAATTTATGAATGCATGTATAATTAGCGACAAAACGGCGACTATTTTTTCATGCTTAAGGCAGAAAAAGTGCAGCTGTTTCAGAGATCCAGCTACGTCAGTTCATTCTTAATTATTGTTGATTTATATTTGATAATAACAAGCGAAATGCATGTGTTCCCAATTTCAGTCACATGAGATATTTCATTGGCGCGAAATAATTAAAAACTGTTTTAGCAGATCGCCTACAAATAAAATATAAAGTTATTAATTTTAATTGCATATATTAGGTTTTATCCTTTTCTATCTCTCTGGGAAAATAAATCAAATTAATTGTTGTTATATCTTTTGTTGGTTATGGAAATTGTCCATGCAAAATAGCGTGCATATCTATTATTCTAATAGCCAAATATTCAGCGGTATTCCGACGAAGATTCGAAGCATTTTCTGCCTATTAAAAAGTTATCCCTTTGCAATATTTCCTAATTGTTTCATATATTGATTTTCCATACACAAATACAGGTTCCAAAAACTGAGGTTAATTAATTCATGATTGGAATCTTGTAATGAATATGAATTCAAATTGAAACTGATGAAATTCGTTTTCTAAAAATATCATTATTTCACTTAAACAGAAAACTAGATATAGTTTAGAAAAATGTCTGTAGATAATGTTGAAAAATGTTTCAGTCACAAAAATTCATATACATATTATTTAGTCATCAAATTATTTTCCTTGTTTTAAAAGATTAAATTAAAGATTTAATTAAATTAAATTTTGTATAATCTCCTAAAAGAACGATTATGACTTTGAATGCATTAATCTTACTACGACACGTTTTGTCTTTGTCCACAATAATGAGTGTTGAATGAAGTGAAACCTGGGATAATGTATGTCATGTAAATAATACGTCGCATACGGATGGAGTCTTCCATGTCATATTCAGAATAATTTATTGTGTCAAATTTTTATACTGGCAAATGAGTAGTCATGCACCTGGATTGTAACATTCAATGCATCCAAATTAAACTAATATTATTTTGTCATCACGGAGCACACAGTGAATATTCTCGCGTCATGTTCAACGAGTTTCCTTACCGGGAACGTCAAATGGAACTCGTCTCGTTTAAAGACGTTGGAAATGTAGTCAGCACCCTTTAACGGTGCATAATGTAACTTACTCTTCCGACTATTTTCCATCTCTACAAGATCTAGATCAGAGAAGAAATGCTGTATTGCTGACATCTGAATTCCACAATCCACACTCTCGAGACTCCATAAATTTCAAAAGTATTTGCCATGCCTTTTGAGGGTTTAATTCTTCTTCATCATTCAACTCATTTCTCACATACGCTACCTTGTTAGCCGGCTACCCCTCTGTTCCTATTTTCATGGTAATGGGTTCAATAATTTAATAAATTTGCTGCTCGGACTCTTCATGACAAATACAGTTAGTCATCTCCTTCTTATTTCCATCATATTACATTAAGTCCCACAAATTTTTACCTTCAACGGCTGGGGGAATGTGCCTCCTAAAACTGCAATCTTAACATCTTCAAGATCAACCTTTATCTCTCCCGCATATCCTCATAATATGAAACCCCTTCTACATCACTACGCACCCTTAACGTATACCCATGTACTAACACTCTATCTTATTCTTACTCTCAATTCATCTGTTTTAAAATTTGCGATGTAGCATCGATATTTGTTTCTGATATTAAATCCGGTCTTTCATCTCCGTAAACTCATCCTAAAACCGAAAGAAAGTGAAGGTTATTTTTAATGACAATAAAATCACAAAGAAAACATGCATTTGAAATTGATTTTCCATATTACGAAATTAGTAAGATGATGCGCTTATTTATTGCTTTTGGGAACTATTGCTGTTCTTACGCCAAATCAGCGAGAATAGAATTCTAAATACATTTTCACTGGTACCTTAACGTCTGTGCCCAAACTTGCTCTTCAGCCAGCGTCACAATTTGTATCTATATGCATGTTTTGTGTTTTCTTTCATAGTTTTCCTGTATCGAGATTTCACACAACGGTGTGTGTGTTGTTGATTTTTTCAAGTACCGTGTCTTCACGCGTCAGCATTTTATGTCGTGTCATTTTTAGTACAATTATTTTGAAAAATGCTTAGTATAGTTTGTCTATATTTAATGCAATTTTAGAGATAACCGGTTGTTTTTTGTTATATTATTCATGATTCAGGGTTGCTTTTGCAGTTTAAATAGCATTATATTATCTTATTCATAAGATTTTAGAAGATTTAATTTCTATTGATTTGATTAGTGGTATGATATTTAATTGAATTATTATCAGATAAATGACAGGTTAACTGCCGCGATAATGCTCTGTTTGTGTGAGCAATATATGTGCTGTTTAATTGTTTCATTTTTTTTATTAAGGGCTTATTTTCCAAGTGGACAGCTGATCTATAGAGATAGAATTGTTAAATTATTAGTTTTTGTTGTATCGTTTGTTGTAATCATGTTCGATTTTTTATTTCATGTTGTAAATAAGGATTTGTAAGTAATTAATTCATTTTTTGTTGATTTAAGCATTTTTAATTTTTCTAGTCTATTCTATATTTACAGTCCACTTGATTATTTATAGTCCACTTGATTACTGCAGTTGAGTTGAATTGTGATTTTTATTTTATTATTTGAATTATTTTCAATTTTTCTAAAGTTAGTTTAATCTATTTATCTATAAGGTGGTTACAGTAATTAGTTTTATTTAATATCTGTTTAGATTCGTTTTGCAATATTTATTTTACTTCATTATATAATAATTTGCATACATATATTAAGTATTGTCTGTGAAATTATTTAAAGTGGTTATTTATTATGTGTGCATTTGCTATTCCCGATGATTAACCGATAGATTGTTTTTATATTTTAATTAGACGTTTTTCAATTACCTATATTTCAGTTTCCATCTAAAATGTGATTATGTTATTGATGTTGATTGTCAAGTTAAGTATTTAGTTATTTATGTAATGTTATTCGCAGTCATTTAATATAATCCTCTTTTGTTAAATATTCAGTATTTATTCAACTTGTGAATTATTAACTGTCATATCAGAAAGCGACGCAGGAAGCGATATGTTACACATTGATGAGAGAATCCATTGAAAGCAAGTGTAAAGATGTGGAGACGCAAACATGGTGGGTTTCCAGCAAATATGAAAAGCGAATACCAACAAAAGCGTTGCTAAACTTCTTGCTGATGATCTATAGTTATACAGCTGTAGCCATATTTCCACATACGCAACGAGACCGTGGCGCACATGTCTGTTACTGTCGAGATAGATTTACCTAGGGGATCTAAGACCACTTTCTCCACTTTAGTGCGTTTGTTCTGCTTCCATGCAAACTGTCGTCTCCATGTGCGGTATAGACCTGCAGGTCGACATATTTCTGAATTCAATCTGCCAGGGAGCACAACTACAGCATTTGAGATCATTGTGTGAAATGCCGTAAGTTTTAACATTTTCCTTTTGAGTGTTAATGATAGCCAATATGAACATTACTGTGTCCGTCCATAATATTGGTTAACCCATTTTTGTCATCCTTAAAACAGAAAGAGAGTGTGTTCTTGCAGCAGTATAATAATTATTTAGATGCAGTCCATTCCACCCAGCATAGGCAGACGGATACTTAACAATATTTCTGA
>OZ038481.1:112632590-112695090 GCA_964036315.1 Acanthosepion esculentum
AACAATGTATATAATAAACAATGATAAATATATTTATCTACAAACACTGAAATAAAACAAGGTATTCTTTAAAAATAAAATATGTCTGGCTACTCGTAGACTGGTACGGCTCTCATGGTATATCTGATAAAGAAAGAAAAAATAAATCATGGCATTTCGTTATTTGATTTGTAGTTTTAATATAATTAATCATTAATATAATAATCATTGGATAAATGAGTTACGAATAAATATATGTGGTGAGAATTTCCATTAGACGATATCTTCAAAGGGATTTTTTCAAACAAATCCACTTTAAAACAGATCTATGTTGCAGAAATGTAGAAATATATTGTCAAAATCTCTTGAAAATACTGCACCATAATTACCGCGATAAATAGAGAACGTGTAATTGTAATAGGGTGATTTTTATGTCGACATCAAATTTATATTTTTTCAACATTACTTATTGAGAATCAATTCATACTCTATAATAACCTTTTGATGTTAACAAATTTTTGCTGCAACCAATGATTGCTTAAATGTTTACGATAATCTTATAATAAATAAAAAAAATGTATCTTGTGATTTCCAGTTTATTGTCGCTTATTGACAGTAACTTGTTTTGAAAAACATACTGTATTAATCAATCAATGTTTTTACAATACATTTGGGAATAATCAGTTATCATTAATAATACTTATAATAAAGTTTGTGGAGTTATCGCATTGTATTAAGCAGACACATTTGCAACGCTTTTTTATAACTTATAAATCAATATTTTTTATTATTATTAATAATTTAATTTTACAAAGTTTTAATAGTTTTTTTTTTTTTCACTTTCAAAAACCTCAACTCATTACTTCCGCATTTAATTACAACAGACTTTGAAAGTTAGTTATCTAAATAAAGGAGAATTTCCATGAAAAATGTACTGATTTCATTTTAAAAACTAAGATATCTTCAGTGTTCACCTTTAAAATAACATCTGTTGCGGAATAGATTAGCCTTTTCGATGTACCGTGTTACTTCAGAAGATGGACAAGTAAGTTCTTTTACATTTGTTACACCTGCCACCTCTGTTCCCGCCGCCATCTGTTCACGAAAATCTCCAGGTAGGTAAATCCCTTCTTCCCCTATCTCGCTTGCCCTCAGTATACACGGTTTCCCAAGCCCTCTTTCATTGTACAAGAAATTTCCGTTGTCTCATTCTGATTCTGAGTAAAAGCGTTTGATATATTTACTAGCAGCATGACCCGGCGTTGCCCGTGCTTGGTTCAAAAATCGTACGACTCATACAGCAATCGCTATCACTTGACTGAAAATAGTTTTGCCCTTCCTTGCCTTTAACGGAGTGCCCTTTGCCGTGCTGATGTTGCTACATGCCTTACTTATTGCCTATCTCATACTGCAAATTTTTTCTAAGCTCTATACTAAACATTATATCTGTTACGAAAAAAGAACTAATCAAAATGAACACAAAACGATCAGCTTTAAAAAAGGACTCGTAACTGGAAAAACCGAATGAAAAAGAATTTTAACAACAGATACTTTTTCACACCCAACCTAGTTCTGCGGAATCAGAATCAACGTTGAGTTTAAGCAAGCGAATGAGTCAATTGGAGTAAAGTGCCATGCAGATTTAAATTTTTCCCACTTGTGACGAATGTAGCTATCGATTTTTTTGGATGCTAGCATGCTAATTAGCATTCGTGTCAGTCAGCTGTTGGCTCTCACGTTGGGCAATTGAATATTCCTGCCTATTCGTGGCAGCCATCTCACACTGACCAGTAGAAAATGGCCGCAAACTAGATGAAAATTGCCGTAGAAGAATGAAAAAAATCGATTATTTCCACTATCGATGGGAGTTGGGAAATGCAAAGTCAGTCTTGTCCTTTCTACAAACTTGGATCATGTGCATGTAAATTCTGATGCAAATCCCCCGTAAATTGCGGCCGTGCATTCGTTACACACACACATACATCCTGCCTTTTATAGATAGAGATTTATGGAAGAATTCTTTGTTGCTTATATGCTCCTTCCCTAGCATTCTTCACATGTCTTTTTCTTCTTCATCTTCGGGGATATTTTCCAGCAGTCACTGTCGTATAAGACTATAGATATCACATAAAAATCCAGCGTTTTTATTTCTTTGTTTTTAACGAAATCTTTCTGCTTCTCAGTAATTTGCTTAGCGACTGGAATACATAAAATATTCAAATATCGGAGTTTTACCATTTGAATAGGATTCCTTGAAGAGATTATAACCAATAAGCAGTCGAGAAGGTAGGCTTTTATAGTTTGAAAATCTATTTAATTGAACTATTTCATATTTTTCTCATGTTTTCTTTGCTTGGTATTTAGAAGTCATAAATTTAAAAATATTTTATATATTTAAGCTGCATTTTTGTAGTTATTGTAATTACATTTGCAAAATTGAAAAGCTTTTAAAAAGAGTTAAAAGCAAATAAATCTGTTCCTGTCAGATGCATAGTAATATGCAAATCTACGCAAGTCAAAATAGATGAGAACAATGCCGAAAATAGTTTAAAGATAACATATATATTAAATTAAATCAGTCTGATAATGTACCTTACAATCAAGAATTTTAAAATAACGAAAACATTTAAACAACAAAATATATAAAGTGAAGCATGATCGAATGATCAAGGACATCTTCAGATATCCGATAGAAAAGAAATACGATAGAAATTATTCTTTAATCTTTTTTTAATGTTTCAACTGATGTTTAATATATAAGTTGATTAAATTTCAAAATGAAATAATTTCGTAAATCATTTTTAGTAGATCTTTTATCATAATTTATTTTATTTTTATAATATATCCCATTGTGATTGCAGACTAAGAACGTTAATGTAAGCTTCCTTGAATACAAAACAAAGAACTAGATACGAAGAGAGAAGGGAACTCGCATCAGATATCATGGGTGTACGTCTGATATTGACATCATCTTTTAGCGCTGTGTACGTTAATTATTGTAGACGGTAAGAACCCCATTGTTGTTAAAAAATCAAGAAGAAAAATTAAAGTAACCCTGGAATAGCATCCTATATCATGGGAATATATGTGATACTGCTTTCGAAATTTCCTGATTTCGCTAGTTTGTGTGAGCGCAGCATGTGTTACCTGTTGTATAATGTAACGATTTCAATATTGTGATAAAATGCAAGAATAGTAATGAAAGAAATATTATCAAATATTAATAAAAAAACAACAAATTGTAATAGATAACATGAGTAAAATCGGCGATTAGGTATCACGAAATATAATTCCATATAATTCCAGAAATATGAATAAAAACAACACTGCAAATCCAAGGCTGAATGATAGGCAATTGCATCTAGAATTTGTTTATTAATTCTTCTATCCAACAGGCTCTCAGTTCAAGTACATTTGAGAGTTTACTTGCGAACGTGGAATTAGGATTCTTCATAAGCTCTCATTTGAAAGTCGAACTCAACATACCACTATCTGGAGCAGTCTTTCCATCGAGAATGTCAATCATTCATTGTTACATTGTCTAGATGCAGAGTAAGAAAAATACTTTGCCTATCAATAGAATAGGAGAATAGAGTCGTTATCACAAGATAAATAACTAGTGACTACATCAAATCCTGACATATTCCACAGATTGTTTCTGAAACAATATAATAAATATCGTCAATTACTAGTCAATTTATTGACGCAGTTTTATCGGGAAAACTAAGAATTACGTCAAAAGTGTGTATCATTTGAAAACTAAAAATGTATTATGAGTTCTGCAAAACGCTTTCATGAAAAATTACGTGGCTCAATATTAAAAATTATGAACTTGATACCAATTTTTCAACATATTTTTGAGAAAATGTCGAGTTTCCATTAAACGAGCCATCGACCATATAACTTGCTGGTGGGTATCATCCGTTGTAAATGAATATATATATATATATATATATATATATATATATATATATATATATATATATATATATATATGTCTGTGTGTCTGTGTGTGTGCGTGTGTGTATGTGTGTGTCTGTGGCTCTCTGATAGATGTAAGTACGTAGTTATCTGCATACACCAATCACGTGGCACAAATATACATGTGATGATTTCTATATGCATGAAACTTTGAGTATTATTGAACGGTGATGTATATATATATATATGTGTGTGTGTGTGTGTGTGTGTGTGTGTGTGTTTGTGTGTGTGTTTGTGTGTGTATATATAGAGAGAGGAAGAGAGTGATACAAACAGAGAGAGAGAGGGAGAGAAAGAGATATGGGAAATTGTCGTCGAAATTACAGCATAAAGTTAGTTGCTATCTTTACTAACTTTTCAAACTGATATTTGGAAATTAATCCAAATGAATTTCAGCACCATTAGATTACATTGATGTAATGTTATATATGAATGCTATATATGTTTTATAACTCTTTCCAAGTAAAAGTTTCTATGAATTAGGACACTATTTAAAGTATTACAAATATAAATAAAAACTCTATATTTAAATTTCATTTTTCTTTATAATATATATTTGAAATTGTTTGACGCGGCAAGTTTAAAATATTGTCAAACAAATATTTCGCATTCTTTCCGCCATATTGTGACCGGCGGTAAAATGATTTCAGAACAAGCCACTTTCAGGCGATAACTTTTCAGTGCCACGTTGCATGCATAACAGGAGTGTGCAAGACATGGATTCACTCTTAAATAAAACCCCAAACATAAACACGTCTTGCTTTATATCACCCTCCAGCTATCATTACTTACTGCGACTTCACTTGGCTTTAGCTGATAACATTTTCAGCAATTCCAATCGATTGTGGTGTTCTTATTCAATTAAGTTTCAAATTCTTTCTTTTTTGTCAGGCTAGATACGATTGATTAGGGCTTGTTTGCGTATCACTGAAAAGAATATAATTGTATGCGGCAACGAAATGTACACTATGTTAGAAATATGAAGCAGTATTTAATATTTGGGAGAATGTTGTTGTCTTGGACATTAGCATAAAATTGTGGGCTTCGCGGAAAGCTTACCATCCTTTGTTTTAATATCTTGGTATGTTCACGTGAAACGTGTTAATTGTCTGATTTTATTTCAACATGCTAATGTATATCACATTTTTATCATAAAAATGATTTTCGTCAACAAATATATTTTGGCGGCTTTCTAACTTGTTGTAAAACCCGCGCATTTTTTGCACTATTTCTTAGGTGCCATCTATGAAATATCGCCATATCACATCCTTTATAAAATATTCTTTTTTTACTCTTCGGAAGTCGATAGTCTGATATGTAGCACATCCGGTCTAGATAACGGTAGTAAGATATAAATTTACGGTGGGAATTTCAACTTCCAGTTACCAAATAAATTAGACCCATTTGGTGATGTAAAACCCTTAAGTTTATTCTGCACCTCGTAAAGCATATGAGATCCTAGAGTTTGAATTTCTTCAATTTTTCATATGGATTTTATCAAATAATAAAAACTACATGCTTTTAATGTCAATCGTTGCTCACTATCATCGCCCCCCAGCCGCCAACGTTTTGTAACTGCACCAGTTGACCTTTCCATCACCCCCAGGGTTGTCAGTACCAGCTATTCTTGGAATGGCGCGTATAGATTGACTAAAACCATTTCAGATTAACAGTCACCTGAAAAGTTGAAGTCTTTTTATATTGATTACACGATCCATTGGAATTCTGTCTGCGGGCAAAATTATTTTATAGATTCTCTTGAATAGACGATTGCCGAAGATTTTCTTCGGAGAGACAAAATAGTTTTAGCGTTAATCTATTCTCTATAGATCAGCTATGTCCTTTCACGACTTGTGGGATCATTGACATCCGAAAATATATGCCTCTTGTTATCAGAGGCAATTTTTCTTATTTTTATATATTATATATATAAAATATATATATATATATTAATATATTATACATTTTTCGTTGTGTCGCCTGTTTTACCATACATTAAATAGTTCTATGACCACTGCTTCTTCTACCTTTTTGTATATGTTATATTACCCATGCATACTTTCCCTATTTTGTCCTTAAAATTCCCTATATTTGGTATAGGTTACCTTGTAATTCAAGTCTTTTAAAATCTTTACTGCTTTTTAAATGCTCTGTGCATATTTGCTGCAATCGTTTCTGTTGTGGAATCCGAGATGAATCCGATATCAATGAATAACAAACGCCCGGAATGGATAAGGAAAATAAATGTATTAACGTGATAATACAAACTGGTAATACGGGTTAGTAGATCCAGGAATGCGAGCTATTAGCAATAATATATATACAGTCTTGGTATTGAAGTATCGCGGTATGACTCCTTACTGAGTCTACGTGCTCGTGACGGTGACTTGTGCTACTCTCCGCTAATACTACTCTCCTGTCGTTCCAACTCGACTCGACTCTTTCACTGTTCGGGTATTCACTGGCAGTAGTATATGTATACCTTGGGTTAGTTCATTTATGTGAAAAGGGGAAACTCCTTAACAGTTTCTAAATTCATATCTCTGTATAATAGTATTTTATAGATCGGAGACGAAACTTACAAAAATTGACTGTCATATTGCAGATTAGCTATTACACAGCAATAGGGTATCATATTTTATAAGGAGATTTTCCGATACATTATCTCTTTGATATCTTTCTGAAAAACATCATTAGCAATTCATACACAACGTCTGAATACTTCTGTTGTATGTTATGCTAACTTGTTAATTAAATTTCAGCAATATTTGAAAAAAATAATAAAACATATATGGAGTTTGTTGCATGGTGTGTTTCTTTTGCTGACTACCAAACAGGCTATAATCATTAAACTTTCTTCTTGCCTTTCTCTGTTAACTTGCTATTTTGTCAGAATCTGTTATCAAAAGAGCGGAATGTATACAGCGTTTTCAGATTAAGCCTACCGATAATAAATTCAGGTAGGTTCCAGTGACAAATTGTTACTTTGAGACTGCAACTGTCATTTAACGTTTCCTAGAGTAATTTGGGAAATTTATAAAATCAATAATGTCATATTTAAAACGTATTCTTCGTTGATTTCTGGTAATTTTCCTGATTATCTTGTTCTGGAATGTATAAAATTATAATTTCATTTTCTTCAAAAGAAGCAATAACATTTCTGATTTCCCTTTGTTTTATTCTAGTTCGTTCAATTTTAACTCAAATGACTCCCTTCACTCGGTTCTTCAGTGGTTTCTAGGCGTGTGCTTTAAAATGGCGCCATTGTGGTGTACGGAAATATGTGCCATCTCAGAGTACACTATTAATTTTTCTCTTTATGATAGGATCACAAGACATAGGAAATTTAATGGAAAAATCGTGTAGTTAATATTTAAAATAATTAGATTTTGTTACACAAGAACTGTTTAATCTGGAGGAAACTTAAGAATGTCGTGGCTGCGATACATACATCGAACTTTCACCATCTCGTATGTATAAGAAGCAAGAAAAAAGATGCTAGAATGACAAATGACACCATGTTATTGTTTTATTTGGGTGCGTATTTACCTGAAACAGTTCGATATCTTCATTTAATTTCTTCATAAATTTTTTTATTGTAGACAAAGAAATTTAAATTAGAATATCTGCACCCGAGGGCAGTTTAACCCAACAATTATTAGGTTGGTGTAAAAATAATGTCGTTTTCTCACATGAAGTTGAACGTCAAAAAACGACATTATTTTTGCACCAACCTAGTACATATTGTTAGAAATCCGAATCATTAACCTAAAACTTGAGTTATTTTCTTAAACAGTCTAGGCTCTCATGACTATGTCATGTGTGTCAAGGAACTCGTTCATATATATTTACACTCTCAGATCTATAAAACTTAATTCTCATTTCAAGTTTTAAAAGACCTCAAGAGAATGAAACCTATGGCTGTTAGGTAGAACCATCCTTCTTCGAACCACATAATCACAAATAACTCCACTGAATAACGGACAGAACAACACTTGGGGACTTTCAACAACAGCAGCCACTAAAAGGGATAGCATGTAGAATTCGAAGAGGAGATAATTACATTATCAAGATATTGGTATTCCGCTGTTCTTCAAAGACGAAATTTGGAAGAATGTTCCGATCAATCACGAAACGAACAATAAGAGTTATTGAAATTGAGAAAACTTTTTTTTGAGAGAAATTGTTTTACGAGAAACATTTTATAAATTTCAAACAAATAGGTTCTTGGATGCCGAATGTTTGATGATACATAAAAGGCTAATATTATCATTATGATACATATAAACATCAGAATCGCCCAGGTTAATGACGCCCACATCTGTCCGATCAAATTCAGTAGATAGCTTTACATTATTCCTGTTTGTTATCAGTATTCTTATTCCAACATTATTCCCCAGTATGAAACGAAAAACGTTTAACAATATTTTGAAGGTCAAATGCCTTTATGATCAAAAGCTGATTGAATATCTTCTCGTCGTTATGAAGACCTACTCAATTGAGTTTGATATGCTGATGCTGTAACACTATTTACCGAAACCGAGTCAGTTATGCAGGGCAAATGATTCATATCAAAATGTTATATATATATATATATATATATATATATATATATATATATATATATATATATATATATATATATATTGATAATGTATGTTCTTGCACATTGGCAGTAATAACGCTCATCCTTCTTTTTCTATGTGTCATATCTCTGCAGGACATGGGTGTGGCTTCCAAATCTTCCTATCCCTTGTCGCACTAGGTAGTCTTCTCTCTTTCCTAATGCACTCGCCTCTCCGTTCCGTCATACATTCAGAAAAGATCGCGAGATAGTTGGGTTGTTGACTTCCCCTGTATCGCTAACCCGAAATTTGATCAGTGAATTTTAAGTTTTTCAAGCCCTCATTCTTCATTATGTCTCCAAGGAATTTCAGCTTTCTCTTCCTTATTCTGAGGATAGGCGTTATCTTTGTGTCATTTCCTTTAAGAATTTTACGCCGTTTTCTCGCTCCTTCCGCGGAATTTTCAGTAATGTTCTATAGAACAACAATTCTGTTGCATCTAGTTTTCTCCACAGCATTGAGGGATTGTCCAGCATACTATGTGTGTCTAAGGAAATTCTTCGCTTTTCCGGCACTTTATGGTGCCTTTGCAATCTAGCTTTCCCCTAGTCCAATACTTGTTCGGATGTAAGTATCGAATTTTCAATACACTGTTAAAATACTTCCCAGATATTTACAATTATATAATTGATTGCATTGACATTTGTAACATGCGTCTTGCTGTCGATCATATTTATAACATGGGACTTGCTGTTGTTTATATTTGTAACATGCGTCTTGGTGATTATATTTGTAACATGCGTCTTGGTGATCCTATTTTTAACACGCGTCTTGGTGATCAAATTTGTAACATACGACTTGGTGATCATATTTGTAACATGCGTCTTGGAGATCATATTTGTAATACGCGCCTTGGTGATCATATTTGTAACATACGTCTTGGTTATCATATTTGTAACCCCGGCTTGGTCATCATATTTGTAACACGCGTGTTGCTGCTGATCATATTTGCAATACGCGTCTTGGTGATCATATTTGTAACATGCGTGTTCGTGATCATATTTGTAAGATGGGTCTTAGTTATCATAAATGTAACACCCGTCTTGGTGATTATATTTGTAACACGCGACTTGGTGATCATATATGTAACACGCGTCTTGCAGCTGATTATATTTGCAACACGCGTCTTGGTGATCATATTTGAAACATGCGCCTTGGTGATTATATTTGTAACACGCGTCTTGGGGTCATATTTGCAATACACGTCTTGGTGATCATATTTGTAATACGCTTCTTGGTGATCATATTGTAACACGCGTATTGCTGTTGATCGGTTCATTCTTTTCGAATAACCCTGTATATATTTCCTTTACACGGTTCAAAATCATGGATCAGCTACTCCTAGCTACAACAGAAACATTGCATCAGCGTGGTTTCACCTGGCTCACACTATATATTCTATCGCTATTATTTATCTCCGATGTTTTCAAGATTGTACATGGGGAAAAAATATTCATTTAATTTTCAATAACATATTTCTATTTAATATATGGTCTTTAACTACCGGATATATATTAAGTTTGAACTAATCAGGACTGAGTGAAATTTACAACTAATAAATTAAGTGTCACATTTAAAATAAACGCTCCAATATATATATATATATATATATATATATATATATATATATATATATATATATATATATATATATATATATATATACATATATATTATTGAAATTATTACGGAGTCGCTAACTGGGTGCCCTGTGATTGGATGAAAAACAACCAATCACAGGCTACCTTTTTAGATTTTCACCAAACCCCACGAGAGCGGTTTTTACGAACTCTCTTCCTCTTTTGCTTGTTGGGACCCTCAGAGACAACACGTTCTCCGCCTGCAATCTCTGTCATCTAAACACCAGGACACGTGTGAGGATTTAGACAGCAACTGAAGCTCAGAAGTCAAGGCTCTATTTCTTCAACCCAGCCAAAACGACACAGGAAATGTAAAACTGTTAAAAGGACGCATCTTTCAGATAAGTTCCGTAAACCCGACTGTTTTCAAGAAACTTTCCTCTCTTTCTTTTTCAAACATTTTCATCTGTGTTTGTGTTCCTTTCTTCTTGCCGGCGTTGCAATATTTTTGTTACCAAATATAATTGGGAAAATCCCAATAATATATATATATATATATATATATATATATATATATATATATATATATATATATATATTAATAAACGCGTATGCTTGCGGCCATATCAAACATTGGATCTCGTAAGATCGAGATATTTTGCCCTGGCGGTCAGTGACCTTCGGAAATCGCTATATCGTCACTCAAGATGGAGCTCTCGCACACACGGGCGGTTTCACCAGAATTGTTGCATGAATGTTTTGACAAGCCAGTATGCCCTACATCAATTGAATAATTATCAAGTTCTTCGTCCGCTACATAGTGAAATAGAGGTTATTTAAACGGGAAGATTTTAAAATAGCTACCCTCTGATTAATTTTAAATGGTTCATATAGGAGAGCGATAATTTGTCTGTCGCCTACTAAAATATATCAAACATGAACGAAGTTATTATGACGTTGATTTACAATTTAAACAAGGAAGAAGTGAAGAAATTATTCATACATTTTGGGAAATTATGCTGACAGCAAATGTCGAGTGTAAATTCTTGTCAATATCTAAAATTCTCAATCCGTAAGATTTCATTAACCCAATGGTTAAACTTTTATGAATGTTAAAATAAATAATGAGTAAATAAATATGCTGCAAACGGGTTAATAGTTAAAGTGCCTGTTGATCTTAAGCTTGAAAGACCGAGAAAGACTGAGATAAAGAGAATGAGAAAGAGAGAGAGAAAAAATGAGGGTAAGAGTAGAAATGTCATATAAGGCAAGTTATTAGAGAAATATGCGGCATGGACATGTGGTATTTGAGAAAAAGGCCATTCGTTGATTGATTTATAATTCGATCGTGCATTGGATATTGCTGCCACATATTATCTGCTACTCCTTCCATACGTCTTGAAATTATTGACAAAATCCAAAGAAGAGTCTATAATATCTGTCCTCGTATCTCGGCTTCAGTTAATTTCCAACCATTTTTAGAAATATTTTTATGAGAATTGTTCTTATGAGCTTTCCTCCTTGGTAGCCCAGCAGCATGTATACAAGTGTACTAATTCAATTAATAAGTTGAATCTTTCGGTATAAGGACTTCTAATACAGATAGAAGTTTACACTATTTTATTTTTTTTTGTTTTACTTCTTTTTCACATGGATTTAATTTCTTTTGCAGATTAAAAAAAAACTTTGAGAGTTTTGGCGATTAACAAAGATGGCCGACCAAGAAGCATGCACCAGCATTGAACAGCGGTCAGTTATCAAGTTTTTTGTTGCTGAAATGTGCAAACCAGTTGAAATTCATAGGAGAATATCAACTGTGTATGGTGCCACATGTTTCAGCAAAAAAAATGTCTACAAGTGTGCTAAATTGTTTAAAGAAGGACGGAGCAGTGTTGAGGATGAAGACAGGCCTGGGAGGCATACAGAAGTGAGGTCTCCTGAGGTGATCGAATCAGTCAATGACCTCATTCAGTCTGACAGAAGGGTGACAGTGGATGACATTAAAAGAACTTTGAGCTTATTTGTTGGGACGAACGCAGGGGTCATCAGTCAGAAGGAGTCATCTTGCATCATGACAACGCAAGACCTCAAATAACAACCCAAACGGTGCAGACCATCAACGAGCTAGGCTGGAAACTGTTCCCTCATCCCCCTTACAGCCCAGACCTTGCCCCTTCACACTTTCACCTGTTTGGCCCCTTGAAAGCGTTCACGAGAGGCACGAAGTTTAAAAGTGACGATGAAGTTAAAAGTGTTGTGAGCGACTGGCTGAGACATCAGTCCAAAGTTTTTTTACGCTGAGGGAATACGGAAGCTTGTGCATAGATGGGAAAAGTGTGTGACAGTGCTGGGAGACTACGTTGAAAAAAGTAAGCTTCTATCTGTATTAGAAGTCCTTATACCGAAAAATAAACCTTATTTATTGAATGACCCTTGTACATCTCATCGTTTTACTCTTGAAAGAGCTAAAGGCAACCACAATGTAAATACTAATAGTTTCCTTTCTCGCATATCTCGCTTTCTTTCTCGTTTCCCCAGTCGCCTGTATCCCTGAAACCTTTTCTCTTAATGTCTTTTCTCCCCGCTAATATCATTCTCATTTACTTTCACCCACAAATATTCTTTCTATTTTAGTGACACGATCGATTTGAATATGTGCGTGTGCTGCAACGGATGGCGTATCAGAATGAGAAATCGGAGAACCGAGTTCGAATTCCAATCACATTCATTACATTACACGTAAATACCCTTAGTAAATATAGTAATTTTCTAAGCACAGCTTAGATGTGGTACAAGGCCGTAATTATGGGGCATCCAGTGAGGATCGAACTCACTACTCAGTCGTAAATTATCTAGCAAGACAAGCTTTCTAACCATTGCACGACGTTGAGGTGTCCAACCCTTGGTAAAGATATGAGTCTCCCTCTTTCACCCAGCAGTACGTTAAATAGAAAGACTTGCCACTAGAAAAAGTATTTTGATCTCAAGTAATTTCTCAATCCAATATTCAAATACAAAAATATATATTAGACCATTATAAAAAAACACAATGAGTTGATAAGAGGTAACGATTATCAATCAGTCAGTAAAAAAAACAAAAAAAAAACAATAAAAGACTTCTAATGACGCGAGTAAAACTTCACTTTATTGTCTAGGAAATTTACTGTCTATTAAAAAAAAACGCCACTAAACATGTAATATTAAGACATCTGTTAAATATAGAACATTCAGCGTAAGGTTTGTGGATGAAAGCTTCAAAAAATAATAATCAGTAAATATTGTTATTTGGTAAAAGTATTGTTTTGTGATTTTCTATTTTTGTAAGTGCCCGAATGAGCGTTCGACATATGAAATCAGATGTTAAATAGACAACTGATATTTCTAGAGCACATCTTGAGGAAAGAAGGCTTGAAACCTTTTTTTACTCACAGGACAAATTGAAAGCAAGAGGGATAAAGAAAGACGATGCATAACCTACATAGAGAGCTTGAGTAAATGGATGGCAGATTAGAGTTTAGGAGAAACAGCAATGACAGAATTTATTAAGAGCTAGAAAGGACAGGAAGTTGTGGAGAGATATGATTATAAATGTCCTGAAAATATGCTTCAAATAGAAGAATATTTATGCGTCCAAAATTTCAACTTGGCTCACTTATTTATTTTCAATAAGACACTTTCAAATTTTCGAAAATGTGTGGATACATTAATTATATTTACATTTACCTATAGAACAAAACTCTAATGCAAATTTTGACTGAGTCTTATTGGAAATAGGAAAATGTTCTTTCAAGTGAGATCAAATTTCACGCATGCACTGGATGCCACCATTTACAAAAGAAAAGCCAGTTTTTGTTAACTGGTTTTCAAGAAGTCTGGAAGCTTTAATTCTCGGTGGGTCAACGTCGTTCATATATCAAAGAATGGTAAAGTGAATTTATGTTTATTATAGATTCTTTGGCGACACCGCAGACATGTTAGTTATTCATTTGCACACAAACTCGTGGCTTTAAATATAATTGCAAAGGTTCACATTGGTGTAGTTGAATTTAAGCCAAAAATGTATATTCACTTATGTATCGAGTTATTCGATTTTGAATAATTACCAAGTTCTTCGTCCTCCACATTGGGAAATAGAGGTGATTTAAACAGAAAAGTTAGGAAATATGATTTATGACAATATTGCAAGTTCTTATGAGACAGCCATCTATAAAAGCCCAAATCAGACTTTTTCACCCCAGTAACATTAAACATTTGCTAATATAAATATGAAAGTATATCATGCATCTTACAGTCTTAAGATGTCAAAGAATATCTATTACCCACCTTTCGAGAAATTTGAAACACTTTCATAAATAATACTGCATTAAATTAGTGAAATCTGTAGCTTAAATTATTAAGTCTGTCAGAAATATTCGAGAACAGACAACTAAATATTATTTTACAATTTTCGTCGATGAATTCCATATTTTTCTTGATTACGCTCACGATCAGGACTACGTGTCCCGTAACTCATTAGAGTCGTAGCGGCACAATATGTACTGAAACCGTAGTAGAAGTGGTGTGATTTACGCAAGATATCCTGACGGAGCCCAACCCTCTATAGGTTGGTTTGAATTCTCCTAGACTATAGGACTAAGTCTGTCCTGCTATTGACCCTTAGATAGGTAGTAGAAGAGATGGATTCATACATTTACCAAGGGAATTAGAAAGTAAGTGAATATAATAAACGCGACTGGAATTCAACCTCATCTCTCCGATTCCACATTTCTTTACTGCACCGTGTCTTTTTCAGGAATATTGGGTTAATGCATAACTTGGATGGTCTGCATGGCTTAGGAAAAATCTATAACATGAATTTAAATAAGTGTAACAAGTTTGTTTACATTATATTTTATGAAGGTTTGAAGTTCCGACATTAAATAAAAAATGGTTTCGAATTTTATCTGCGATTAGTGTTGATACTGCTACATAAAATACCTAAGTGACCAGCCTCTAAGTATGCTAATTCTGTAAGCCAACGGATTTAGTTTTAAATTTACTATAGAAATATCTTGCAAAAAAAAAACAACTCATTTCAGATGTTTCTATAGATTAATCTGATTATACATAATTTCATTAAAATCTTTTCGTTTATCAACTTCAGACAATCACAAAAAAGTCTAATTTCAAAAGTATATCTAAATAGAAAACATGTACAAAACTGAGAGTATTCAATTAAATTGCTTTGTATAATACTGTATTCAATGATATAAAAGACACACTTAAAAACATTGTCCATATAGAAAACGGATTTGTGTCTAATATATTATTTTGAAGCTGCTAGATGTATACCCCCCTATCGTTCATTACAGTAAGCTGTTTCATCTGTGATGGTCACTTTTACTTTTACTGGGTTCGACTGCTTGATAATATTATTTATTCAATGACATCATTATTAGTCTTCTGGTTGTTAAAAGACCGTGCATCGCCCCATCAGAATGAGGTACAAATAAACAATGACCAGCGGCCTGTCTTAACAAATACGCTCATCAGTCGTATTGCATCACATGCGTGATATGCTAACTTTTTTTTGTTAAAGCAGTGGATAATTTAGCTGGGACCCAGTTATAAATACTTCCAGGTCAGCTCAGCTACTCCAGATGGTTTCCAATTGCGAGACCTTATACGTAACTAAATGTGATTCCCAAATCGCTTTATCTTCTTTATCCTTCAAGTAAAAAAAAAAAAAACTAAGTAAAAATAACCATCTTGCCACCAAGTTATTCTTCTCATGAACAGAAATGTGCTATACGCCAGCTGCTAAGTCGTTTTTATGACTATATGTATTATTATTTCCTTTGATTACTGTTGTATACACATTTCCTTCAGGATACCAACTAGTGTCCTAAGTTTAGAAATGGCTTCAGAACCTTTTCCACAGATCATATTTTGTAAAAGGTATTATTATTATTATTATAATTATTATTATTATTTTTATTATTATTATTATTGGTAAAGTAGACATAATTATCTTTACAAATATAGGTAACGTTCGTTGACACCAACTGATTAATCATAATTAAATATACTTCGACACAAAATTATCATTAACCATTTGGGAATAACATGAAAAATAGACGTAACTGAGATCACCTAACTCTATCAAAGGTTATATTCGACTTTAGTATTGAAACAAAATTCTTCGTACGCAATCTAAGCTTTATTTTTCGCATACTTTTAATATTTTATTAGTGAAATATTATAGGATATGTTTTTAATATTGTAAGAATACCCTCAATACTCTCAAAACCATTTTTCTGGAAAATAGATTTTATCATTATTTCCAATTCTAATATTCGTTTCCTCCCAAACCACTTGTTTGTAAATTTTGTAAAGTCGTATTCAATGTCAACATCTTGATATCATTATTTTCTTTTCGAGTTACCTGTGATATTCATTCTAGTTGCTGCTAAAATGTTGAATGACCTCAAGTGATAATGTTTTGTAACCTGGTATAGTTCTTTCTTTGTGATTCTGTAGCAGGTTTGAAGTTTGTTTTATGTTTTTGTTGTGTCGGAAACCTACCACACCTCTTGAAGATGAACTTGTCTGCGTCTGTGAACAAAGAGTTTAAATAGTGGCATGTCAGTTGACATGAAAAAGACAGGGAGACAGAGAAGTTCTTGGCTGAGCTAGTTATTGACTACTCAGGCGATTTCTGTACCTTTTTACCAACCTATTAAAACCCTTTTTATTGTTACGTGTTATTTGGCCCAAATCAACATCATAACAGTTTTAGATAAATCTTTTTGTGATATTCTTTAAGGGGCTGATAGATTGTTAGTATAATACACTATTTTCCAGGATATGCCCAAGTGAAATATGGTGTTGATAATGGTGAGACAACCATCCTGGTACAAGAAAAATTACGGCATATGTACCGAACAGCGGATGTAATATTTCAGATATTTCTCTTTAAAGGTTTTTCAAAAAATATGTTTCTCAAATCCACTATCTGTTTCGCCACTTGTATTACTGTCTGGGTATTCATAGCTAACGCCTTGTTTAATGTAGTGTTGAAAGTCAACATCATGAATATATTAGTATTCTCCCAGCTAGTTACATATGCTATCCATGTTAGTTTTCACTGACGTTGAAGATCTTCAAAGGATTTTTTAAATTATTATTTCATAATTTTGTTTGTTATTCTGTAGCAATGCCATGAGATTCCAATGAAAATGTACCTTTCTATGACCTACTATCTTTATTCGCTCGAAACCAACTTATCTATTGGTTTGATAAAGTTGTTATATGTCGTTGCCAGTTAAATATTTACGAACAGGTTTGAAGCCATGCCTACCATCCGTGTGAGTGTATTGATATCATGAATTTATTTAAGCACCTGAACCGAGTCTTGACTTAATATTTTACGTTTTGCAATATATAGCACTAATGGACAAATACATTTTCTATGTTAAATTATCTCATCCATACTACGGAGTATTTGAAGTATTTAGAGTTTATTAATTAGACATTCTGGATATGGATTACGTGTATGTGCTATCGCATTGTATTCAAATTCCAGATCAGTTTCTCTTTTGGTATCCTTTACGACTTGTGGAAAAACAGGTTAGTTTTATTAATTCCTTCTTCTAAAATTGGAACTTCGGCTACATGGATATAAGCGATATATTTACTATAATGACAACTAGTTTTCATAATGCCCCTATTGAAATTACTAGGTGTAACCGTAAAGTCTGTGCTAAGAGTCCCTTCGCCCTTCTAGCTTGTAGAACTCTCGCCTGGATTCCTGCTTTGTTGCCAACTACAATATTCAAAGGTTTAAATGCAATGTCAATCGTCATCTTCAGAGTCATGCAAGCCATTATGTAGTTCAAAAAATCAGAACTTTAGTAAGCATTTGACAAACGATTTAATTAATTTATTCAAAGATTACGAGACAAGCGCTTGTATATTACCCTATAGCATATATATAGATATTTTCTCAAATTTACTTACAAATACGAAGTTAGGAAATACTTAGGCACACAGAGAGGATATATTCAACGTCATGTTAAGTGGTGTACAACGTAGCTTAATGACAGGCGCCAAGGAAAACAGTTTTTTTTATTTTGAATATACTATGAATGTAATGAAACATAATAATTTCTAATTTGTGAAACATTCTCACATAGATTAGGTACACTTTCAGCGTTATATTTGATGGCAGGTTAATTAAAGAAATGTACAATATTTATTATGGCGTCAGGAATATCAAATTTCGTATTGTTTATGTGAATCGTTAAAATTAGTGTTATGCGTCGACTTAAAAGTAAATTTATTTCTGTCAAATTAGGTCATTTTAAAATGTGATTGGACATAAATAGTTCATGGAAAATTGAAAATGTAAAGCATCTATTATTTAGCAAAGTTAGTTTCAATTGTGGCCTACATATATCTCGAAACTATAAAACTAAAGTAAAAACACTGAAAATAAACCTCATATCATATACACAACAGAAAGTTCATGGAAAATTGAAAATGTAAAGCATCTATTATTTAGCAAAGTTAGTTTCAATTGTGGCCTACATATATCTCGAAACTATAAAACTAAAGTAAAAACACTGAAAATAAACCTCATATCATATACACAACAGAAAGTTCATGGAAAATTGAAAATGTAAAGCATCTATTATTTAGCAAAGTTAGTTTCAATTGTGGCCTACATATATCTCGAAACTATAAAACTAAAGTAAAAACACTGAAAATAAACCTCATATCATATACACAACAGAAAAGTCAAAGTACACAATGTGTACGCAGATTAACACATTTACATGTAGTAGAACGTTTGAATATCCACTATGGGCTAACTGACTTCAGAGTAATATCATGTAAGACACTACTTTAGACTCGAAGGAAAAACAAAATATATATATATCTGAATGACTGAAGCTGCAAAAAAGAACATACATAAATGTGATATTGTGTAACAACAAGAAATGGGTAAATATTACAATCTAAAAAAAAATAAGAAACATCTAAAGATAAACCTACGAAAAGAAACAAGAAAATCAGAAAGAATAATAAAAAGCAGTAACAGCTTAGAACATTTGGAAAATATGTAATCGTTACCTAAAAATAGAAATAAATACCTTTTTCTGAAAATTATAAATTCATATAAGAAAGAGTAGAACTCATTTACAAAAACATAAAAAAAATCAGCATCATAATCTGATATATATATATATATATATATATATATATATATATATATATATATATATATATATATCAGATCATGATACCAAAAACATAACAATTATGATCCATAAACTAAAAACAAATAACCATGATTTTTCATAGCAAACTTTAGAACCAAAGAAAGTATAGAAATAATATAAATGATAAAAATTAGATGAATGCCTAACAGAAAAATAGAATCAAATTAATAAAGAAAGAAAGAATGGAAAAATGAAATTCACTCCTTCATGAGCCACAGCTCAAGAAGGCACCAATGCAGTTCACACTAAGTGTTCTGCTCGATGAAACATTTCCCACTATATAACC
This sequence comes from Acanthosepion esculentum, assembly GCA_964036315.1. Taxonomy (NCBI): domain Eukaryota; kingdom Metazoa; phylum Mollusca; class Cephalopoda; order Sepiida; family Sepiidae; genus Acanthosepion; species Acanthosepion esculentum. Next base: position 112,652,305 of record OZ038481.1, read on the forward strand.
TCTTTCTCAAAGAGAGAACGTCGCCAGATTCTCACTCCTCTATCATTATTTCCTTATTAGAATATCTGACAAGATACGTTGTTTAATTACATAACTTACGATATTCGCAGCTATGACCGGCGATGCCACGTACACTTCGGCGAAGGAAGATCCATTCGGCAACATTATATCCGAGAAACGCTATTTTACAAGAGACTACCGAGAGGATGTTTCCTGAATCACCACAACTTTAACCTATTCAAATGCAGGGTTAACGGTTATCGTTCCTACATATCATCATTAATTAACCTTCTTACCTTTTTTAAAATCACAGAGCAACCTCATTCTGTATCCCTTTACAATGAGCGATTTTTGGTAGTCTATTGGATGAAAAATATTATTTTAAAAATTACTTGTGACATTGATCAACTATAATATGAATTTTGCAGGTTGTACATGAAAGTCCTTGTGTAAAAATGGTTTCCAAATGAAATACGTACAAATGTTTATCATCTTGCTCAACGAAAAAATCATATTTCTTCTTTTTCTATGTGACGTAAGCCTTCATTTAGAAGCTGGTTGATTATCACTCTCCTCGTCATCCTATGCATTGTAGTACTTAATAAGTTTTATCTTTGTAGGGATAACATGGTTTAACTCTTAAAAATATGCTAAAAGGTATTTGTAAGTAACGTAAAACATAATGGAGGTTGTGTAGTTTTTATTAAGAAAAAAGAAAAATGCATTTCTAACTGTACATATGTTCGAAAAACGTAACAGTTATTTAATTTTTATTTGCTATTATATTTCAGTTCATTAGTGATCATATCGTACCTCAATGTCACTCACAAAAACACGTTCTAACATTTTACTAAACGTTCAATGAATTCCAGGCATAAGAGACATTAATTTTATAGGGATACTGATAGCTGTTAAAGTTTTAAAACTGTAATGATCGTGGAAGCATTAAATTTAATCCTTATCTATCCTACATATGATGGTGATCTGCACTTTCTCATATTATTTGTCTTGCAAACGTCTCACTCAGTAAGCCTCTAAAATGAGTGGCTCTTGTGCCTTTTATTGCGTGAATACTTATTAAAATTATCTAACAATTTTGTGTGAGTAGATGGCGGATCAGGGATAAAGATGTAAAGAGTCAAAAGACAGGACATTGTGGGATGTCTTGGACACCGATTTCCTAGGCAACTCCTTTTAAGAAAATTATTATGTGTATAAATTATTGCCAGCTAAATTTCCCACTCGAGTTCTACTATACTAACTAATGTCTTCGAAACTGAAATCACTCTCGGTACTGATAATGGTTTACTCGTTCACAAGACCATGATCTTAGTTACTTTATTAAATGTCGAATCGATACTAAGAAACTTGTCAAAGCCTAGTTTACTGTCACTATAATACACGGGTAAAATTTGCCAACAAAGAAGTAAGAACAATTCAACTCGTTGTGAGGATCGAAGTCATTTCATAGGGAATTACTAGGATGCTCTATGTTATATCGTAACTTTGAATTACGTCACATTTTCAAGTAATGTCATAAGTCCGAGTGTATTTCCTTAATAAGTTTATGAGACGTATGTATATTTCTTTACTTATGCCTCATAAGTGTGGTTGATCGAAATGATATTGTAAACATATTGTCTTCGAGGGATAAACCTTTATATCGCAGATGTTCACGACTGATAAGTCATAAACACCAGCCACTGTTCTTTAGTATATTCTGTTTCCATGACAGCTGATTCCGATTAGTGACATTGTAGACAACGAAGGAAACATGAACGCACACGATGCAATATTAAATGTGTCATGTTCGCATGATTATCAGTGGGCCTACAAGAATGCAATTATTCATACGCCTTCAAACAATATGTCGTGTTAGAGACGTATTATTGTCAGTATTAAGTCTGTTTTATCGGTTTTAACATATTTCTCAGGGATACAATTCCTGTCTCATTACACATATATATATATATATATATATATATATATATATATATATATATATATAAACAAAAAAACAAATACTCTAAAACACCAGCAAATCACCAAATACTTCCGTATGACAAATTTGTTTTTGTGACAAGACAACGATTTAACTATTATTAGTTTTCGGCAAGTATTACTTTCACTTAGTTATTTATTTTTTTTACTTCTCTGAATTCCACCTTGAATTATGTTGGAAAAGGTAAGAAAGAATAAAACCCCGGGCTGAGAATTTTGTGTCAAATATCCTCTTTTTTTCTATAACGGTTTTCTTATTTCTTGTGCTACAAGATGTTTAACCCTGACCTCCCTCTGATCCTATTTAATATTACTACATATGTAAAATCGCAAATGTGGAAGAAAAGGGAAGAAATGCAGACTGTAATTAATGGAAGTAAAGTGATTATTTTAAAATCTGTAATGGAGAAAAAAAATGGAATGAAGACAATTATTACTCAAAATAATTAATGGTTAAAAATGCCACATGTGAAAAGAATTCCAAATATTACTCAAAATAATAACATTTAGAACTTAGGGAAAATAAGCAATAGATAAAATAACTAGAAAAACTGCCGTAAGCATCTAAATGACATTTCTCTAATTGTTTACGATTATTTGTCATATTTAAAATAGAAATGGACACATTTTTACTCATGTCTTACCATGATTGATTATTGGCAGCTACAATATCAAATATAGAGATGACACTGTGTTGAGGGCAGACACGGAAAAGAAACTACATAAACTCTTACAGAAAATAGTGAAGGAAACGAGAAAAAAGTACCAAGTATAAACTACAAAAAGACAGAATTCATGGTTACCATCAAAAGGATAAACCCAAAATGCAAAAAGGAATCGCAGATACAAACATGAAACAAGTACAAAAAATAAATATCTGGGACGTGTTCTAACATAGAACAGGTAGTGCGACACTAAGTTTCGATGACATATCAGATGACAAAAGATGCATTCCAAAAGCTATACAAAGTATATGCAGAAAAATATTCATCAGAAACAATCACAGAGTACTGAAAAGTTACTTGATATCTGTCCTCTTATATGGCAGGGAATAGTGAACAATCTCCTCAACACTGAAGAAGAGACTTGAAGCAACAGAAACATAGTTCTACAAAAAAGAAGGTGAGAATACTATGTTAGTGACGTCGAACTCCTAGAGAAAATGGAACAAAAAAGGAAACGTAATTAACATCAGGTATGGGCAGTTGAAATTTCTGGGGTATGTAATGAGGAAGGTGGCCTTGTGAAATCTGATACTCACAGGACAGATAGATGGAAATAGGAGCAGATCAAAGCAGCACGTAAGATACTTGATGAGCTTGAGTAAATGAAAGGTAGAACAGGGTTTGAAAGAAATAACTTTTTAAGAGCTGCAAGGGAGAGGAAGATGTAGAGGACCATGAACATTTACATCCTGAAGGAACACGACACGTAAAAGAATAATCATTAAGCTCTTAAGAAAACCGGCAATAATGTCGTTATACTGAGATATTTTATTTTAAGATAAGCCGAAATCTAATCTAACGTTATAGCAATAAAAAATTGTACGTTGTATGGAGAAAATATGCATGTTTTATGACATGAGGACTCACAATTACGACTGAGTATTGAGTTATATTTTCACAGGATGCTCCCTAATTTCGGGCTTGTGCCACATCTAAGGTACGCTTGGAAAAGCACTTTATGACATGAGGCGAAGGAAGGTTGATGTGACGGCAGATATTTAAGTGTTATGTGTAGAAAACTATAATTCCTACCGGTTTTTAGTAACCCATAATAAATATAATTTTTTAATCATTTTGCAGAAACATTTAACTATTAACGTATCATTTTTAATGCTATTCTTATAATTCAAACTTGATTTTACAATGAAGATTAGTAAGTCAAATATCAAGTAAAATATATGAAAAATGCTGTACTCATGGCACGATGAATTGTGCAATAGATCTCTTGATGGCTGCAGAGATAGAAGAAAAATGAATGCAAAAATTAAACGTAAACATGAATGTAGATATTTACTGACAAACATCCATAGTCAGGGAAACAAATAAACTGTCTTTGAAACTGGGTGAGTTAATTAAATTTGCACTGATACTAAACCTGTGAAATGAAGTAACATTTGAATTTTGTTTAAATTGCTATAGTTCGAGGGTAAGTTAGAAATATACGTGATTTCACAATTCAATTACATTGTCTTGGTCTTAGTGTGCGTTGAACTTCTTTTATTTGCTGTGGCACGTTCAATTCTTTAGAAATCATGGCTTTCCCTATATTCTTATCCATTGTAACTGAAACCAAAATTTATTCCCTTTCCTCTCATCCATATATACAAGCTCGTAATGTAAGTTACAGTAATTCCACGTGTAAATACGCCTTCATCCATAATAAAATTGTGCTGAAAGCCTGGGAAAAGGCTTCTACTCACACATAATACGCACCCCTTGTTGGCAATCAAACCTTATAAATTGTACCTCACAAATTTCATTACGGCCAGCGTTTATGAAAAATGTTTTAATCATAGAATAATATTATTCTAATTTAGTTTTATGATAATTCTTATTTTATTTTACATTTGTAATCATTTTTAAGTCCATACAAATGTATTTGAAATCCTTATGTTATCACAATCTCCGAATGTGAGTGTCGAATTGTCGTATGTTTATAGTTATTTCGCAAGTGAAATCGACCTATAAAACGGCAAAGTTTAAAAGATAAAACGCACCCCTAACTTTTAATTATTATGTTTTAGAAAAAATGCGTATTATACACAGCGTATTATGGTACTCACTATTTCGCACTGACCCTCTTATATCCAGTATGTTCTGCGAGTTTTAAATTCTCTAAGACCTCTTTTCTCATTATGTGCTTCGGAATATTCCAATGTATTTTTCTAAAGCTAAGTAAATACACAGTTTTTGTAACCATTTTCCTCAAAAACGTTCTCCTTACACACATATTCCTTCCAAATTATTCTCAGCATCCTTCAGTAGGACCATATATCTATTGTTTCAAATATCCTTTTCATAAGTGAAATATTTTTCCAATATTCACTGCCATATAAGACCATTGGTATTACAGAGAAGTTCAACAATCTTTTCTTTGTTTGCAATTAATTTATCCTTTTCTGTAATATATTCTTTCGATTTTGGAAGGCAGCTATATGTATTATTTTAATAATACGTCAATACAGAAAAAAAATATAGAAAAATTTGTACTGTAACACTTTCAAAACTGTAAAATCTGAAAGTGATAGTTTATTTATTAAATGTTACAATTTTAGATGGGATATTGTTAATTAACTAAGAACATTAATACTATTACACGTAAAAGGCGTATACAATTCGCAAATAAAGATCATTTACTCGATGACATACTCCATGGCCAGAGGCAAAAGATTTTCTGGCTTACGACCAGATTTCGTTGAAACACCGTCTCTCGTATGATCCCCGAAGTTGAGCAACGTCGTGAGTGGTCAGTACTTAGATGAGTGACCGCTTGGGAATAACATATTCGGTATGTGCGGCTATTGTAAGGGATAATTATTAATCGGACCACCAATTCCAATTCCAGTCGGAATTCACGTACGCGTAAATACATTAGGAAAGGCATGAATCCAACTCTTCTCTCCCAAGCTATGGGTTAATTAGTAAGACTTGTATAACTAAATTATTGTTATCGCCTCACAAACGCCCCCAATATAAACTAAAAAATATTTTCTGGCTTTAAATGACCTGCATGAGGTGGATAAAATGTAAAAAGCAAACAAACTAGTCAATCTAAACATTTTCGACACTTTTAAATATAGATGTTTGAACTGTGATTTCATTTCAAAATGCTTCTTTATTTTAAACGTCAATACAATCAACTATTTCGACGATTCAGTCAAATATAAATACGTCTAAACCATGCGTACTCTAAAAAAATTAAATCTTTTTGTATTGTCAAAAATTTGGCATCTTATTTTCAGTATTAACGAACATATTGCTAAAACATTTTATGTTAGTTTATCAATCGGACAAAATTCCTAACTTACTTCCCTACTTAAAAAGAAACAAAACAAAAAACTCAATCACCTTTTTACACTGGACATACCAGGTTTATCTTTAACTCAGTTGAAACATGCAATTGTCTTTTAAGATATCAGATTAATGTTCAAAATACTAACCCCTACGATCAAATGGACATAACGAAGATAATTATTCTTTCAATATTCTATGCTTGAAAGATGTACTTCTTGGATCCTTGATGCCAAACCCTCTCCAACGCTAGATAGATATTATTTAATTTCAATGAAGTGACGACGATTCTTCATACACAAAGCTATATCATAATTTGAACCATCTAAGACGGACATTTGTCATTGTTTGTTTATATCGCTTTATCATATGAGGAACGGTAATTGTAGCATCGTTTCTTGGGGAAGCAAGAGAGAGAGAGAGAGAGAGAGAGTCAGAAAAGTACCCGAGTTTTGAAGTTATTATAACGCTTCTAATTCTTGCATGCATCGCTGTATCTTCTCGCCTGTTTTAGAATTATATAAAAGTCTTAAACAAGTGCAATCCGTCACTGTTATGGTTTTTCTCCTACTAGTTACAAACCACATAAAATCAATTCGTGTAGTCGGTATTCTGATCAGTAGTTTGGCATTTTAGTTCAGCCAAAGTATTCTGTAAGAAATGAATCATTTTAATAGCTATCACTTATTTCCATTCTCTTCTTCCCCGCATTTTCTGCAAAAATATTCTGCGTCCCGTTTATATTCAACATAAATACCTGTCAGTCTTTAATATGCAAGTTTCTTTGCGTGACATTAATTACTCCAATCTGTTATGTACGCCAAAAAAAAGACGATACTCATTTTTCTGCTATTCGCAGACATATTCACGCCTATGAATTACACCATCTACTTCTGTATTATCGTGACAAGACAATATATTTGTTTAACCATTTCACACCAAGCAAGGCATTAAAGCCCCTAACACTGAAGTGATTATTGTGTGTTAGTCAATCTGATAAACAATCACTGTTAATGAGAGATAACAATAATGAATAAGAATTAATAAGCAGAACATAACGATTAATATTGCATTTAATTTTTCAGAAATTAACGTTGACTGTGAAGAAAGAAGCGGGAAGAGAGTTCGGCAGGCGAGAAATACGATAGAAGGAAATGTTAGGAGAGAAATCACGTTTATCTCTAGCCATTTCAACTGTAAAATGATGAAACCTTGCCGCTTATCTAGTACTGAACTTAAATAAATAAATACTAGATACTATAAATGAAAGAACATGAGAAAAATGAACATGAATGTATTTATTGAAACGTCACAACGAAGCTACGTTACGCCGTTGGGAAACAAACATTTTTTCCAAGAATTTATAAATGTGTAGCAGGAGCATGAGACCAGATGTGGCAGAAACATTCAAAGCAAGTACAAATGGTAGATTTCCAAATTCTTCAGGTAAATTCTGATTAGAAAAATGACTAGCACGACACAGTGAATCAAGCAATGAGTAAATTCCGTGTCAATCTCATTTATCTCCTATCGCCCATACGAACAGAAGAAAAAAAGTAGACAGAGTCCTATCTCATCTGGAGATCTTTGGATTATATCCCAGCTAACAATATAAAGTTGCTATAAATTTCCTGAAACGTTGCGTAGTAGTTTCAAAAACATCGTGAGAATCTACACAACCTACATGCAACTTTGATGGAATAATACATACTAATCTTTCACTCCTACGGTATAATCCACTTTGCATCAAAAATCACCTATCAACCAATCAACACTATAGTTTCAGCAAGCGAGACTTCTCATTGGCTCAGACCCTTAGAACTGTAACAAGTTCACGCGCAAATGTCTTATCGGCGCCCAGCGCTCTGGAGCATATTTTCTTGATCAAAACTCTATAAATAGATGAATCTGAATCAACTCAAACTGTCAAACTTTCACCCCTGGAAAGATGCCAAACTAATCCACGCAAGTCAAAACCTTGACCAACTACACTTTTACCGCGCAAACATCTCTGACTCAGCAAACAACAACCACGCTCTCTCAGGAAAAATTTCTAGCAATTACTTACAATACTTAAAAAGTGATATTTACTCACTACTAAATATGTATTCGTAAACAATCAATCAAACATCCAAACAACTAAAGGTACACAACTCCTATCAATTTTGGACAATAACTTAAACAAACTTACGCACACACACTATTGATTGAACTCGCACAAAGGACATTTTTGTAGATAACCAAATAATTAGTTTAATTTTACGAACAGATCTTAATAACAGCTTCACATACGCTGAAACTTCATACAAATACTCTACACAATCTAATTCAACAATCCTCATTTATCCAAAAATATTCAACCCAATTGTATATGTCAATTGAATATAAATCAATGTTATTGTTACACTTTTAATTATGTTTGTCTTCACTCTGAATTTTCTTGCATGATTTGTTTTCAATATTCCTTTTATCTATTAAATTGGTGTGGACGAATGTTTAAGAACACCGACATCATAAATCCTTCTGATAACTAAAAATACATTCACCAGTCTGCAACAACTTATCTACTAATATATATTCCTTTTAGCCGGTACATTAACAAAAAATTCACAGCAACTTCTAGGAATATATTAGAACACGCATGCATTATCTAAAGTAGTCATTCGCAATTTAAAGAAAAAATAGAGAAAAGAAAATGAGTTACCTATGTACATAAGTAAAGAAAAAGTATTCTGATTTTTTTGACTAGAAGAAGTCATCACCTTACCATAACGTTGGAAGACATTTGGAGGTGAGAAGGGAATTTGGAGTCAACCTAATGCGACAGTAACGTCGTCACAACGCCACATACCCTCCAAATCAAAATGCGACCTGTGTGCAATGTACTTTTGGTGTGCGTTGGATAGCTATTAGATTGAGATATGAGGTAACACACATTGGAATAAAGAATAGTCAATTCAAATCGCGCTCCATAAATTGTTTGCAAAGCCTAGGGTTAATTACATACGATGTTATTAAAATCCCTAAAATGAAGCATGGAAGTATATTGGAATAGTTCTTTATTTTTGACTAAGCTAAATTTCAATCGAGTGGACGTTGTTAGTGTGAGAATCACTAATCCTTTGATCGTGGCAGTTGATAATGAATTTTGTTGCGTCTTTGAAGTGATCCCTGGTAGTATATGCCTTAAATAACTGATTGAAATGATCTGTGGTAGTCTATGACTTAAATAGATACAAAAGATATTCGGAGAATTATAGATCACGTCTTCAGAAGTGTTTTACTGATATAAAACATATGTGAATATTAGGTTGTTATGTTTTTATTTTTTGCGAAAATGTTTCGTGGAAAATATCATGATGCCTTTTCTGACCTTAGGTCTCTTGTTGGGCCCCGGAATTAAATGTGTACGCAACATAAATCAAATAATAATAATAATAATAATAATAATAATAATAATGTAACTATGCTCTGCGACATGCTAATTCAATCTGAGAAGGGAATAAATGCCAATAGATCTGATATTTGATAAAAGACAACAAATTTAGGGCGTGTACACTTATTGACATAGGAGTACCATTTGAGAGAATCGCCTCCATGACAATAATAGTGAAATTGTCCAAATACTATGCCCTGGGGATCGAGCTTAACACGATGTGTGGAATGAAAACTAAGATTGTACCAAAAGTAATCACAGCACTCGATTTCGTGAGAAAAAAAAACAATACAGAGGTTTACTAACAATGTCCCTGGTAACATGAGCATACAAGTTGGCCAGAAGATCGGTTTATTAGGAACATCCCATATACTAAGAAAAGTGCTGTCAATTAAATGACAATTCACCTGTAGGGCCTAAGAACCATACTCTGAACACGTGTATACCGGATACAATGCAGGGAACATAAGCAAATGATAGTGATGATAATAATAAACAAAAGGATTAACGTAACTCTTCCAATATTTTCAACAGTTAAGAGAAGAGCGTGGTTTAAGAAAGAAAAAAGAAAAATATCAATTGATTTATGTGGTTCAACAACGGAAAAATAAAATAAAATATTCAATGAACACAGGTATGATGTCAAACACAACGATGGGACATCAACGGAGCTTGAAGAACAATTTATTACAAACGACTGCAATTTTGACGAGCATCTTAAGGTACAAATTCTGAAAAAATATTCAGAATCTACCGACGTTTTGACTCTTAAAACGCATGAGGATAGTTACGTATGCAAATTACTGATTTCCCGGACATGGAAAATGAACTGATTGGCAGGAGATTTCCAAAAGATTTATATTAAGCTCTTTGATTAATTCCTCATAGTAACTAATCAACTAACTGAAAATTCCAAGATAAACAAGATCACGGTTTCGTTTCAAGCCTTCGCGCCGGCGCTATTTTATTCGTTTTGACACGTTCATTACCAGCACAGTCATTATTTCAGGACAAGCAACGTTTACACAAAGCATTATAATTTTATGTAGATTTATATTTTTTATACTTGAAATTGTTAAAAATGTGACTTGAAGAAGACATACATTCTATTGAAATAATGTTTAACATTATCAAACACCGTGTTTTTGTTTGTTTTGTTTTCTTATGTTGCGCGCTTCAATTAACCGCTATTATCATTATTATTATTATTATTATTATTATTATTATTATTATTATTATTATTATTGTTATTATTTCTTTTGATTTCTGGTGTGTACACATTTGTTTCCGGTCCCGCCCAGAAGCCAAAGGTTAGAAATGGCATCATGACATTTTCCACTGACCAATAAACACGCACACACACGCACACAGACAAATATTTTACATACATAAAGGCCTTCGAAAGGTGTGGGCTGTACTCGTGAGAACATCATTATTATTATTATTATTATTATTATTATTATTATTATTATTATTATTATTATTCCTTTGAAATCTGGTGCGCACACATTTCTTTCCATGTTCCGCGCAGAGACCTAAAGTCAGAAATAGCATCATGACATTTCCCACTGACTTTGTTTCTTTTTATATTATTTATTTTTTTAAATACGTAGAAAAACCTCTTCGTAAGGTGTGGGCTCTACTCGTGAGAACAATTTTTTGTATTTCCTTAAGGCATGAGCTCCAAGGAATCACTTCAATGACTCTCCTGGAATGTTTTCCTAACTATACGAGGGCTCCAACTATAACAAGAATTTTTTATGTTCCCATGTGCCACATTTTTGAGATTTCGATTTCAAGGTCCTTGTATTCTGATAGCTTTTTGATGATTTTCAAAGATACGTTGCAGTCTGCAGGGAATGCCATATAAGGCGACACTTGCTTTGTTTGCAGTCTCTAATAACCATGTCTGAGCGATTAGAATTGATTATTATTATTAGTAGTACTATGAACATGTTAGGAATAGTAATGAAAAAAAACAAAAGTAAAAGAAAAAGAAGAAAAGTGACTTTATAAAAATTTATTAAATAATCATAAATGTATAAATATACCTAGTGATGAAATTATTGATATAGTGGATGTATAAATTTCTATACAACCATATATAAGTCAGATGTTGTTCTTTTTTTAAAAAATCATGGAATTAAAAATAAATGAGGCAGCTCTTTCACTTGTTAGTTTTGAAAAATATAATCATTGATACATATAGCGGTGATCATGATGTGATTACGGACGTTGCCTCTGTAAATTACGAGTCAATTTATCAAAGCAGAATCTAGGTCGAATCGGGAGAAAATGTGTTTAGGGCTTAGATTGCCTTCTCTTCTGTCAGTCTGTTTGTAGTTTGTAGTGCCTTTCAGAATTTAATTAGTAATATATACGAATAGATTATTCAACCATCTGGAGCAGTAGTCAACCATGGAATATCTACCTTTTAATTTTGCAATTGTTTGGTACAGATGATGAAGAATGGCTTTTAATTCTATCAGAAAGTAAAAAAAAAAAAAGACGATGTTCATTAAAAAACGTGAAACCTGTGTCAACCCTAAAACTAGTATTCCATCCAGATTAGCTTTGTGTTTGGATATGAAAGGACAATTACTTGAGCTAATCAGGCAAACATAGCCTTATATCTTATGATATGCGTTAGCAAACAAAAAATCTATTATTCTCCTTTCTTGACAATGCAAGAACAAATTCTACAAAGAAAACCCAAGTAAAACAAGGCCGCTAGAATTGGAGGTCTTCCACATACTCTATGTTAATGTTAATGGTAATATCAGCCTCTTCATTATAGGGAAACATTCGGAAATCATTGACCGAGTAGTGGCGTTGCTTTTGTTTAGAATTGTTGAGTCTTGACTCATTGTTGAATCTCGCCTATTGCATGGAATAATAATGCAACACAAAATGTACTTAGAACAAGAATGTATTATAACAAGAAAGTGTACACAATAAGTTCATATAGTATTTCTGTATATTTCTGGGAAGACGTTCCTGGAGAATGTGTTGACTAGTCGCAGTCGATCGGAGTCTCTAGTTGGATCTCGTGATTCCTCCTCTCGTCTTCCGGTACCAACCATTATTTATATAGTTGGTAGTCAGCTATGCAGATTAGGTGGATCCTACCACAACAAGAATTTATGAAATATTTCCCGTTTTTCAGACTTCTCATGTCCAGTAGTTGTTATTGTTCTTTCCAGCATTAATTTGGGTCTCCGTTCTTTGCTTCAGGAGGAGTGGAATATAAGCATTTTGAGTATGCTATTATACTGACTTTATTCTCTCTTGGAGTTACATCTACTATCCATTTTAGTTGTTAGTATTGTCGAAAACCTCAAGATATGCGGTCCCTGTTATCTGGCGCAATACAGCATTTGTGATAGTGTACGCCAGTTCACAAGTTTCTAAGAAGCATGTTCGTTGCTGAGACCAACACAATTTCGCTCATAAGCATTTTAACTACTGATCTGACAAAGCCGATCTACACAGCCGACTGTTTAAATATTTCTGAACGGATTTGGCGCATATGAAGGTTCCGATCTGACGTAGCTATTGAAGAACACAACTCTAATTTGTAGGTTAATGTTTTGCTTTTGTAGAATCTTCTTTTGTTGTGCGAATCTACTCTTAGCAACACTATTTACATTATTCGGACTATTGTCATCGTCTTTGTCGCCATATTTATCACAACGTTTCGGTCGTTGTACGCTCCAGCCTTCTTCAGGTGGTTGGAATGTCGAACCGAACACTTTATTTCGCTCATTGGGTAGACTGTTCTAGTTCCATATGTCATGTTTAATGAATATCAGCTATCAGTTATCTCCTGTTAATTCCCCACTCCAAGTTCTCCACTGCGTTAACCGGATATTGAACTCTCACACTTTGGATCCCGTCACTGGATTTAACTATCGCCTTTAAGAGGGGAATTAACAGGAGATAAGTGGCATCCATTAGACATGGCACGTGGAACTAGAACAGTCTACCCAGTGAGGGAAATAAAGGGTTCGACATTCCAACCACCTGAAGTAGGCCGGAGCGGATAACCCCCGAAACGTTGTGATAAACATGGCGATAAACATGAGGACAATAGTCCGAATAATGTAAATAGTGTACATAATACCGCTGTTCAGAAATATAGACAGATACTCTTAGCGAAATGTAATATCAATATCTGGTGTACATTTTTTTATATAACGGATCCATAAACGGAGGTATTTATAGTGTTATAATAGTCCTGAATTATTATGATGGATTCACGTCAGATGCCATCAGTACTTTCATTACAGTTAAGTATAATAGTTTCTGAATTTGAAAGGTTTTCTTTTCAAGAACATTTCAGAGAGGAAATTTGATTGTTATACACAAGATTTGCTGTCGACCTATTTGTATTTAGTTATCTCTCTAGAACATTTTATGCGTGACAGAACCAAGAAAGGTGGAAAATCTTTTTCGTACAGAGATTACGATTTCTTTAAACGCTGAAACATTAAAATTATTTTCTGTTATTCTGCAGTAGCTGACAATGAAGGTTATAATATTTTTACTAGAAATATTTAAATACTTGTAAATTTTATTTTTTAAAAACATTTTCTGGTAAAACATAATTAGTTTCGACGAATCATAATATATTCTGCTGTTTTAAATCATACAGGGACAAAAAACGTTTTTAAAAAATATTTTAAATACACTCTTGTGCAAATTAATTGAAACAACCACTTTAGTTTCCTTTCTTTCCCATACAGTCAGATTTAGACCCACTAGAGTGACAGAGTGAAATCTATTTCTATTTTTCCTCAAATCAGTTTATTTGCAGTGGTATGCAGTAATATTAATCTATTTTCGTGGTGTATGATGAAATTTGTTTGACCTTGAAAAATATTGCATCATCTGTGTTTGCACAGATTTTCAACACGCCCAGACATAATTGTTTTGACTGTCGATTAGTTGTCCCACGCCAAATGTCTGCGATAAACGTTAGTCCAAGGAAGTGTACGAAAATTAAAAAAACTGCGTGAACACTCTAGCAAATATTACCAGTGAGTAAATTAAAGTACTATTGACTGGTTCAGAATATCTCCTGATTTAATTTCAGTCTACAATCTCTGATCAATCTGCAAAGAACGACTTCGTGGAATGGACATACGAAGTACTAACATGAGTCATCTTTTATTGAAAAAATACGAAAAAAAGTAAATTCTCATTCGTTTTGTTTCAATTAAATTGGTGTACACTCTTATATGTTTTATATCTTCTTTTCGTTAAGCAGAGGCGAACTCGGTCAGTACCTAAATGGGATCGCCTAATGAAGTGCTGGCAAACCATAAGTGATCAATCCTGTTTTAATGTGTGTAATAATTGTTCAAATTACTCTTAACTTCGAAAATGTAAAATTTTAACGTAAAAATGGGATATTTGTGTGTTTTTTTTGTTTTCTTTTGCGCGCGCGCGTGTGTGTGTATTCCAAGCTTCCTTCACCTTTGAGACCTGTTTCTCACTCAGATGATCTTCTTTTTGCTACACCCCCAGCACACAAAGAACATGTTGTTTCATCATATGAATAAGTGCCTTCAGAGGAAAATTCTGACAAATGGGTCTCTTCTGAAGACAATTCCGCGGTTTATTCAGGCGCCAGTAGCAGGAAGACCTGAATGAACTTACCCATGATTTGTACCTATCTAAGAAGTAGTCAGAGCTCCTGGCATCCCGGCTGGAGCAGAGGAACCTGGTCAGGCCAGATAAAATGATCACATATTTCACGACACCATACAAGGCCTCGTCCTCATTATTTGACATGAAAAATGGATGTGCTAACGAAGAGCATTTTATCTTAAATGAACTCGAAGCCACGAAACATTTCAGTCACTCACTCATGGCATCCTTGGCAACACACAAGAATGTATCCTTGGAAATACACAAGAATGTATCATTGGCAATACACAAAAATGTATCCGTGGCAGTACCAAGAATGCATCGAGAATATTTTACAGCCTTATGAGGATATTGGATATTGAATGTTACTCAAAATTCATTTCCTCCACTGCCAAATTTAAATTCGTCCCTCAAGCTGAGAACAGTGTATGATAATCATAGAGAAAAGTTCCACCAAGATATTAATAAGATGAAAGGAAACAACCAAGTTAATTAAAACCCAATCATGGCGAATTCAACTGGATGATCCTGTGCAATGTCCAGGATGAAAAGTAATCAAGATATTCCAAAAATCTTTGACTGTCTACTGTACTATGACATGAATGTATGTTATTGTTCAAGAAATTTAGTTCCTTCAATAATTTTCCTCTACGCAGTTTCTTGTAATATGGCTTTGTAATAGATGAAATATGCACATTATATGTTCAATTTATATGCAGTATAACACACAATTGTGATATGTTAAAGCAAAAAGATCTAGAGCGGATAGACCAAAATTCTCCTGAAAATTAAATTCGCCATAGGAAGATTACCAAAAGGAAAACATCTGCGGACATGCATGACACAGAGAAAACTTTTTTGTGTGTAAACAGTGTTATACACACATGTAAATAGTTGTATAATACTTACTGCATATACCTTCGAATAGAGTATATGCATATAAAATTATATATATCGGCATAGCGATGGAAACAGAGTGAGTGACAGAATGTGAAATGTATAAGGTTTACGGATGCACATAATCAATATATTTACACACAACTAATCGAGAAGTGCGCGTGGAATTCTCTTTATAGTTTCAGAATATGTAGATTTGTGAGGAAGGTAATATACATTAATAGTCTTTGTATATTTTGCTAGCTCAACTAAAAGATTTCTCCTCTCACTGTTATTTTGTTGTTTGAAAGTCATATTGGCTTGTGTGTAAATCATTTCCGTATGATCTCGAGAGAATAAACGAGGGAAAATCAAATTTTATAACAAACATAAATGAATGAACCAGACAAATAAATGTGCGAAGTTTTCTCAAGGCACAAATTATCATGCTCTTCCGTATTTTTTTTTGTTGTTTTTTGTTTTTTGCTGCTTCAAATATTTTTGGATTTAAATAAATACTCTTTGTTATTGGTCAAGCATCCACTAAGCCAACTTGGTTTATTCGGTTGCTTGATGCTTTCCATCCGCTGTTCACTCTTTCCTCATTTTCTGTGAGTGTTAAATGCTTTAGGCGCGTTTTTCTCATTGCTTGTCCTCGAAGTTTAAGCTATTTCTGATTTTACGTTTAAGATTCCTTCATGTTAATATTTTACTTAAAAAATCCTCGTTGCTCACATATTTTGCCCATGGTATTTTGTGCATTTTTCGCTCGATCGATATGGCTTCACGACACTTCTTAATATATAAGAAACATTCCTAACACTAACATCCCTATGGGAGATTTGATTAACCATAGCACTTCAGAACTCTTTATTGAGGTTCTAACTCTAGCTGACTATTCATACTACAGATCTAAAAGACGACTACTAAATAAATTTTCGCTATAACATAGAGATAAGTCATAACATAGAGATAAATGTCGTTAATGTATTTTAAAATTATGGCTTCTAGCATTATTAGTTTTATGCCAATTTTAATGTAAATATGGGTGAGCTAAATTCATAGAATTACTTATCAATATTCGATTTCCAAATTGAGGAAATAAGTTAATGAGTGTTTTGCATAATTAACATTATTGGCAAAGAATTAGTAAGTGATGGAAATGAGGTATAATTATTTTTCTTACTTAGTCCCAAACGGAAGTCGGTATTTTTCTGTATCGTAAAATTAGCGTAAAATACAGCGCAGCCGTAAGAAGAGGAAATTCACACGCTAACTATCACGTGATACAAATAGTAGAATGTTATATATTGAAACTAAAAACTGGTGCTGTAAAAAATAGACAATTGTATATATATATATATATATATATATATATATATATATATATATATATATATATATATATATATATATATATAAAAAATATATAATCCGGTGTCCTTATTGATATTTTTTAAAAATGATAATTGTATATATATATTATATATTATATATATATTATATATATATATGTGTGTGTGTGTGTGTGTATGTGTGTGTGTGTCTGTCTGTGTGTGTGTTATATTTAAACTAAAATTGTTGCTATAAAAAATAGATAATTGAATATATATATATATATATATATGTATATATATATATATGTATGTATGTATATATATATATATGTATATATATACATATATATATATATATAATATGTAGAAAACAACTGAAAATTTGCAAATTAAAAGAACAAAATTGAATGTTTTTCTTGTGAAAGTATTTATTTATATTTTTATATATATATATATATATATTTGATATTTCAGATCGCCCCTATCTTTCGTCATAAATTAATTAAATAACTGTATTCTGACGAAAGAACGCGGCGATCTGAAATATCAAATATATATATATATATAAAAATATAAATAAATACTTTCACAAGAAAAACATTCAATTTTTTCTTTTAATTTGCAAATTTTCAGTTGTTTTCTCCATATTATATACATATTAAGAAAGTATACGTGGCTTCTCATTATGCTATATATATATATATATATATATATATATATATATATATATATATATATATATATATATATATGTATGTAATGTTATATATTGAAACTAAAAAATGGCGCTATAAAATTACATAATTGTTTTTGCATATAGGTTGTTGGCTGCCTGCGTGGAAAGAAGATCAATGTATCACTTGTAAGAAATGAGTCCAAATCAATCATGCCCGATCTTTCAAAGAGGAGACTTTTCAATAATGCCGCATGGGAAACTGAATAGACAAAAAAAAATCGGAAAATGAAGGATTATATTACAATTTATTCAAATCAATCCTTCAAGTATATTAAGCTTGACTAACGTTTGAAAATAAATTTTTGTCAGCTCAAAAATGTTGCCGTGTAAACAACAGATTAATTCACTGGATATTGAAGAAATACAAATGACTTTGAACTGATGTGTTTAATCGTCAGTCACCCGAGATGAGCTGCAAACACACATTATTTTCGATTGCAATTGTGTCCATATGATTAAGGATAAAGTATATATGATTTTTTATGCTTTACAGTATTTCAGAGCTAATTAGCATTTGAAGGTGAAGGTCGTATCTGCATTCGCTAGAAATTAGGCCATATTTTATATCAATCCACTGATGCACCTGGCTTCTGCGAGGAGACTGAGAGCGAAGCCTATTTGGAATCGTATGAGATGTGCCCAACTGTTCATTAATATACACTATAAAAGGCGGCAAATGTTATGCAGCAAAATGGTATTGAGATAAATGGTTCGAGAAAAGAATCTATAATGGAACTTCACCCAACCTCTGCTGCATAATATCAATGTGACCATTGTGTCATCAATATTAAACGCTTATAACGAAGCATCCTCAATTGAAAATGACGATAGAGCGACATTTTCAATGAAGTATGCCCTTTGCCAATGTGATTATAGAACAATGGTCATTTAATATCTAATGCTTCTTCATTATTAGGAATGGCTGCGTGGAGTCTTATGCGAAAATATAATTCAGTTGACTTCTCTTTCTTTTTTCTAAGTTGTACACAACCGAATACGTTCACTGCTTCAGTCACTTTTCCTCCGCCTTAATGTAGCACTCCTGTGCATTTTCTATAAATACTGTTCGGATAAAGTCTTCGTCATATTACCTAGACTTCATGAACTTAAGTGCAATACTAGATAGACAGCAGGAACTCGTCAATTCACTCTTGAATTGACTAGATGTAACCGGAAGTTCTATGCTATAACACTTCTCGCTTGTGTAACTCTCTTCCGGTTTCTTGCTTCCTAGTCAACTTTAATCTTCAAAAATTTAAATGCAGCGTCAATCATTATTTTTTGTCTTCCTGTTCCTTTATTCTTCTCTCGCCTTAATATTTTTTTCTCATATTTTCTAATAGTAACCGCTTGCGTCTTAATAGATTTATTTTCATGCTTTAGGTGAAATGATTAAAAAAATGTATATATTTGAGGTTGCATTACATTTTTACGTAAAATAGAGTGAAAAGTGATGGCACGCACGGTCACTCAATGAAATTTCTACTTTTTTAAAAGTTCAAATCTTAGACGAATTACCAATTGATGGCTCTTGATATTTAATTCAGTGTACATCTTTTCATTTAATCATTTCACCCCAACCAAGGTGATAAAGCCACAAAGACGCAAAGAGTTAGTGAGAGTGAAGGAAACAGAGGATACTTTATTGAGGAAAGAGGGACATTAAACAGGCAGAAATCAAGAGGGCAGGAGATGACATTTAAATTTGTCAAGATCGTATTTGACAGGAAAGCCAGAAGGGAGAATAAATTTTCAGAAGTGAGAGGTACGAAAGAACAAACATTTAGTATAGATTTACTGTTATATCTTGCAGTTTCAGAAATCGAATGATGAGACTTAGTTGCCAATCTCGTACTGGTTTTAATTTCTAGAAATCAAGGTAGATGTTATCACAAGAATTACGATGAAACGTTTTATTGAAAATGCAGAGAGAAGCAGCGTTAAGTTTTTTTTTAACCTACCTGAAGTCGAAATTCCATATCAGGAACGCTCATTTTGCATATTTTTGTTGGATAATACGAATAATTTCTATATAAATACCAGGATCACCAAGTCAACTTTATCCAATGAATAGGTGAATAGTAGAGTTATATATCTTCAACGTGTTCTGCTGATGATGATTGTCTAGCATGGCACTGTGAACCAAGAATCAGCAGACATAGTAATGATTCTATGTAATCCTTCCAATTCATGTCAGTGTCAAATGATTTACTTTTCGATGGGTTAACAACAGTCGTGATAATGACTCCCTAAGACAATTAATATAGTGCACTTTGATTTTGGAGGCGTTAAAACTGGCGATCACGTTCTTACCTCAGTTTGATAAAAGATTCAAATTAATTCAATTAATTTTCGAGATCAGTTGACAATTTTACCATATCGTAAACTTATTAAGACAACAGCAAATAGATGTGTCATCAGCATAGATCCAGAGTTTAAAATAGTTGCCTCCGGTAACTTTTTTTTAATAAAGATCAAGATCAAAGTTGAACAGAAAACTGAGCCCTCTGAGATACTCGAATTAATGTAGAAAGATCTAGGAGATTGGCTGTTCAAGGCAACTTTAATTTCTCGATTTGATGACAGATTGAATCAAATATTTAAGCCATTTACTCCATCATCTTGTAAAGACATCCCAGTTAAACGCCTTCAAAATGCCTAACATCCCAAGTTTCATCTATGTTATTTAAAGCCTGGCACACCTTATCAGGAATAATCATTAACACATAGGCAGTTAGCTTAAAGAAAGGCGAGCTATATTATCTGTTTGAAGGAAGACATGCAAGTTGGAATGTTTAAATAATTTGGAATTATTTAATGGTAGGACGATATTTCGAAGGATCACACTGCCCCTCCTGTTTAAAAAATATATTTACCTATTCATTTTAAACAATACAGTAAAGCAAGAAATGAAAAAGCATTTATGTAGAGATTATAGCATGCAGGAGACAGCTCAGCAGCACATTACTGTAAGACAACTGCAGCAATAACACCGGATCGACGCGCTTTAAAGTTGACCGTAGAAACAATGTAGAATTTATGATGCTGGCACGTTGACGCATGTCTCGGTTTTCATTTATATTCTGTTTAACAAATCAAAACATCCACGCTTTAGGCAATTTACCAGCTTCGTTTAAAATAAAATTACTGAAAACACGCTTTCGGACATTTATTTCGTCTAAGGAAAATATCAATCATTTTCTTCGATACTCAATGAAACTAAAGACAAAAATATTTGCAGAATATAAATAGTTAACAAAATCAATAAATCTCTGTGGTGAGCATGATTAACTATTGATTATGTTAAATCTAAAAGTGCAATGATTGTAATCTTTATTAGGAATATAACAATGTTAAAGAATAATAGACTATACGCCTGTGCTATTTTCAAAACAGGTATTGAACAGTTAAATGGGTGTACAAAATCACCTCCGGATTTTATCTTCTATTTAGTAAATGTAAAAGATGAGTCTAATAAAGGGGAGTTTTGTAATATTTTGTATGGGAATTCTGGAAAGGTTCGGAAGTATACAAGTCTATGTACGTTACGAAAGAGAATATGTTTTATACAGTTTATAGATTGTTATATATTTCTAATAGAATGCATAAATTCATGAACAAACTAAAGTGTCAAAATTCAGAGCTGGATAATTGATAAAGTGTAGATTCTACCTTAACCTGAATCACCCGAGTTTTTTTTAAGACCACAGTGATATACGTTCATGATGTTAAATAGAATAATTATATACAATGCAAAATAATTGTATAATACATCGTTAATGTCTGTGTTAAAGGGTATATGTGCAAATATACACACAGACATATATACAGTCGCCTCCAAAATTATTGGAGGACAAGGCAAATTTATTCGTCTCGCCTTTCAAAAACATATGGAGCGGTCTTTTATATATATATATATATATATATATATATATATATATATATATATATATATATATATATATATATTGGTAAACTGTTTAAGGTTCATATTGTTATTTTTGTCGAATTAATTTTGACTTGCGGAGCCATTATCAAGAACCGAGATGGTGTCTGTCTGGCAGTTAGAATTGCTATGCGTGCATCCTGGCATTTTAGATATCTGGACATTTGAAAAGGTATAGCGTGGACATGGTGTGTAACGACTATTGGGAAGGACACCTAACTTAAAGAATGTTTTTTTATGTATTAATTCAATTTAAATTTGTATTTTTATGTCTTTTTGTTTTAATTTAATTTAATTTTTTTATTATTATGATACTGAAAAAGATATGTACGCACATTAATTATATAATATAAACTTCAAGTCAGCTCATGATGTAGTGAATGACTGTTTATTTTGTATGAGAAAAGAGCTCCTAAAGTCTTGAGCATTTCTCCGAATTGGGTGCTCTAGAGCATTCTATTGTTAGCTACTAGTATCTGTCTTATGTTGATTGTTGTATTTTAGATGTTCATGATATGAGGGAGCGTGGTGTATGTGTAACGAATATATTTAATGTTGTTTTTTTTTATTATTAGTGTTTAAGAAAAGGTGGAGTAGTGGATAGCGGGTCAGGTTGAGGAATCTGAGAGTCGAGTTCGTATTCCAGAGCTGATACATTAGGGAAAGGTATGGATCCTTTTCTTCTCCCCCACCAGGTATGTGTAAATAGCAGGACGGAACGGATTCTATAGCTTTGGATGGCAGAGAGAAATGGCAACCTATTGCGGGAAAAAATCTGCCTCGTCAGTTATGTATCGAAAGGTACATGATCGCCTAAGCGTGTCTCACGCATGGCACATAACAGACTGAGTGCTGGAGATGCAATCTCCCATGGGGTCAGGAGAATTCATAGACAACATTATTTTTACATATGAGAGATTTATACGGCACGGATTCGTTTGTAGTAAGCAAGTTAAATGCTTAAAATCTCAGGTGTTTGTTTGGATTATTGTGTTATGTGCCGTTGATTTATATTTTAATAGTTTTTTTTCATCCAGATTATAATTAGTGTGTACTTGCTTACGATAGACTAAGTTAATGTTTTTATTTTTGTTCAGGCATAGTTTTCTGAATTTCGTTATGGTTAAATTTATTTGTTCGTTAATGACTTGGTTAGGGAAATTATTGTTGATTAATGTTTGTTTAATGTAGCTAAGTCCCTTATAGAATAATATATCCAAAGAAGAGATTACTTTATCACGGCAAATCATTTTTATAACAGCTATTTTATAGCTGTCAGGTCATTCACGTTAGCGGTTCAATTAACCCGAGTTTTTGCTTGTTTTTTCTTTTGTTTGCAGATCTTCTATTATCACAATGTGAGATACTTAATAACAAAATTGATGGAAATAAACACAAAGAAAAGATATAAATTAAATTAACTAAATTATATACCCAAAACACATGTAAATAATTAAGTTTATATATAAAATTCCCAGCAACATTCGTTCGTGCACAAATTTAGTCGCATCAACATAAAATTAGTTAGGTGAGGTCCTTTAGGACGAAACGCGTTACACGAAAACTGTTTCCCACTTTGTCATATATCTTTTCCCTAAAATAAATTGTTATGTATAAGATCATTTTTGTGTTAATAGATACATTTTTAGTTATATCTGCAAGTTTCTTCAATATATTGTAGGAACAGTTGTGACAGCTTATGTTTTATAGAAATTTTGATATAGATTAATTATTCTGATTCAGAATAATTATTAATATGGACAATTTTGTTCCGAAAATATCCATAATACTTTGGAATGTGGTTATAATTAGATCGTATATATTAGGGAATTAGAATGTCTGTTTTTATCTAATTTATTGTGTTTTTTATTGTTGTTTTTGTCATTAATATCATTATTTTTTGCGGGTGTATATTTTGCATGCCTTCTTCTTTGCGTTGTGAATAAAGTAAAGAGCATATTGGAGTTTTTAAATAATTTTTGTTCATGTAAATTTCTTCTTTGTGTAAGTATTGATGGGTGCACGAAATATAAATCTTAAATAGAATCCTTTAATTTTATAGTTTCAATGATGATAATACAAATGACTGATAGAGGAAAGGATAAAAAAAGGACGGTGAATAGATGAAGACATCTGGAGATGTCGATTGGCATTGCATTTAAATATTTGGAGATTATAGCTCTCAGAGAAGCAAGTAAGAGGAAATGAGTTCCATAGACGGGAAGTGCGAGACATTAAGTTATTGGAGTAGAAGAGACGGCTTTATTTAACAGTTTCGACAGTGAAAGGGTGGGACTGAGATGCCAACCTAGTAGCACGTTTAAATTCATGCAGTATGGGATCCAGATTAAGTAGCTCGACGGAGCAGTTACCGTAAAATATTAGTTGAAAAGACAGAGGGAAGCGACGGCACGTCTGGGAGAGAGTGACTGTAAAGGAGATACTAGCTCAGGGCCAATCACATTGCATATCCGTCTCTGAATTTTGTTGAGGACCTTAAGACGGACAGCGAGGTCTACAGACAATACATGGCAGCGTTATTCCATGCAGGGGCGAATGGTTGATTTATAGATTTGGAGGAGGGAATTGGGCAAGAAAAACTGTCTGGAGCGACACAGAGAACCAACGTGCCTTTACTCATCTCATGCTCTATATTTTATTCTGATTTTCAGTTAACCTGATGTATATTTATGAAGGTGCCTAAATTTAAAAGTTCTGGATAGTAACAATTTATTTATTTTTGTTAATAAATCTATGTTGGAATATAAAATCATTATATATCTCTTGATAAGGCCAGACAAAATACGAAACGTGTCGGCTAAGATAAGTTTTCCATCAGTTTTATTCAGATTGTCCTATAACAGATGTATTTTTATTTGTCACTGAATTTTTATAACACGCGCGCGCACACACACACACACACGCACACACACACACGCATATATATATATATATATAGATGAAGAAATATACTCTTAAGGTGTGCTATATTTATGGGATAAAGTGCTCAATATCAGAGATAGAGCGTGTGTAAATATAAAAGTGAAGTTTGCAGTCAACACTTAGAGGCGAGACGCAATCGTCAGGCCACCTGACGATTGTGTCTAGCATGAAACAGACTGTCGCCTCTAAGTGTTGACTTCAAAGTTCACTTTTATATATATATATATATATATATATATATATATATATATATATATATATGTATGTGTATGTGTGTGTGTGTGTGTGTGTGTGTGTGTGTGTGTGTGTGTGCAGGGTGCGATGGAAAATTGTCATCTAAATTCCATGAAAATGAAAATAACTCTGATATTTCATTTTAACAGATATATCTACCAAAATTACACAAAAATATCTTGAAGTAGTAAAGAGTAAACTTGTTCAATATTATTGCCATTGACTTCAACCAGAGCCACCAAATAACTTTCAGATCTCCGCCAACACTTCAATATGTTGTACCTATTTAAGTTGTTGAATGCTACCATGATCCTGGAAGCATTCAACTTTGTTGTTACAAAGAATTTTGTTTGTCTGTTTCTCAACTAAACGCCACAAAAAATAACCAAGGACGTTGCTGTCTGGGAAGTTATGTGGCAATATATTAAGCGTTTCAGAATTGGTCTGACAGCCATGACTGTGTTATCCAGTTTGTGTGGCATGGCACAGAGTAATGTTAGCAAGCTCAGCGCAAAGCAATCTTACTCATGGCACTCGATGAAGGCCAGCGTGTTGAGTTTGCGTCCCTCACCAACAAATTCACGTGTTCTTTTCTTTTCTTATCAGAACGATCATAGTGAGTTTCCGAGATGCTGTACCTTAGTAATCAACATAATCTTTTAAAATCCATTGAACTCTCTCCTCAGATTGACAGCCAATCACTCTGAAATATTTGTATTGTAGCTTCGGCGTGAATGCCAAGCAGTAAAGCATGACCTTTGCACATTTCTGGCGGAGTGACTTGCGTCTTGGTGCTATATTTCTTACAGACTGTCCTCAACTGGCCCTACTATACTCTACATTCGACAAAATCGGAAGCCGACAGAATGATAGAATAAAATACAAATAGAAAACTTTTATCTAACATGTTTCCTTTTTATTAAAGCTTTGTCAAAAACTGGGGTAGTGATTTATTTCGTTTTTACTTCTTTTTCTCCCTATCCCAATATCAATGCACTGTTTTGGGTGGGAGTTTTATTGAAGGACTGGACATGTCAATGATGGTCATACTCGATTTGTGAGTCGGCAACCATTATATGTATATATGTACAGATAGATAGATATATACGAACAGACTGAAATGCGTAGATACAATGCTGAGATAGATAGATAGATAGATAGATATGAACAGACTGAAATGCGTAGATACAATGATGCGATAGATATATAGATAGATAGATAGGAACAAACAGAAACAGGCGTAGATAGATCGATAGATAGATAGATCGGAACAGACAGAAACAGGCATATATATATATATATATATATATATATATATATATATATATATATATATATATAGATATATAGATAGATAGATAGATAGATTTATTGATTGATTGATTGATTAATTGACTGTCACTTTCCATATATATTTCTATTCCGCTATTCCTGAGTTCTTTAATCCTCTAAAATACGGCAATAACATGAAAATCTAGTTGACTTCCACAGACTTTTTAGACTTTCACTGTTTTACGCTTGGTTAATAAGATGAGAATTGGTAAAAAAAAGATTCAGATCACCATAAGGAAACACCTGTATTATTCCTTTCTTTCCACCGTCATATATTTATTGCCATGTCATATTACGAAGCCTGATTGCTGATTACGCACTACTGTTCATCGGATTTCTGTTTCTTTGCAATATCTCCCTCTTGACACCAACTGATGAAAATCTCTCTAGCAATGAAGGTAAAACCTTTATTTACGTGTGACAGCATCGGAACATCTCCAATAATGCAAGTTGAATTACGGCCAACCAGGTGCATTTAAGCAAACTATATTTTATCTTCAAAATACATTTTTTTTGCCAGACGTAAAGAATCATTCGTTCTAACATGAATTAATATGAAAGTCTTGATCTGTCTGACCTACGGATTAGGCATACACAAAAAATCTAACATAATCTACGTTTTATCTAAATATAAGTGCTATTTTACAAGTAATGGTCCAGAGGTGAAATATTAAATACTAAATATAAATATTTCTTCATGTACATATTTTGGTTAATCTGATCCTTTCAAAGTTTCATGCTACATTTATATCTTTAGAGTAAGGTGTGAATTTCAGCAAAATATATTTTATACATAATTATTTTATGCAACTCTTTTTGTTCATTATTTTGTAAACATGCGTAAAAGAATAGTTATTAATATTTTCAATAATATATATATAGATATATATATATATATATATATATATATATATATATATATATCTGTATGTGTGTAGCATTTTATTTTAACTACAAAATATAAGACTATTTCGTAACAACGTTTTTCTTCTTTCTTTGAATATGCCATGTCATTTTCCTCTAACCATTGCAGCTCTCAGTTCTTCACTCTGCCACCTTTCCAAGACGACGCTCTGTCATCCCCTTGCTTAATCCTACTAGGTATGCCATGCGCTGTTTTCCCTTGTCTCTCTTTTTTCTCAATTCGGCCCGTTAGTATCAGATTCTCCAGGTCCTCCTTCTCCATTATGTGTCCCATAAACTTCAGCTGACTCTTTCTGATGATAAGTATAAGCCTCCTGCTAGTTTGCAACCT
The DNA here is from genome assembly GCA_964036315.1 of Acanthosepion esculentum. Lineage (NCBI taxonomy): Eukaryota > Metazoa > Mollusca > Cephalopoda > Sepiida > Sepiidae > Acanthosepion > Acanthosepion esculentum. The sequence continues at coordinate 112,680,069 of OZ038481.1, forward strand.
CTTTAAGACCTCGTCGTTGCTCACACGCTCGGTCCACGATATCCTCAGCATCATTCTGTAGAACCACACCTCCGTCTCTTCTTCATCTATGATAAAATCGTCTAAAATTAGCTGCGGTAAAGAAGGACAGATGTCAGGTAACATCGTATTTTACTTTTCTTTGTTAGCAAAAAAAATCCTGCTGTCTCGCCATTTTCGCCCAGCTTTTGGAATGCGTCATTGGCCATCTCAAGACATCTACGGATCTCAATGTCGCATTTACCATCCTCTGTGAAAACGCTTCCCAGATATTTAAACTTCTGCGTCTGCTTGATTCTAGTGTTCGCGAGCTGCAAATCGGGTTCATCCTTTTACTGATGGCCATGCGTTCTTTCTTCTAGTAGTTTATGCATAGTCCCTTCTTCTCACTTTCCGTTGCTAACTTCTGTCGGAGATTTTGTAATTTCTTTTCCTTGTATTCTCTCAGTTCTGTGTCATATGCGTATGTTATGTTATTAAGATTGTAGCCGCCAATGACAAATCCCGGTAGGGTTAAAAATTATTTTCATAAATGCCTCGCTATATAGGTTCAACAGATCGGGGGAGGAGACGCATCGTTGACTTACACCCCTTTCTATATTTGTATATTCGCTGAAGTCGTTCTCTATGCGTAGGCATGTTGTTTATTACCAGTATAGGTTGTTTTTTTAATCTTATCACCCCAAGCAAGGCTGGAAGCCACTAGCACGCAAGGGGGTTACAGAAGGTTTGGAGTGAGAGCAGATAGGAATGATGAAAGGATGTGGTGAAGGGAAGTGGATAGATCAAGGCAGCTGGAGATGTCGATTGACGTTACACATAAATAGTTGGAGATTATATTTGTCAGGGAAACAGGAATATGGAAGGGAGTTCCACAGGCGAGATGTGCGAGACATGATGCTATTGGAGTAGAAGAGACGACTACATCTAACAGTTTCAACGGTGAAGGGGTTGGAACGGGATGCCAGCCTCGTAGGACGTTTAAATTGATGAGGCCTGGGAACCAGCGAAAGCAGCTCGTCGGAGCAATTACCGTGAAAGGATTTGTAAAAAAGACAGAGCGAATTTCTTGATTATTCTAATATATCAAGGTTGTTGAGGAGTTCCAGCAGATCCTTATTGGGTACTTTATCGAATGCTTTTTCGTAGTCTATGAAACACAGGTACACGTCCTTCTGCATTTGTATCGCTCTCTCTAATAACATACTGAGCATGAACATCGCGTTCCTTGTTCTGTTGACCTTAACGAACCCGCAATTTTCTCGTACTATATCTAGCCTGCTTCTGCTGCACGCTCTATTCATCAGAATACAGATGATGAGTTTCTTATTCCGGCGCATTGAACCACGTCCTCATCAGAAAATGCAGTAAAAACTGTCAATACCAGAATTCCGGTCCCGCTATTCTTATGGGTACTTATGTATAACAACAGAATGAACTCTTCCTAACACTATGTATACTACACCTCTCAAGAGGGAGGGACGAATCGAGTCGAGCTGATAGTAGTTCACGCCAAACCAGACAACAGTGGCCACGAGGATATTGAAGAAACGAATTCTACGCGGAGAATCTAAAAAAAGAAAAAAGAAAAAAAAGTGCTACGGTCATCCATAACAGAGACGACGGAAGTATTGAGAAAAAAAACAAGTTCTACACGAAGATAAAAAAAAAAAGAGAATTTTTTTTTTTTGGACACCAACCTTAACAGTGGTAACGAAGACACGAATTTTACCTGTCAGCCAGAACTTAATCGAATTCTACGTAGGAAATTCCTTTCGTACTAATGTTCCAGAACAACAGGCGACAAAGACCTGAAGTCTACACTAAGAAAAAAAGGAAAAATCGTTACAAAAAATTACGGTGTAAACATGCAAGATTTTAAGGCAATGAAAATGCAATTCGAACAGAAACAAAAAATGAAGAAAGACAGACTAGGCTCGAAGAAAAACAATTAGAAATTCAACAGAAAAACGAAGGAAAACTGGAAATTCAACAGAAAAACGAAGAGAGGCAACTTGAACTACAAGAATTACTCCTACGGGCAGTAACAAATAAAGGACAACATTTTGGAAATGAAACGGCATTTTCGCAAACTGCTATATGGAGCCCTATCAAAGACTTCACTTATGCACTGTACGAAGACAAAACCTTCGCGGCTTACTTCAGAAGATATGAAGATTCATATGGGTTTGATTGCGGGAATTGGTCAGACGCGAAAAAAGTACGTCTACTACTGAGGAGACTAGGGTCAAGCGAATACACTAAATTCGTAGACTACATGTTACCGAGGAAAACGAATGAGTTGACTTTCAAGGAAGCCGTGAAACGTTTAACGGAATTATTTAGTCCGAACACTTCACTACTACACAAAATGTGGAAATGTTTAAATTTAACAAAAAAGGATAGCGAATACTATATAACATTCGCTTCCGTAGTAAACAAAACTGCGATGACTTTAAGTTATCTGAACTCAGCCCTGACAATTTTAAATGTTTGATATTCGTCCAAGGCCTTGTTTCGTTTAAAGATGCGGAGATCAGACGGAGAATCTAACAAAACTTGAGAGTGAACCAGAAGTGAAGCTACAAAAATTGGCTGAGGACTATCAGAGATGTATAAGCGAAAAAAAAGGACTCGAAGAGTCTGGCGTCGCTCACATACGAAAAGTACAAAGACAAACACGTTTTTCTCCCTACTCTAAAACAAACCAAACTAATTATTTTACTAAAAAATTCAAATGAAACCGCAGAGGAAAGCACCACCCAGTCCATGATATCGCTGTGGGACTTTGCATTGGTACAAAGATTGTCCATACCGCTATAAGACTTGTCTGTCGTGTAATAAAGTGCTATATAAAAGTTCACATTTTAGAACAAAGGAAGAAAACAAAAGCCGAGTAAGAGTCACTGACCAAGCGGACGGAATAAATATACGAAAATACGTACAAATAGAAATGTTAAACAAAAAAATCAGATTACAATTAGATTCCGTATTAGATTTAAACATTATTAGCTTACAGACGTGGAAGAAATTAAACAAACTGACCATACTGAGAACAGATAAATGGCCAGATCGGTAACAGATAGAAAAATCAAATTTGACGGCGAGATTATCACAAATGTGACGTTCAACGGGATGACCAAGAAATTAAAGGTGTATGTTCTAAAAAATACGGAAAATTTATTTGGAACTGACTGGATGCAGAAATCTGAACTCTGGGATTTACTGATAAATACGTTCTGTTAAAAAGTGGAAAGGTTATCGACCGAGGCAAAGGCATTGAAGGAGAAATTACAGGAGAGTTTCCCCGACGTATTTTCAGACGTCTTCGGCAGGTGTAAAAAAATGGCGGCCAAAGTCGAACTAAATAAAAATGTACAACCCATTTTCAAGAAGAAATGAAATGTACCTTTCGCATCATTAGAAAAAATAGACGAAGAGTTGGATAGACTAGTGAAAACCGGTATATTGACAAAGGTGGAATATAGTCAATGGGCCGCACCTACGGTTTACGTGAAAAAGAAATCGGGTGAGATACGAGTATGCGCTGATTTATCGACGGGATTGAATGTAGCGATTAAGGATTATGACTAACCTCTATCTAGTCCAGAGGGAGTTTTCACAAAGTTGAACGGAGGAAAATTTTTCTCAAAGATAGACTTGAGCGAAGCATAACTATAAGTACCATTAGATGAGGAAAGCTCGAGGTTGTTGTGCATAAACACACATAAAGGGTTATATAAATTCCAGAGATTACCATTCGGGATCAAGGTCGCGCCGGCGATATTTCAGCAAATAATGGACACTATGCTAGGCGGACTTGATTTCACAATCGCATACCTTGATGACATCCTGATAGATATAAAAATATTGAACAACACTAGGAACACTTTCAAGAGGTTTTCAGGCAGATACAAAATTACGGTTTTATGGTAAAGGAAAATAAATGTGACTTCTTTATGAAAGATAAAATACCTGGGCCATATTATTGACGAAGAAGACCAGACCCAGAAAGAGCCACGGCAATAAAAAAGTGCCGGCTCTAAAAAATTTAGCCGAGTTACAAAGCTTCTTGGGTTTAGTAAATTATTATCAAGAATTTATTCCTAACATGCACAAATTACGCGCACCCCTAAATGAACTGTTGAAGAAGGAAAAAGTTTGGGAATAGTCAGATGAATGTCAGAAAACCCTCGACAAAATCATAAATACACTAACAGCAGACGTATTTTTAGCGCATTATGATCCAAAATTGGAAATAATAGTCGCGAGTGACGCGAGTGCCTATGGTGTTGGAGCATGTATAATTCATAAAATACCGGATGGACACTAAAAACCATCGCGCATGCGTCAAAAACGTTACTACCATCCAAACAAAATTACTCTCAAATCGAAAAAGAACAGCTGGGGGATATTTTTGCGGTTACGAGATTCCACAGATATATTTACGGTAGATTTGTCACCTTACAGACGGACCAAAATCCGTTATTGACAATATTTGGCTCAGAGAACGGTCTACCTATCTACATTTCTAATATATTGCTAAGATGGGGGACGATTTTAATAAACTATAACTTTAAATTGGAGTATCTTCCATCAAACAAAATTAGGCATGGAGATGGTCTTTCGAGACTAATACCAAAGAAAACGGAGCCATTAGAAGATTCTGTAATTGCAGCTCTACGATATGAGGAAGATATTAGAACATCATTATGTAGTACACTTCGAGACCTCCCCGTCACATTAGAGGAAATAAGAAACGAATGACGAATTTATAAAGGAAACGAAAACAAAAAATTGTAGGAAAAGATAAGCATATAGAGTTTTTCGTTATGTGATAATGTTCTGCTATATAATGAAAGAGTGGTAACCCCAAAAACGCTACAAAGGCGAATCCTCAAGGATATGCCCATGTGCCACTCAGGAAAGAACAGGATGAAATCTTTAATTCGAAGTTACGTGTACTGGCAAAACATGGATCAATATATTATACATATGGTGGACAAATGCACGGGCTGTTTCTTAGCAGCCAAGGCACCTCCTATCATTCATAAGCCATGGTCTAAGACAGATCGACCGCGGTCGACAATCCCTGTAGATTTCGCAGGTCCATTAGACGTTTTCTACTACTTGATTGTAGTAGACAGTTACCGCAAATGGCCAGAAGTATTGTACAAAGTATTGCCAAAAGAGGCAAAGCAATCACCAACGTCGTTTATACCAAAAAGAAAATTTCATACAGGGGAGAAAGTTTTTATTTAAATGTTAAAAAAAATCACATCCTATTTGAAGCCAGGTACAATAGAGAAACGTCGGGAACGTGATTTACATAATGCAGGGTCCGAAGTTCTCGCATAAAATTCACTTAAATCAGATCAGAAAGAGGCTGTTAGAGGATTCTAACGGTATACCTCAGGAAGAGGAGAAAGTAATGGACACAGTATTTGACACATTCAGTATGCAAATGCCTCAAGGAATTTCAGAACACCGGAAATCAAGCAGAAAAAGAAAATTTACAGAGCCTTTGATGATTAATCCGAAGAGGAAAAAATATTAAAGACCCCTGCGTGGTAAAAGCTAGGGAGGGGGGTGTTATGTGTCCCTACCTATAACTACAGAATGAACTCTTCCTAACACTATGTATACTACGCCTCTCAAGAGAGAGGGACGAATCGAGTCTAGCCGATAGTAGTTCACTCCAAACCAGACTGACAGTCATACTAACACCTTCCACATCTAGTATTATTATTTCGTGTAATATATGTTCGGTATTTCTACTCTTGTGTCCGTGTTGTTCTTCCTTAGTCCTAACCTGGACCATAACACCTATGTACTGCTCTGGCTTGCTAGATTTCAACATCCACGGAATTTCTGGAAATATCTATAGCGAAACAAATTGAAGAACACACCAAGTTACGTTTTTAACGAGTTTATTTCGATGGTTAACGAACATGTATAATGAAAGATGCTAAAGTGAAAATAGTTATTCAGTCAAAGAAAAAATTAAAAGTTCTAGATTAACCATGTCTTGAAGCATAATCATAATGGCGGGAAAATAGTTCCGTTCATGCATGTCCTTCCTTGAAAGCAGTTGTTTCGTTTTACAAAACATAAAAAACAACCTTCATCCAGCCTTCCTAATATTATTTTTTAAAAATATGTTGATGTGTACGATTTCTTCTGTGTCAGAGCATAATTTTCTATGGTTCAAAACATTGATGTTCAACACTCGATTACTTGAAATGTGTGATCATTATGTAAACTATAGAAAATGTAACTTGGATGACCTCAACTATTAGTTTCAGAATATTCAAATGATTTTTTCTTGTTTAATGAAGAGAAAAAATATCGTTTTCGGCTTCAAATGTTATGTTTAGCTGCGACATTTTCTAAGATATTAAACAAAATATCTCATTGATTAGCAAGCTAGAAATAATGCAAAAAGAGGAATGATTAGTTATCTTTTCTCAAATGTATCAGTATTTAAGATTCAGATGAATATAGATTCTCTTACAGCAACATATTGAACAAAACTAAATTGTGCCTCTGCTTTTTCTCCTGTTTGGTTGTGCTCAGGTCTCTCTTTTAGTTTTGTTATGTTGCTCGTTAAGATGATTGTTTGTTGAAGCGCGCATTCTTTCGTATCTGGTTTCTTTGGTAACGCTATAAAAGCAGATGTATTTAGATGTTCAATTATGTTAGCACATTTACTTCACTAACTGGCTTACACCTTAATCTTATTTGAAGGTGTCAACATCGTGAATCATCATTCATGTTTTTGCTATAACGTTGCGAAGAATCTTTCAGTTGTCTTATTATTATTTCTATGAGAGACCACTTTTTATGATAGACCACTTAAGATGTTGGAAAAATTTCGCAAATTTTACTTGATTTATCAATTTTCAAATTGTTAATCATAATAATAAAATACGAAGAAACACTATATTATAAATGAAATTTATTACAATAGAACGTAGGAAATATGACAAGCTGACTCGAAAGATTTGCACTGATAATGTATACTAGATATATCCTCGAAACATCATATTTTTTCTGTTTAAATTTTATGAATTTTAATTCTTAAGTTAATAATGGAATAAACCCTTTACGCGTTCCACGATCAACAAATATCCTGTAATCTCCTCTGTTGCATCTATAAATAGTTGAGCTTAATACAGTGAACAAAAGACTGCAATAAATATTATCAAAATTAGTGAAGGTATAAAGAAGCGGATACAAATGAAAACATTTGAAATTGGAAATGTTTTACAATTGTAATGAGGTAGACGTTAAACACATGTGAATGTTATAGATTTTTTTTATTTCACTGTCTCACTGACGTTAAACAGCATCTTCGATATGTTTTTTCTGTTATTCCTCGCAATCAACATGGAATTGTTCATCATTCATGAGGTATTGGCGGCGTTTAATGTAATTGCTCACTAATGACTACGGAGAAGCAGTAATATGATATTAGCGTTTAGTGTGCGTCATATTTTGCGATGTTACAACAATATTTTGAATTTTAAAAGATTTTCTAAATTCTAACTATGTAAACGAACAGGACACAATAAGTGAATAGTATACGAAAATAAATATATCTTAGGAGAATAGAAATAATGTAGTCTTAATGATGACAAGTTTATAAACACAAACTCAATATATGAACTATGTTCTGAAACAATCTTTCGAAATATTTCCTTCTTCGCTTTTGAGAATTGTTGTATTTTTGAGAAGAGATTCTCTGCGCAGTTTGTAGAATAGCATTTCAAATAGTGTATTTATTGGTAAATTACTATTAAGAGCGCACTACAAGCTTACCATCATGTTAATTTTATGAGGAAAAACCAGACACATTGTGAAACAAGTGTGTTGAAGCCTATTGAAATATTCAATAGTTTTCATTCTTTAAGCGTTAGATTTCATTTTCAAACACAGTTGCACATTTGCCTTCAAACAATGTTTTAATGTGCAAACTGCCATTTTAACAACATATTCAACACACGAAAAGCACAACATTTGAGAACTTAAATTGCCACCTCAAAATTGACACGCATTCTTGCCGCATCAACATAAGAATACGGCTTTTGCCAGTAGCAACCAAACTTTTTTTCTCGAGCAATGGAAACACGACATTCCTCGGTGAAAATGAATAGCTGAACATATTTTTCTGTTGAAAATTTCATTCGAATTTATGGATTCCTTTAAAAGCTTGCAATCTTTCTGAAATATTTAGCTATTTAATTTAGTATGCAAAATCGCACTCTTGTACTTTTCGATGTTGATTTGCAATCACCATACCTGCAAATATATGGATTGATGAATTTCTTTTTAATGGAATATATTCCAGGAAATTAATTTATTCTATTTTACTTATCTTTGCGGTCATCCAAGAAGCTCAAAAGATTTCGGCAATGTTTAACCTTCGTGCCCATTAAAACACCCAGTCTCTCCAAAGGACCCGATATTATTTTAACTACCTTCAATCCTCAGAAATGTTAATCGTTTTAGTGGTCTTTTTAACATTCTAATTATCACTTTTTGAAAGAATAAACATAGTTGAGGAATTCAGGTAGCTAAAATAATTGGAGAGCCAAGGGATATATACTCTCCTTTTGGCACACGTTTTTTTGTCGGGCACGAAGGTTAATCATTGCCAAATTTCTTCAGATTTCGGTATCACCTGATGATGACTTTTGTAATTATTGGCATTATTTTCTGCTTTACAATTTCTGAAACTGTTACGCATATCTATTTGTCTTCAAATAAGTTTTAAGATTTAGTCACTAACTTAAATTTTACAACATGCTTATTAAAGTGATATATCAAAATTTAGAGCATTTTATAAAAAAGAAGCAGCTTTCAACCTAACTGCACAAATAGATTTTGTGAACATGTAGTCAATGGATTATTCGATCCCAATTAGTAATTATTTCATATGTCGATAAAATTAAAAATATCAATTAACATGAGACGGTTTCTTACACTGAAGATCCGGTGTGAGAAGCCTTTATTCAAATGTTTTATAAGGGTATTGCATCTTTGTTGTCAGTTATCATAGGATAAGAGTGATCATGTGTTATTCAATCGAAAGGAGTGTTAATCAAACGTCAGCTTATAGAGAAAAAATCGAGTTAACAGTTAATCGGAAACCAACAAACACTAACCGATTACGAAGTGTTAAAAAGTAGATCCACATATAAACAATATACACATTCTCATATATATAACAGAAAGTAGGCACATAAGTGATGTCTGCCTTTGTACTCATGTGATAAACCGTGGATCGTCAAAACAGCTTGCAATATTCTTATTGAGATAACTCATGGAGTGAATTGTGATGGAGTTCGCACAAAATTTTAATGGAATCCTGTTCATTCCAGAAGTATCTCTGTAAATTCTCTCTCAATGAACGATGATTTTGCAAAGTATCTTCTTTCAGTGAACGCCTATTGGAACTTAAGCTTACCTCAGACATCAAGTGGAACTCATATATATGATTCATCACTAAAGATGTTTGAAGAATTGCTGGTACCCTGTCACTCTTTTCTGCAATACTCTACCATTAAAAGTACCAGATCAGGCCAGAAATGAAGTACTTCTGCCATATCTGGAGTGAAAATACCAAATCTCCACTTGATAGATTCCAAAAGCGTCTACCCGGTTTTTGTGGGTGTGTAATAATTTTACGCTACACAGACCAAATTTTGCAAACCATTCACTAATCTATCGCTATTCTCAAGGAAAATATTCTGATATACTACATTGTTTACTTCCACCATGTGCAAATGTTTCAGCTTAGCTCGCCACGCCTCTTATACGGAAGCAAATTAACCACATACACTTCATATTCCATTAGTTAGAATTAAGTTGCTCTTAAACAGTTTCTTACCACAAACCGCTGCTTTATGGAACCGGCTCTCAGGATGTTACTTTCCCGGTAACTAGAAACTTAACCTGCTCAAGTCTCCTATTAAACGTTACCTTTCACGTATATCCTCATAAACTACGCCGCTTTTTTCTTAATTATACCGCTCACTAAACAAACTCCTTCATTAACGCGCTACGCTGAGTGGTTCTTTTGCCATGTATAAAGTGTTCCTTAAGTAACAGCTCCTCTGTTAAAACATACACCTATTCCTTGCTGATCGTAATAAATGTGGACGAAATCTCGGAGGAGCTACGTCTCTGTTTGCTGAAGGAATGAGGCCCTGTATTGCATCTAATAACTTTGGATTCTCTCCTTACTAGCGGTGCTGTAATTGTGTATTAAATAAGTGTGAAAACTATACTTCACCTCTTTTCAATCGGTATCTGTCTATATTTCTGAGATGACGTATTGTGTACACTATTTACATTCGGACATTTGTCCTCATCTTTGTCGACATATTTATTACAACGTTACGGCCCTTCAGTATCTGTCTATATTTCTGAGATGATGTATTATGTACTCTATTTACATTATTCGGACTATTGTCCTCATATATGTCGCCATATTTATTACAATGTTTTGGCAGTTGTACGCTCCGGCCTTCTTCAAGAGGTTGGAATGTCGAACTGAACCCTTCATTTCGCTCACTGGGGTAGACTGTTCGAGTTTCACGTGCCATGATTAATTGTCCTTGAGGACACATGACACAGTGGACAAAGGCGTCAGTTGGGATCCAGTGACAGGACCCCAAGTGTGTGAGTTCAATACCCGGTTAAGGCAGTGCAGAACTTGCAGCGGGGAATTAACAGGAAATAACTGACAACTGATATCCATTAAACATTTGTTAGATTAAGTTCTGAACTGTTGTATCTTAGAAGTGATTAAAGATATCTAACTGGAATTCTCCGAGATTTTTATGACACTATTTGACTCTAATTAGAAACATCAGAATGTAAAATTACCCTCCAAACTCCAATTTTGCTGTTACAACAGATAGAATGAAACGATGTTCATTTTGTAAACTTAATAATAATAATAATGTAATGTTTTTCAGGCAAGACTTATTTTTCAATCAAATATCATTTTCTTTTTTTAATTCATCCATTTCCACCCGTTATAGCTCGTAAAAGACTTTGCAATTCTACAAATAAGAATTGCACTCTTTTCCTCTGGGCTACAAATATAACAAAATTAGACTCATGCATTTCTTTTTCAGTTAACTGTTATTTAATGGAACAAACTCACGCGTGAGTGCTTCCACAAATTCTCAATCTTTACGACAATCGATCCTGTCCATGAATCTCGGTGTGGCTTCCCATTGTCTTTTCTACAAATATTTTCATGCTTCGACTACACATCACTAATTCATGCAAACTTACAAGAGATGTATATAAATATTTTGAAAGCCAGTGTCGCTACTGAGATTTGTTAACACTTGGTGGAAGAAGATTGAGTCATCAAAACTCTGTTAGAGTATCTGATACAGACATGTCAATTATATTATGATTTATTATGAGCTTATCGAGAGTTACCGGCCGTGATATATATTTTCCAGAAATTGAACAAGTCATTTTTATCAGGTCTCTACATCTGCGAATGCTATGATTGCTGTTTTCAGATGGAATATTTTTGTTTGCTTTTAAAAGAGAACACAGAAAATATTCGTAGCAAAATTATGTGTGATTATTCTGACATTACTTTATTCCTTTGCCATCTACATTTTCTGGTGTATTTTATTTGCTGCTAGTATACTCGTGTCTTCAGAATTATTTTCTCTAATCCCTACTTTTATCAGATGCTTCTTTACTAATTTTTTTACTGGCCCTTTTTTTCTGTACCCATCATCTATGCTTTTTATTAGATCAGTATTTAAATTTTTATTTTTAAATTTTTATTGTATCGTTCATATATTTGTTTAATTGGCGCCTTGTCCTATTAACTTTATTCATACTCTAATTATATCTCTTCTTTTTCTCCCCTTCGTACATCTTTCTCTTTAATTTGTTTTATTTGTCTTCTTTTTTCTATGCATTTTTTTTACTTTCACAAACCTCTTTTACTTATCTATAGTTTTTTATTCTATATTAACTTTCGCTTTTTATTTATTTTTTTCCTTTCTGTCTGCCATTTTATCCTCTTTGTTCGTAAGAAATTCCCTCATTGATTTCTCCTTTTCTTACGCCTTTTTTCATTTCCTTGATTCTTTTAAAAAAAAACAACCTCTCTCTTAGCAATTAATGACACCGGACTTTTTCTGATGGATAAGTGAACAGAAATAAAATGGTATGAAATTATTTAATTCTACCATTCTTCTGTCTTCCTTGAAAACGTTAACTTATATTATGCCGGATTGCTACACTTAAACATCGACGACATATCGATGGTGAAAACATTCTCCATGATCAAAGCATCAAGTAGATTATAAATGTGTGTATTTAGCTCTACCTTCATTTTCATTATAGCCTCTAGTTCTCCCCTTTCATGTTAATATTTAACACTTAGATTTTTCTACCTCAATATCTAGGATGAGGAGATCATTATTTACATTACTTACAGTCGTTTCTTTATTGTTATCTCAGGGCCGGGTAGTATAGATTCAGATTCAGCAGAAAAAAGTTTAGCAATAACAAAGCAGTAATAAAAGAAAAGAAGATACGGTATTCCGAGATATGGACAATTGGACATATACAATCTACCTCCATTAAAAAAAACAATTCAGTTAAGTGTCCCCTGGAGATTGCACAAGAAAGACGGCCGGATGTTACAACACCTGAAATATTGTTCCCTGATGATTACACATGGGAGAACTCTGGATGGTAAAACACCTGAAATATTGTGATAATGATAACAAATCTGTATACATTACACCTACTCTAAACGATCTGCCAACTCTTAAAATTTCATGGACGTAGAACGGATAAGAAAACAAAAGTAATTATTTTCGTATCTTTTGGAAATAAATTTTGCCATTCGTAATTGTAAATATCGCTTCATCAAAGATGACCTACAAAGATGAAGTGAAAAATAATTATAATACAAAGTGTTTGTTTTATATATCCTCTTTCTGATAGATATTTTATGAAAGTTGATTTAAAGTTTGTTTTTGTGTTTGAATATATGTTTTTGGTGGCGTCCAGTTTTGACAATTCTGTAATCAAAGAATCGTTGACATGAATTCATGTATACACACACAGACACACGCACACACACACACACACACACACACACACACACACACACACACACACACACATATATATATATATATATATATATATATATATATATATATATATATATATATATATATATATATATATAAATTGTAGAACTCGTTTGGAAAAAAACCCGGATAGCTCAAATTTCAGAAGAACAAATCGGTACACGAGCAAAAATGGGAAATAATAAAAGAAAGACCCAAGAACATGAAAACAAGGCGAAAACAATCGTCAAGTCTTTAAGCTACAAGTACAACGAAAAGAAAAACTAAAACGAGTAAAATTACAATTACGTAAAGTGCTCAATACACTAAATAGAGCGATAACCTAAGATAATACTAATGAGCCAGGCAGGCCTACCTAAGTTTCACGTAAACGGATCTTCAGGGTAAAGCCAGCTAAAGAGGAAAATTACGGAACATATGGAGAGAAAAGGGAGATCCCCGTCCGCTGTGGTATCAGGTTGAAATCAAAGACAAAGAACATCGTCAGATATTTCTAATAATATTTCTCGGATACTTAGGCCGATACATCAGACGGTATAAGCAGCTTCTGGGTCCTTCTGCAACGGGGGATGCCTGTTCGAATCCTGCTAGCGAATGAATTATTTTTTCATAAGATTACTTGAATTTTCAGGTCGGTAGTCGAAATAAAATACTGTTTAAAATAAACCTCTTCTCAAATAAGGGTATCCAATATATATGTATGTGTGTGTCGGGGGGCGTACATTACGTTTTTGAAAATGGTCCCAGTGACATTTCTAGAAAACAAGGAAATAGATGCGTTTTCTTAATAAAAAAAGTGCTGAGAATGTTTGCACAAATCCATATCCAATCTATAAATTATTCTTGGCAATTATTTTCTTTATGCAGTTTGTCTGCAATCTAAAAAAAATAACATCATGTTAATATAAGAAAAGACAAAAAAACTAAAATCGACGTGGCATATTTTTTAAGGACTTTCCATTTTGTCCCAACTGTTCAAGACAAATATTGTTTTAGATCGGAAAACCAATCTGACCACATTGTAAAAACATTGCACTGGACTTTTTTTGTTATATTTCATTCCATCGTTATTTTAGCGATAAAAACAAAGCCAAATATTCTGTGCTGTCTTGTTTACTTAATGCTTTGCTTTCTACAATTTATATCAATAGTGAGCCTAGCATTTCAACATTGTATTAAAAAGCATTTTATAACACTATTTGCATAATCGCGTGACAGCTTCTCCATTACATTATCAGGCAAGTCTATTTGTATTTTCTATAAATAATTGATTTAGAAGATTGTTACATAAGGAGAAGTGTACATATACATCTATATAACATACGAAGCACAAAATTAATCCGACATATATATATATATATGACATTTAATATATATATATATATATATATATATATATATATATATATATATTAAATGTGTAATTTAAGATGAATAATGTTAGGCTATTTAATTTTACAATTTACTCAATGTAAGACCTCTTGCTTAAAGTAGATATCTAATTTCGATTTTCAGCTTTTAATATCACATATTTTTTAAATCCTGAATTTGTCATCCATTTTGAATATGTTCCTTTCTTTCGTAAATGCCTATATCATTTTTCCTTCCTTTTATACATAATTTTCTTCATTTATCAAATAAATGCCTTACATAGCTCCTGAAATGTTTATCCACATTAGTATTAAAATCAGAGTTTGTGACTAAATGGAGGAGTCAGAAATATTAACTGTATTTTGTAGTATATTTAGAGAAATTAATTAAGATGTATACGATAATATTAAAACATGAGGCAAACGGAATATATATTTGCCAATATAATAATCGAAGCCCAACAAATTCTTCAAGAATTA
>OZ038481.1:112697590-112762590 GCA_964036315.1 Acanthosepion esculentum
GTGTGACCGTTGCATGAATGTCATCATGTATATCACACCTGTTCAAAAATGTTACATTTCAGAAAATGACCAATTGTTATTCGAAAGCGGATAACATTCAATTAATGATATTAAACTTAATTTAAAGAAGCCATTTATTCCTAAATAACCCCCAGTCACATTTATTATAACATGTGTCAGTTACCGCATGATTTAATTTTATTTACACCAAATATTTTTTCGAGTATTTTTCTTTTCGACCCAATATCTCAGAACTTATCTTCATTTTTCGACTTGCTCTTCTGATCTGATGATCAACTTCAAATATTTTCATTTAATCTTTATTATCTGTTTCTAAAGCCATACTGCGAAAACAAGTAAATCCCACTTAATCTGTTTGTCATGATGCCACCGTTATTTATCTACGAGCAGTAACAACTTAATCGTATTCGACCCTCTTCCTGTCAGCTAATCCCTTACTATTGTTGAAAAGAGGAAGAAACAAAATATTTGCCTCGGATGGAAGAATCCGCCTCCTGTGCTATATCAATACTGCATTTCCATAGCTTAGACTTTAATTCTCTGATATCAATAAGAAGATTTAAAATATTTAACACGTCAGGTTCACACTACTCCACTGTCTTTTGAACAAATGTATACGTTTATCGCTCGTTTCCTGCCTAGTATGGGGCTAGCAGTTATTTCTTAAGTTTTCTCAATATCTTTCACTCCCTGTTGCTTCTTAGCGGCATTGTTGCTTTGCTTGGAAGGAACTGATAAACTAAGAAAAATGAGTGCTTTCTAATTAACTTTTCAAATGTCCAGCGGAAAAATAATTCTACAGATTTTCATTGATAGCATAAGTTCCATAGATAAAACCCAGCAAGGGTTTTCGTAATATAAAACATGATATGAGGAAAACAAATACATACACAAGCACGCACATACACATGCGTATATATATATATATATATATATATATATATATATATATATATATATAGATAGATAGATAGATAGATAGATAGATAGATAGATAGATAAGGGGGATATATATATGGGGGATATGTGTGAGTTATTTTTTAGCATAAACTTCAGGCCTTGTTTCTTGGGTAGTTTCTCGATTAATTATATTTTCTTGTCATAAAGGTACTCTCATTAGGTAGTAAGGACATTAATGTCTGGTTTATTATGTTTTTCTAACGGTTATTTAAAATTATTCTAATATTTACTGAAATTAAATTATTATGGATCACAAATTTTGTACTTCACAGCCGTTTATTTTAAAGCATTTTGCATTTATTTATTATTTGATAGTAGCATTCTGAAGGAATATATATATATATATATATATATATATATATATATATATATATATATATATATATATATATATTGTGTGTGTGTATTTAGGCAGCATTCCTTCATTTATACATGTTTCATTAAAGACAACAGACAAGTTATTGCGATTAAGCCTTTTTATTTCATTATTTTTGCGTTCGAACAAGTGTAACTTTTCAAGACACAGAGTGTGTAGAAACTGTCCAAATGTTCTTTAATTCCTAGCGCTTTTAGCCTTTATCAATATATATATATATATATATATATATATATATGTATGTGTGTGTGTGTGTGTGTGTGTGTGTGTGTGTGTGTGTGTGTGTGTGTGTGTGTGTGTGTGTGTCCACCCAAAATCTGCTGGGTTCATTTTGAAAGCAATTTATCATACAAAAGATGAGGTAACAATATTAATATTTATATTATTAATTATAGACATTTTAATTTGTATATGCAATTGACTAATTATTCAATATCAGAGGAGTATCATGATATTAATCTAATTTCACATCTACCGTTCAGTCAGTATAAAAACTAAAATTATTCATTACACTATGTTTAGTAAATGTGTATAGAAAAAACAAATTATTGCTTAAATTATTGGTTATAAGTTTAAAGAAAATATCGTTTAAATACAAATATCATATACGTGATTATCGCACTAATGGTTTCCCGTATTTTGTAGAGTTTTATTTTTACTTTTTCACGCACTTTTTCGGAAGAAAAAACAGTGGTTGAATGACTGGTTCTATATTGTCTTCTGACCTCACAGGCTCGGGTCCGTAACTAAAACGTTATTTTCATCATATTTTAAGTAACAGTTTATCATTACTGATAGCAAAAACAGTTAATTAAAGATAAATTTATTAATATAATCTCTAGTTCAAATATAACATTTTAAAGATAATTTTAAATTTGTCTTTTAATTTTTTTATAATTTTGGTTAGAGTTAGACCATGATCTTCCAAATGAACCGAAATTCAATTTCATATTTAAAAATTTTAGAATCATTTTTTGATTTTTCCTTTTAGAAATCATTGGCGGAGCCTAATTTATGTATTTATCTACTGTCAAGCCAAGTTACACATATAGCCCCTTCAGCTATCAAATAATTATCAAAGATCCGGTAATTTTGTTTATAAAAATGTTCTAATGTAGTGGTACTTAAAAAGTACATAGGTGTAGGCATTAAGAAATCTTTATTCAACTGAGAATACAAGGTATAGTGTCCTTTGAGAGTCCCAGTTAACAGAAATAGATCTCTCAAAGAGGAGAGTAACGAAACAAGGGGAAACCACTCTTGATTATACACAACCGTATTGTAGTGAATCGTATAAATATATGTTATGTCATGCATATTGCAACTTATTTAATAACTTTGTTATTATATATTGATATTGTTTATAATTTTTCATACACATCATTGTTGAAACATAGCGGGCAAGAGTTTGTTTATAGATGCGGATTCATATACAAATATGTATCAAAATCAAATACAAAATTTGCCTTTAAAATACCGTAAAATTTAAAAAAAAAATGGCTACAGCTTTAAAATGTTATATTTAATTTTAATGAAATTCTGCACTGGATTCAATGATTCAAAGTACATTATGCTCTTCAGAACGTCCGCTTATTATATATATTTTAAGATGCATTTCATGTACACACCATCATATATACATACACGATTAGTTGTTAATATTGTCTACGTATCTGTAAAAAAAAAATGGAATAATACGATATTCAATCAGGCCTCCTATACCGAAATAACAAAGTTATGAGAAAACGAATATAAATGTGAATAATATACAGTGAATGATGTTGTATGCTAAAAGGATTTTTAGCTATTGCTTTGATGTAGATTTTATTAACATTATTAAAAGATCAGGTGATGTGGAAAATAGAAAATGAAATATTTTGGCCTACGGAGAAATTTTAAACAAAATTTAACAGTGTATATTTCAAAGACAGAAATTAGGCCTGAAATTAATTTACTGCCACACGCTTTAAAATAATGAATTAAAAAAAAACAATAGCAGGTGCTATAAATTTAAAAAGCCGTATTTGTTTCCATATATTTTTCATACTGGAGAGGCATAGGCGTGAAATTTTCATTTTCAGAAAATGTAAAAGGTTATATATATTTAACTATTAAATACGCCTATATACTGCATATTTGATTAGTAAATAAGTTTATATAGGAACATTATTTTTTATTCAATCTTCTATTTTTCTTACATATTTCTGAGACTGGGAATGAAAGAGATTTTTAAATTTGAATTAAATAAATATTCCATTTTAGAAGACTAGACATATTAATGTGATTTTATACGGAATTACATATTTTATTCACTTTCCGGTGTATCAAGGTAATTAACATGACACCATTCAATCCGGCAAATGACACGAAGATATATACTGTATTCTTGAAACTAACCGTCAACCACGTCGATTGGTATTAAGTCAAAATCTTGAAAATGGCCAGCGACAATGAGAAACGACAGATATATTTGCAAGAAGCGGACAAATGTACTAACGTTGACCCCTGTCAAGTTCACATTTGGTGGGATTGTTATGGGTGATCAACGAGGGTATTGGATTCGAATTATATTGTTCACGAATCTGCCAAAAAATGGCATATTATGATTAAAAAAACCACTAAAATCATTCAGTCTTATCATCAAAATGTTTATGTTATTATTAAAAGGAAAATACGTAGTATTTTTATTAATTTATTAAGTTTTAAACGAAAAATTCAGTCTAATCCTATCAATAATAATTAATTTTATATTCCCCAAAATATTTTGCTTACTGAATAAAGTATATTTATTCTTTTACTTTTGAATTCAAGAATGATTACCTGCAATATGATGCCTATTTTACATATATGAATACAGTAAAATAAATAGTTTTGAGCTTCGTTACATATATATATAGCTTGAACTTATATATAAATATATATCAACGAATAATCAATATACATACATACATACACACACACACATATATACATATATATATATATATATATATATATATATATGATAGTTTGACTTTATATAGAAATATGTATCAACGAACAATCAAATTTGAAATTATTTATTTTCCCGTTGTCTACTTAAATGCTTAGCATCTAGTATGATTTTTTGATTCTTCGAAGTAATCAACAACAAAAATCGTCTGCTGTTGAAATTGATAAATATCTAATTAGAAGCATTTTAGATTATTTTATTACGTATTACATAGACCTGTCATTTAGTGATACTTTGTATCAAAAATAACTATTACTTTTCATCTATTATTTTTCACTTCTCTGATTCTCATTAAAATCACATAACCTGTGCACGTTTTTGTACGCTCAACGTTTAATAGTTACTAATCGATTCAATGGATGATTTCGTCTTTCGAAGTAAGGCTAGATGTTTGAAGCAGACTGTCTTGATTTGTGAAACCTAAGTGTTTAAAGTAGAAATACACCCTCTACAACAGCTAAGAAATACACGTATTCTGATCCATAGCATATCCAATACCTCGTAGTTTATATAAAACTAGCAATGATTCGAGATGTGGCGTTATCCACGTCTTTTTCCTTTGGTCTGCAGCACTGAGCATTTGTTACCTTTTAAATGACTTGCGTAAAATTGTATTAACGAAATCGTCGAATGTAAAGAAGTCCAATATGTTTAACCATTATAGCCACCACCCTTTGTTTCATATACAGCCAATTATACTACTAAAAGTTATATTTTTTAGATATGATATTTAATCATTTCTTCCCAAGCAAGGCGATAAAAACGGTAAAACACACGTGGTTACTGAGACTGAAAGAACACTGAGAAAACGTTGAAAAGAGAGCGAATATTAGATGAGCAGGATTCAAGGCGAGAAATTAAGATTGATATGCATTTAAATATTTGAAGACCGTAGTTGAAAAGCAATCAAGAAACCGGAAGTGATTTTCACAAGCGGGAATCTTGAGAGAAAAACAAGCATGAAGATGCAACTTACCCTTACTATTAGCAAATTCAACAGTAAAATGATGAGGCATAGATGGTGGTATGGTCATTTTCATAATCATATACGTGCTGTGTTTCTTCAGGAGGTTGGCGATTATAGCACTCTACAATTATCTTGTCCTTTGTAGCGCATAATATTTTTTCTTAACTCTCGTATAAGCTGTTCTGCCATACATTATCACGACCTCGCTACGTAGGTTATGAGTTGTTTATCTCTGTCCCCTACTGCCTTTAATCTGTCTATATGTATGTGTGTGTGTGTACCGCGTGAATATATTAAAACATCGTTTGTTAAATTCAACGAAGATCTGTCTACTGAAATATTTATAGAATGTTTCTAATTTTAGGGGTCTATATAAGAATCAAAATTGTTAATAAATTTTCGGATTTGTTCACATACTGGTCATTACTTCACAAACAGCAAAATACAAGTGTCATAGTAGACAAATATTGGAAGATAATATAAAAATAATATAAAGGACTCTGTTAGCTCCATATAACCGTTTTATATGACGTCACATTGGACATGATCAAATCCCAACGCTTCAAAAATATCAGCATAGAAAAAAACATTTTTTTATAACAGGTTTTGATAAAGAATAAAACGGTGGAAATAGGTAAATAAATGAAAACAAAATCTGGTTTTCGGACAGCTTATCTTAATCTGGATCTCGATAATGTCGGGCATTTTATATTTTATACACAAACTTAATGTTGACTGATCGATGATTCAATGTGTACAGAGTAAATTGCAACGTTTCACGCAAATATCCGCTTTAACCAAAACTAAATTAATAATCGACTATGACCAGTCAAAACTACTACCGCTCAAGAACTAAAACCTTTATTTTGAACCGATTAAAAAATGTATATACTAAAATTCAAACAGACCCGATACAGACAAGCTTTTGATGTCAACACCGAGACCATGACATAGAGACATGAAACAGCGTTTGTTGTAATCACCGACAAGTTATATGATAAAAGGCACAGACAACGGCGGCCATGACCAAAAGTCCATTTTAGCACTTTCTCAATCTGTTGCCTAAGAAATAGATAGAAGTTACCAATGTTTGGGTATATGTGAAAAAAATATACATTTATTTACCCATACACAATGTCCTCTTATGTTTTTCCCTTGGATTTACATTTGCCTAGGCGGAAATGGAAGTAACCTCGACGACAGTAACGACAACAGCGTTCGGTCTTCCAGTTTACTGATTTCCTCCTCCGCAACTATAAACATCATCTTCTGAAAATCTCATGTATGTGCGTAATTCTCAACAGATAGATAGATATAGAAATGAAGATAAAATAATCAGAAAGATTATGAATAAAAAATCCAATTGCTCACTCCCAAAGATAAGAGTATTTCAGATGAGATTTCTGCACCTGCCATTGGCGAAAGAATGATACACCGGGTCGTGAAAGATTGAGACAGTTTGTACATTTGAGGTGTAAATATTCCTATAATAATAATAATAATAATAATAATAATAATAATAATAATAATCATCATTTTATTATTATTGTTATTATTATGATTATTATTATTATTACTACTATCATATATATATATATATACATATATATATATATATATATATATATATATATATATATATATATATATATATATATATGTATATATATATATACATACATAATAACCCATATAAATAAGAATATATAAATATTCAATTTTTATATAAAAAATAATTCAGCAAATATATATATTTCGAGAGTATGATCTGCTTTTATATGGGACCATTCAACTCCGCTCGATCATCAACGCACTTTGTGTAAAGTGTGTCTGATCTAAGGATGGTTTAACCTGTCATGGTCGACGCCGGTTCTTTCATTAGATTTCTTGAATATTCAGGCTGAAAGGCGAATATATACACCCATAATTTTTGAAAATACTAAGGCACAATTCATGGATTGTAATAAACATGAAACTCGGTGTTGAAGTTACTGCGCACCGTATTATATATATATATATATATATATATATATATATATATATATATATATATATATATATATATATGTGTGTGTGTGTGTGTGTGTGTGTGTGTGTGTGTGTGTGTGTGTGTGTGTGTGTGTGTGTGTGTGTGTGTGAGTGTGAGTGTGTGTGTATGCGTGCGTGCGTGCGTTATTCGCAGACAGACAGTACTGTTTCGCTGTATCACAGCTCCTTAGTGCGATCAGAGGTCCGAAAGCCTCAAGACAGGATAGATAGATAGAGAGAGAGAGAGAGAGAGAGAGAGAGAGATAGAGAGAGAGAGAGGGAGAGAGAGAGAGATTTTGATTTCTCGTAAGAACACATATTCAAACGTTTATTTTTTTTATTTCATTTTCCATATTTCGTGCAAAATTTTAAAAGAAAAATCTTTGTATTTGTACTGAAACACCTGCTCCTTTTACAATGGGTTTATTTTTTCTAGAATGAATAAGAAAATGAAAAAAAAGACAGTGAATGCATATGTGGGAGAAGGTGTCGATCAAAATTACATTTTATCTTCTTTTATTGCAAAGATTCCATTTTGTAGATGATACGGCGTTTGCATTTATATCAAAGATTTGTATTCAAATAAATGTGCAGCTCGTTATTAAAGGTTTTACAGTTTCTTATTTCCTGTAAATTATTTCATTCAAAAAACACTCTGGAGCAACACCACGCAAGCAGGTTAACACTAACAGATAAATAATTATGACATCAAACATAAACAAATTTACACAGTATTACATATGCACACATCTAATTTAATACGTTGACGTACAGTAATTTTCATTCTTTCTTGTTGACACATATTTATTTAGCTTTTAGCGTCAATTCCTCGCAGACTCTTCAAACAATTTTAATAAATAATTTGAACGATGTCGCTTTTTTAATAGAGAAGATGCATTGATTTCTATGTAGTTTGTATTGCCTTTTATCGACTCTTGGAAATATTTGGTGTAGTACATTTGGCTCGTAATGATAAATCGGAGAACCATTTTCGAATTTCAGTCGCGTTTATGTATGATCCTTTCAACTATGGGTTAAATAGTAAGATTTTTCCTGGAAACCTCATTGTTTTCACCAATTTTAAATGTTCATAATATACTCACTCGCAAACGAAATGAATAATTCTTACAATCCGAAGTATATTGCGGCATTTCTCACAAAATATTAATAAATCTTAAAAATTACAAACGAAATCAATTTAAATATATTAAAAGTTTCATTTCGCATTAAGAATTTTTCTTGCCTCTTTCAACTCAAATTTTATATCATCATTTCAGAGCCAATTATTATTGAATAAAATATGAAGTAATCATTGATTACTAGCCTATATTGCTTGCCTTTTATTTTATGCGCCATATAAATTTCACATAATTATCTAGGGTCGACTTCAATATTTTTTACAATATATTTGATTAACATGTCTACAATGATTTTATCCGATATATTCATATATATATATATATATATATATATATATATATATATATATATATATATATATATATATATGGGAATATCACTCTGCCTAAGAAAATAGATAAATTCATTAACCTTTCCAACTATGAAATTACTGAGCACCAAAAGGATTGGCTTAACCTTTGACCTAACTGTCATATATACCCTAAATATAATCAACTTTATAAAAAGAATAGAAATTGAGACCCTTAAACTCCAAGATGAACAATTAATAGAAACAACAGCAGAATTTAAAGACTTACTTTAGGGCGAGGCATTCAAGGACCGGCATGATAAAAGCCGAAATTCCTCAAAAGTATTTTCTAAACAACTAAAAATTGCAGCACAAGTACTACGCAACCACACTGACATAATTGTAAAAAACGCTTATAAGACCAACATTTTTGTCATTCTAAACAAATTATATTACAACAAAAAACTTGACCACATACTACAGGGTCACAATAAGTTTAAAAAACACAACAAGAACCCGACCAAACAACTAAAATCAAAGCTTAATAAACTAATTACGGCTAATAATGCCCGGTTACATATACGGCAATATAAAAAACACACAAACCAGACTATCCTCTTCGTCCTATTATATCGCAAAATTCCTACTCCAGAATATCAACAAACAAAATACATTAATCAAGTCATTACGCCTAACCTTCCTAGTAAATTTAGCGTCAGTTCAACACTAGATATAATCCAAATCCTAAAAAGCGAAACACCTAATAATGAAATCATAGCTCCACTTGAAGTTGAAAACTTATTTACCAATGTCCTTGTTAATGAAACTATTGACATAATTATAAGGAATATATACAGTAACTCATCTTTACCCCCACTTAAAATAAATCCAAATATATATATATTTGTCATCGACAGACTGTTTCGCTGTTTCCCAGCTCATCAGTGTAACTAGACGTATATATATATATATATATATATATATATATATATATATATCAGGTCATCCTATAAGTTCTTCCTGTGTTACAAAAGCTGTTTCTTCCAAATGATTCTTTAAGCTAAGAAACAAATGGTAGTCTGAAGGAGCAAGGTCGGCAGAATAAGGTGGATGAGGAATTTTCTCACAACCAAGTTCTTCGATCTTTTGTGACGTGATTCTTGCTGTGTGTGGTCACTAGAGCAGGTCTCTTTGCCAAGCCACTGTCTACGACGCTTAACATTTCGATAAAAGATCCATTTTTCGTCGCCAGTCTATCCAAAAAAAGGTGAAACTAGTTGGCGAGATCGGAGAGAAGAGCAGATGTCAACCCGGGATTCGAGGTTGTTTTCAAACAATTCATGAGGCACCCATTTTCCAAGTTTAGGAACTTTTCCAAGTTGTTGAAGATGACGATGAATAGTTGTATGGTTTGAACTGAGAACCAGTGCCAATTCCTCAACTGATAAAGGAGGATTTTTTTAAAGGGCTGCTTCAAGAAGCTTTTCATCAAACTCAACTGGACGTCTGGTTCGAGCTTTATCTTCAAGGGTGAAATCTCCACTGAATTTTGAAAAACCATCTTCTGCAAGTTTTTTCATTCACACATTCCTCTCCATATACTGAGTGAATGTTTCTATCCACTTCGGCTTCTGAGTTTCCTTTCTTCACCTCATAAAGCATTATGTGCCTTAAATGATTCTTGGGTACTTCCATGTTAGCAGGATTTTAATGAAACAAAATTTAATTTGATTGTTTTCTGAAATAAAATTTGATCATTTTAAATGCATCTAAACATAAAAATAATGTTCAGCTCCATTAGACATTATAAAATACTCTTTAAATTTCGTTCATTTCAACAAAAAGTTAAAATTCGGACAGAGCTTATGGGATGGCCTAATATATATATATATATATATATATATATATTGTGGCTTAGATTTAATTAATTTATTCTATTTTTTTTGCACGTCTACAATGTAGAAAATATTTGATATTTTTCTTTATATCAAAACTTTTGCCATATGTATTTCCACTTATTCTGACAAAATAAACAATGATTCTCATAATTCGACATAAGCAACGAGGAGAACTATCTATATAAGTAAAAGAAATGTTTGCAACATGCAGCGAAATACATATGTTCATTGAATGGATTTTGCTGAAATTAACCACACCGAACAGTAATTATTAAACATATAATTGTAAACCACGGAATTGCTGATTGTCTGGGTTATTTTTTACGCAGATGCAGAATCAAAATCAGGTTTCTTTATAACAAAAAGTGATGATTATTTCACGTCTTTTCTAGAATAAGCTTAAGAGTTCGAATTCCAGTCGAATCCATTACATTCACTTACGTGCATTAGCACCTTGGGAAAGATAGGTAAATAGCAGGACACACATGGTTCTATAGCCTTGGATGGCAACTAGTCTAGGAGAAGGACAACTCTGAATTCAAAACCTGCTGAGGGTCGTTTGGGGACCTTGTGGCATTCGCTGCACCAGGTCCTGTATTCGTCCCTCCAAAAAGTGTGGATGGCCCTGCACAAAGCCTTCACCACTATAAAGAAATCTCATGTGTCGGTGTCGGGCCCTCGGTTACTAGGAACTGATATATATATATACAAATATATACATATATATATATATATATATACATACATACATATATATATATATATATATATATATATATATATATATATATATATATATATATATATATATATATATATATATATATATATTTCTATATAAATATATATATGAAAGTGAACATTCAAGAAAATTGCCAGAGGCGACATACTGTTTCTTGATACACACAAACATCAGGCCTGACGACTGCGCCTAGCATGAAACAGCGTGTCGCCTCTGAGTGTTGACTTCAATGTTCACTTTTATATTTATATTTAAATACCCTCTTACTCTGATATTGAACACTTTATCCCATAAACATAGTACACCTTAAATCTATATCTCTTCATATACATATATATATATATATACATACATACATACATATATATATATATATATATATATATATATATATATATATATATATATATATATATATATATATATATATATGAGAGTGGGTGAAAAATTAAAATTTGTTTCTGAAATTCAGTGCAGTCTCTCTGAATAATGCTTCAAGTTAAACTAGTTAATCAATCCAAGACATGACCTGAAAATAATCAACGTTAAATGATGCAGCTCGTATAATGTTCTTTCTGAGAACAATTCTATGATTCGATTAAGTTCTGTTCATCATTAGACCAAGTGATGGCAGAAATAGCCCAAACATGCCCAGAATTGTTTGTCCGAATGCGCATAATATTTCATCATTTTACCGCCTGAATGAGTAATTATTAACCAAGCAAAAATGTTAGAAATTGACTAGGAGAATCTCCCACCACATCAGTTTTATTCAAAACATATTGTTTCTTTGGATCGTCATTCATTTTCTTGT
Organism: Acanthosepion esculentum; assembly: GCA_964036315.1. NCBI lineage: Eukaryota > Metazoa > Mollusca > Cephalopoda > Sepiida > Sepiidae > Acanthosepion > Acanthosepion esculentum. The sequence goes on from OZ038481.1 coordinate 112,709,818, forward strand.
GAATTCTCACCTTAATTCAGATTCTTGGTAGTTTGTAACGCTTGTATATCAGAGTTATTTTTCTGAAATTTACGAATTTACCTGAAAGATAGTAGATAATGAAAAAGAATGTGGTTAATAAAAGTAATGACGAAAATGTATAACAGTTTTGTGTAACATGATTTCTCACACATCTTCAGAAGATAAGGAGGTAACTCCCTTCCTTTTAAGTTCACACAGCTACTGGAGATTCGTAGGAATTTTGTGTGAACTTAGCGTCAGTGTTTCAGGATCGATCTCTCGTCGCTTTTGAATGGGGAAACTTAAAAAAATTATAAATCATTTTAAATAGTCATTAAAAAGTCTTTTGAAGACTTGACTACACATATGGCCTTAGAGTGGTCCCAAATCTTACGTAAAGACAAGTGGATGGAGATATGGGACTACAGGAGTATCTAGATAAGCGGAGAGAGGCAGGATTTCGAGAGGTATGTGGGTTCAACCGTGAGAGAAATAGGTAGGTGATCAGAGGGTTCGAGGCTCTCCATCTGTCAGTACCGAAGGTACCGGTAGTGAGGAATCAGGTATTGCCGAGTCCATAGGCTAGTGAAGATATGAAGATAGCAGCTCACCTCTTGAAGCTGAAGGTTGGTCACAAATTTAAGTCAGAAATCGTATTGTTGCTACATCTCAAACAGACTGTCTTTAAAAACTTTTGTCGTCACTAGAATTATTTGTTGAAAGTGATTACGGCCGAGAAGGCAAACGCGTGCACGTATCGAGTTCGGTGTATACGCAAATACACTAAAAATTATATGTCATCTCAGTTGCAGAGAACGACGGATGATTTGAGAATGTTGTCACAATTTCGCCACGAATCGCGTCACAATCTGGTACGGTGACAACTACATAGACCCTGTGTTGCCACGGGAATGGTAAAAAATGGTAACACATGGAAGTGGAGAAGAAAAAGTGAACCGTGAAATTTAAAAGGAAGGAAGAAGGAAAACCAAAGTGGAAATAAGAAAGAAAATGAGGACCGCTGAAAAGGAAAGAAGAAAAAAGAAAAAGAGATAATTTTCATTGAAGAAAAACGAAAATAAGACAGAAAAAGGTGAAACAAAGCTGAACCTTGAAACTAAAAGAAAATACATCATTGAAAAGACGTAAGAAAAAAAGAAAGCGAAGATTTTTTTTCGCAAACGTTACGGAGAGAAAGACAGAAGAAGGGAAAAGCAGCAAAATAAAAGGAAACCATTAATAGACGTAAGATTTTTTTAGCCTCCCCCTGCCACTCGCTAAATCTTGCCGGCTGCTTTTTAATATATATATATATATATATATATATATATATATATATATATATATATATATATATATATGTATATATATATATATATATATATAATGTATATATATATATATATATATAATGTGTGTGTGTTTGTGTGTGTGTGCATATAAATGTATATATGTTTATATATGTATATATATATATATGTATATATAGATGTATATATATGTGTATATATATGTATATATACATGTATATATGTATATATATATACGTATATATATATATATATATTTGTATATATATGAATATATGTATAAAATAAAGCTAGAATCCATAATCTAATTTTGTCAGAAATTATCAACTTAACGTATAGTCTTCATATATATTCGTCTTCATAATCCCAGTGGGTTTATTGAAATCTGTCAGAGTTATAATCATTGCATAAACTGGATAGTCAGTAAGGGTTACCAAGAAGGGTTGAAGCAAATTAGGAATGTACAGACCATAGGCTGAGAACTGGATTTATTTGAGGTATGCATAGGAAAACCGATAGTCACTGTAAGACCTACCACGCCCCGGGGCATTATAAGACTCCAGACAGGTTGCTCTATCTTTGGGAGAACTTTAGCTCTCTCGCCATGCCATCAGGTAGAGGAAAAGTTTGAAGCCCAATCCGTTCTATCCTTTCTTGATGTTTCAACTAGCAAGTATACAGGGCTGTGTGATCCACTAATAAGGAAAACTGATATAACAACATGCAAATTAGCCCAATTGTTAGAACCAGAGGATAATTTAGTGATGGTTGGCAGAAATTACCCGACCGAATGGTGACACAACAGCAAACATTATAGTTTGGAGGCCAGTTATCATAGTAGAAGTGATGCTTTTACTGGGTTATGGGAGATGTTGGCTGAAAAGGCATAGGGTACAAAGTGAGCCGGTTAGAGAATGTGAACGCGAGGAGAGGAGATTAATGGACTCGTGACTCCCAAGGAGTCAGACGGATTGGAGGGAGGCTATAATTTTACCACTATATATATGGAATCTAAAGAAAAGAAAAAAAAAAGAAATGAAAGACTTGTAGCCCTCTTTTCCAAAAGAAAAATAGATACTTTTTCACGCTTGCATGCGTCTTATGTCTTTACACAATACAGGGACGCACCAGTGCACTGAATATGAGCATATTGCGGTCTAACCATACATATATGAGCATCTTATTTTATGACGAAAGGTATGTGATGACATCTTTTTGCCTTGAGCAGGTAGAACTGGTTTTCACATCTCTGGTATACTAAAATGACATTTTTGTGGGTGGGGAGCGTTATGAAATGGGAAAGAATTGAAAAGGTAGTTAAATCCCTCTTGTTTGTTTTGGAAGGTCGGTAGAAATGTCGCTCTCTGTAATTTGAGTTACTTGAATGGGTGGATAACATCCCATTGATATTTTAAATATTTTTTTTTTATCTCTTTGGGAGATCCTGAGAGTGACGTTTTCTGTAATGTATCATTTTTCTAGGGATGTTTCCAATACTATTTTTGTTTTTTGTATTGTTTTTCTCTTTTGGAGGTCTGGAGAGTGACTCTCCCTGTAATGTGACATTTGGCTGGAGGTGTTTGAAATCCTCTTGTAATGCCTTGAACAGAAGGGAATGGCTACAAACCGCCCTCTCCGATATTACGTCATTACAGAGGGTTAGGAACTGTAAAGAATTTATCATTCTTTGGGCTGAAATACAGAGTTTGGGTGTATATGCAAATACACTCAAACTTGGATGTCATCACAAATGTAGAGAACAACGGACGATCGGAGAACTTTTTCACAATTACGCAACGAATGGGCGCCACATTGTTTTTGTCAGTTCAGCCTAGAATACGCCTTTTGCCTCTATTTTGTTTTTTTGCGTTATGAATCCATCCAGCATAGGGAGCAACTTTGTATGGATATTTGTAGGTTCGGGCATAATACCTCCTACGTCTATGTTTTGACACTAGTATGCAATGGACTTGTATCGAATGTTGATTGTATTTGTGTGTGTCATATAGATTTCAGGTCAGATTTTATCAGTGTCTACTCGTCTATTTATTCTCTCTGTGTCTTGTACTTTCGTAGTATTATTAGATAGAAAATAAACAACAAAAGAATAAATTTCCTTAATTTAACCAAGCTAACCTAATATAATATCACTGCTAAATTAAAGAAAAACTAGCGCATATGGTGTAAGGAAAAACTAGTGCATATGGTGTAAGGAAAAACTAATGCATATGGTGTAATTATCAGCTTCTCGTCAGAAATCATTACTTTAACATGACTTATTTTGAGAGTGTATTATTGTTGCTGAATTGTACCTTTTATTTTTACTTATTTATTTATTATTCATTGCTTCTCTTACTCATTTTTGAGGATGAGACATCATGAACACTTATTATGGTTTTTGAATTAAGATGTGTCCTTTTCCTAGACTGTTTGCCAACCACGGCTAGATGGCACAGTGTATCCGCCTTTTTAGCCTATAGCCGGTGGATGAAATGGATCCAACACTTTCTTTATGGGAATTACAAGTTAGTTTTGTTATTGTCTTTAATTAACTCGACTGGAATTTAAACTCGGCACTACGATGTCTCACGCACGCACGCACACACACATATCGGTGGGCACGGAATAATTTACTCACCATTGCCCGGAATCTGACTGCAGAGTCACAGCTCACCCGGCCTTATCCCAAGGATGAAGCCCTTCGTCATCTGAAACGTCATTTTCAAAGGGACGAAGGGATCCGATCAACTCCTATTATGTAATCGAGACAGACTAAAAAGGCTAATGATCCCTGTATACTCGCAATAAATCTGTTTGTTACACTGAGATGAAGCAATATTTCTATCAAAGCCCGGAAAGTTTCAAGTCTTATCAGAATTCTTGAAATTAAGAAGGCTTCTTGAACTTAAGATGGCTATTCGTACTAGTGGCTGGCCTTAAGAATATTAGTACCGATTTATCCCAAAACTTAGCAAAATTGTTTAGCCGCTTCCTGAAACCCTATGCCATGTTTCCAAGAATACCGATGAGCGTTCACCCTGATTTTAATATAGGTCCATAAGAACGCTTACTGTCATCAATAATCTCTTAAATATACCAGCAGCAAAATGTTTGTTGATCTCATGAACATAAACAGCCTGCAAAACGAAAAAATACGTATTTCGATCAGCTCGGTCCACTACTGATATCTTAACAGATATTACTGACAGAGTCAATGAGACATTGAACAATTACGAGGCTGTACACATTAGACATATAGAAGGCCTTTGACAAGGTGTGGCCGTTGACAAGCTCCCCAGGTAGGTCCATGAAGGTAGTTGTTAATAGCCCGTCATTGCAGACGTCCGCCAAGTCTCGTTTCTCGGTTTAACGCAACTTCTGCTTTAAATTAATAATCTGCCTAAGAACATACACCGATCTTTTGTGAATATCTGTGTAGATGGTAGAACGATATATGGCTGCAACTCCAAAAATCTAGATGACCAGGCATGTCAACTGAATTAGGTCGAACGAATCGATGGTGTAAAACACGCTGATACCACAAAACAAACTAGTAATACTTCAACACCGAACAGACCCTGAATTCTCACCTATCGTAATGCACAGGTATACTCTAAAAAGTGTCCCTTTGCTTTGAACGTCTTTTGGAACTTAAGGTCAACCTAATTCTCCATTTGAACTCGGATGTAAGACATATTGCAAAAAATGCTGGAAAACGATATTTTTTTTTTACTCGGCAGCAGGCACATAATTACTCTTGCAACGTACTTTGCAAGACAAAAATAGAGTACTGCTGCCAGGATTTATAAATTACAAAAGTGTCTACGCGGCTTTATGGGTGACTAATTATTTTCAATACTACAAACAGTTTCCCAAAGATTCTCGCTTTTTCATCACTATTTCCTTGGAAATGTTCCAGTCGAGATATATATTCCTTAGTTCCACCTGCTCTAACGTTCGCAGCTAAGACCAGTCATGTTGCATGTATTGAGGTGAACAACCTTCATTTCTTTCGTATTTAATTATTAACAAATAAGTTCCACTCGAACTGCTTATCTCCACGAATCGCTACTTTGTGAAACCGACAACAAAGAGGTTGCTTCCACGATTACTACAATCTCAATCTCTCGAATGTTACCACATGTCCGCATAAACTACACTTCTTATCTCCTAATCTTACCGACCACATAACAACTTACTTCATTAACCATCTAATTTGAGTGGATCCTCGGCCTTCTATTGGGTCAAAAGAGGTAGACAGATTTTCAAGAGAGGACATAAATATTTTTGCATGCAGATTTCCTAGTTGTCATAAAAAAATATTGCAGTTTGTAGTACATTATTTAGCTTTTCATAAAATGTTCTCCCCTTATCATTTCACCTCCGGCAAGGAAATACAAGCACCATGGTGCAAATGCCTGAGAGAATATGATAAAAACATTATTACGGAAAACGAATAATAAATAAACATGAATTGTATTACATTGCATTTAAATTTTGGATGGCCACACTTAATTGGAAGAAAATAGCCCAAAAAAGAGTTCCATATGCAAGATGCTTGAGAGAAGAAACTGTTTATTATAGAATCTGCTGTTATATCTAGCTGTCAATCTAGTTCTGGGCTTAAATTTGTAACGCCAGGGTACCAAAGAGAAAAGTTAATCAAAACAGTTAACATGAAAATATTTATAGAGAAGGCACACTGTTGCTACGTTACGGCCGTGGGGAAGAGACTGAAGCCGAGATCCCAGGTCACTACCGATAACATTGCAGATTATACTTTGTATTTTATCAAGAAACTCTAAATATATAGCAGAAGCAACAGACCAGAAGTGACAGCAATATTCAATGCATGAACGAAAGGTAGTCTTATAAAGGTGTGAAATTTTGAATTCAAGCCAAATTTATATTGATAATTCTATAACACACACACACACACACACACACATACATATATACATATATATATATATATATATATATATATATATATATATATATATATATATATATATATATATATATATGTATATATAAACTGAAAGGGATATCATAAAACTTGTAGAAAGCATAGCTTTGTTAATTTATTTATCAGGCTTTTTCTTTAGTCAAATTCGGTTATTAGATTTTTGGTTCCATATAGTTACCTGTTGGTTTGGATGTTAAAGAAGTACAATTAAGAAATATTGTTCTTTGGATGAATAAGGATATAATTAACCTCTATTGGTATTTCTGCATCCTGGGTTTCTGCCTGGCGGCACTCTAGAATGCGTGTCATAAAATACGTCAAATATTTCAATCCTGTTAATGAATACAAATATAGTGACGCAGCCAAAGAAGAAGAAGAAGAACAACAACAAAAATGAATATATGCAGATGACGACACTTACTTAGCAGATTTTCTGTGTGCTCAAAAGTAAACTATAATCTATAGTAAACTATTAGGTAAATGTCTGTCGGATATTTCTGGATTAAATCAGTCTGTTATGGCGGCTAGCTAGTTTATCCCCGTTACAGGATCCAGCTCTGGCATATTTGCGCTTATTTGACTCACACATAGTCGATCTGTATTTTATATTGCGGCTTTGCAGAACAGGTCCTAGTTATATTTTCTTTCGGAAAGCGAATAATCTATTTTGATTAAATTATTTGAACATGCAGGATCGTATTGACTTGTTAGTTCGTGTTAACAACTTGCCTGAAAAAATCATTCAGAACCTGTCATATCTTTACGTCAGTGCAACCGGCTGAGGTCCTCTCACTAGGTTGATATTATCAAAAGGATACATCTCTGATAAATCTATCAGTAACACATGTTATTCAGAGTCTCTACGTCATAACGTTTGCACAACGCGTTAACGCATCGACATGCATGCGAAAATTGATCATTTAAATCTTATTTAGCACTGCATGTAAATTTGTAAAAATACTAACATGTAAAGTCGAGTTGAGACGGATAAAGTATAGTTTTGTAACCATCTTACAAAAAATGGGTTACTATTCATACGGTAATGTTACTCTTGGTTTTAAGAAAATGGAAACGTCCTTTGGCTGCTGAATGAATGGCAACAATGAAGACATTTGTAATGGAAATAAAATATCTTTGATTATTATGTCTCCAAATGTTGATCTAAAATTTGTATGATGGATTTTCGAGTAGTTTTAAACACCCGAATGTTTTAACGATATAGAATTAATTAAAGTGTCACTGGACGAACAAGGATCGAACACAACTCAAATAGAGGGACGCTTATGAAGTCAAACTCAACATTTTTGGCGTCCTAAATATCCAGGCATGTCCCAGCTAACCACACCCAGCCTTACACGGCCTTTGTTTTTCTTGTTCATCCCGAGTGCTTCAAAATATTTCATTATCATTAGCTTCGTTAAGAATGAAGACATGCTTGATGATCCTCGGCGCAAATCCACCATGGAAGATTTCCAAATTATTGCCCTTCGAACAAACGTTTATTTGAAGTATATATTAAAATAAGGTATGGACCAAATGAATGCAACATGTTTCCGTATTCATTTATTTATAGCATTTCGGGATGTCATTCGTGAGAAAAATGCAAATATTGCACTGATGTGGCTTGCCTACTTCAAAAAGGATTAAAAGATATTTTGTGTTTTGCTCCATTTTTAACTTCGATTTCGGACGCATGTAGGGACTAATTTACCGACTAATGTAAATACTGGACTAATTTACCTACCCACCAGGAATCTTTGATAAGAATAGAAAAATGTTGACGATGCTCGCTTGACTTAAAAATCAGCATCACAATCTTTCTTTCCAACCTTGACCGATTTCAGTATCTTTTACGCAAGCCTATTAATAATCTATCGTTACACACTATGACAAATTTCTCACCAGTTGCTTTCGTTACTGTCAGAAGACTAGACCTTTATAGCTAAGACACATCTTGTTACATCCACAGTGTTGAATCACCCTCATCCCCTACGCATAATTTTGGTAAGAAATATTCTCAACTCAGAAAACTTCTTCCTAGGAAACGCTATTTGTGTGGAACGAACTTCTCTGTGGATATTTCTCCGAACACCAGAGTTTTAAATTTTTCTAAGGTCAAATTGTTAGTTATTTGCTGTATCTTCATAAACTACACTTCGTATTACTTCCTTTTAATTTCATATCGCACATTTCATTCAATAACATTTTACCTAAAGTAGCTCTTGGTGGAACTTTAGTAAAAGATAAAATCGGAATATTCCTTTATCTGTGCCTGAACACCGACCGCTACCACTGATGTCACATGAAAATACACACCTAACGCCTTTAACCAAACCGAATCCGACTTCTATCTTCGCGTTATTTTTACTGTGTGACGTTACTGACAACAGTTGCTTGGAATATATTATTAATGATACAGATGATTACAGATTTTTATTGTGACACACGACTACTTCTTCTCCCCACAGCTGTCAACGTGCATATTTATAGAACCTATATTTCTGTCGTTGTGACTCAGCTGTCAGCAATCACGCCTATATAGCTCAAATGCCAACCCATAATAATGTGTCATTTGCTTCCTTGAATTGCTGCTGCGAGTGAAAGAGTTATTTTTGTTCCCGCGCTAAAATGCAACAAAATTCAACGTTCAGAACGGCGCACTATGAATGAAATTAAAGCTTCAGGCGTTAAGAATAATTTTCATTACACGCAAACCAAAAATGGATATATGACCGTAGTACGACAAAAGGCGCATCTGTGTACACTTTAAAGTCGGTTAAAGTCTCGATATACATCATTATTTAAGGAGAGTAACTATGTGTCCGATACATTGGTGTGTATACTCGGAGTTACCTCATCCCCACAAACAAAGAAAGACAAGAAAAATAAAGGGAACTGGAGAAAATGAAAGGAAAGAAGAAGGAAACCTGTAGTAGAAAAGGATTTTAACAAAGAAATCCGTTCAGTAGTAAGATATTTTTTCGGAAGCGGAAGAAAGTTTGATGAGTAAGAATGATAAGTGACTAAAGATAGGTTGAAATAAAGAAATTGACAAAAAGAACAAACAAAATCAACAAAGTAAATGGTTCTGTCCTTAGAAGAATATCCTTAAATATGTTTTTGATTTCGGTGGAGTCATCGTTATAAATATAGAGAGAAAAATAAACAAAAACCTGTTGGAATTTTATACTGTATACAAAATAGCAAAAAAAAAATAAAAGTAATATAAAGCTTAAAGAAATCGGCAAAATTACTCTTCCATATACTCCTGGCGTAAAAAGGTTAAATTTAAAGCTTATCATATATAAATATATATATATATATATATATATATATATATATATATATATATATTACTAAATTAAAACAAAATTCTCACTTGATCATATATATATATATATATATATATATATATATATATATTACTAAAATCAAACAAAATTCTCACTAGATCATATATATATATATATATATATATATATATATGATCAAGTGAGAATTTTGTTTGAATTTAGTAATATATATACATATATATATATATGATCAGCTTTAAATTTAACCTTTTATATATATATATATATATATATATATATATATATATATTACTAAATTCAAACAAAATTCTCAATTTATCATATATATATATATATATATATTACTAAAATCAAACAAAATTCTCACTTGATCATATATATATATATATATATATATATATATATATATATATATATATATATGATCAAGTGAGGATTTTGTTTGAATTTAGTAATATATATATATATATATATATATATATATATATATATATATGTATGATCAGCATTAAATTTAACCGTTTATATATACATATATATATATATATTTTACTAAATTCACACACAATTCTCACTTGATCATATATATATATATATATATATATATATATATATATATATTACTAAATTCAAACAAGATTCACTTGAATCCTTTAAACAAGAACACTAGCGTTGCGCCATCTCACGTTCTAAAATAATATAACTACAAATAAATAGCATTTTTTAAAAAACCTTTTTCGGTCTACGCTACATCTATTTCGTCTTGGTGTTTACCTGTAAATTGAAATATTAAGCCCTGAACCTGATAATTTGAAATTGTCGAAAGTACTCGGCCCAGTATCATCAATTCCATCTGACAACAATTCAAATAGAAGTTTCGTGTTATTCAAGGAAATGATAGTAAGTTAATGTCTCATTTAGTCATGTTGGCGAAGTGCTTTCGCATTTAATAACATTGACAATTAATTCTTTGTATAATTACTTCTTTGTGATATATATATATACATATCTCTCTCTCTCTCTCTCTCTCTCTCTCTATATATATATATATATATATATATATATATATATATATATATATATATATATATATATATATGTGTGTGTGTGTGTGTGTGTGTGTGTGAAAGTGAAAATGTAAGTCAACACTTAGAGGCGACAGGCTATATCATGCTAGACGCAATCGTCAAACCACAACGATGCGTCTAACCTGAAACAGCCTGCCGACTCTAAGTTTTGACTTCAATGTTCACTTTTATATTTACAGACGCTCTATCTCTGATATTGAGCACTTTATCACATAAATATAGCTCACCTTAAGAGTATATTTCTTCATATATATATATATATATATATATATATATATATATATATATATATATATATATATATATATATATATATATGTTGATATATTTTTTGATTATATGTTATTTTTATAGATACAAATATTTAAGTAATTATTTTTGTTATAAGTGTTTAAAATAATCGTGGATTTGACAAATTAATATTTTAAGAAAAAAATCTCACTTGAAATATTCAAAATACAACTCTAGCGTTGCGACAAAGCACGTTCCCAAATTGTCCCCTTAATAAATAGCACACTTTCTTTTAAAAACAAAGAAGCCTATTTCGGCTTGCAGTACATTTATTTTCGTCTTTGAAATCTACCAGGAATTTACGTGAAATGAAAACAGTATTAATATTTGATGATGAACGAGCGAAATTATTCGAAAGTACTTGTAACAGAACATTTAATCCATCTCATAATTTTAAACATAAGGATCGCATCATTTAAAGAGTTGTTAGTAAGTTAATATTTTATTGATCTGTTAGGGGAGCGATTTCCCATTAATTACATTAATTTTACTGATTAATTGTTAGGATTATTATTTCTTTATAATATTATATATATATATATATATATATATATATATATATATATATATATATATATATAAATACACACACATATATATATATATATATATATAATTACACACACACACACACGCACACACATATATATATAGAGAGAGAGAGAGAGGGACAGAGAGACAGAGAGAGAGCAGTATTTTAGATAAATGATTCGAGATGTTTCGAGTATGTATGTGGATCTGTAGTGCAGACAAATACAGTTGATGTAACAGACAAACAAAGTAAAGTGAGTTATCGGGAACTCAGTTTCATATATTTAAGCATGTAAGTGTTTATTTGAGAATAATACCTTCTTGGGACAACTTTAACGCGTCTGCTGGTAAGAAAATGGGAAGGATTTCTTTTAAAATTGTGTAGTTTACCTTTCATTATATTTCGCTGGATTCATAACATTTGTCAGAAACGAATAATACTATTATAGAAAGTCGTCCATCTTCATAATATAAATCCTGTGTAAATTCGATTTCTTACTACTTAAGAGATATTGCTACTTTGTTTGAATTGAGAAATATCATATTTGAAACTGGGTTCAATTAAATTATAACCGCGTATAACTTACGAATTGGGCAAAAAAAGTACCTCAATTTTATCATAGACATAAAAACATTTTCAAAATTGACAATTTAAAATAACAATACATTACAGACAACACGTTGAGAATCAAGGGAAGGATTTGACATTGTATTTTTATTTTGCACAGAACTTTATTTCTAAAATTATAACATTGTTATTTTTTGAATCAGACAAATTTCAGGCCTTGAGGCAGCTCTAATGAATGCTAACCGACAAAATAGATCCCCGCCGCCACATTAATTTGTTTTGTTTTTACAAGTAAACCAGTTGATTTACGTAGTTGAAATTTTTGTACTTTTCATACAAAGTCAATGAAGCCACTCTTTGTTTTATTTCACTTGTGTGTGTATGTATATCTTCGCTATTCCTGTACTAGTTTTTTCATACACAAATACAAAAATAAAGACCTCTTCATTTCAATTAACCCTTCCAACTCAACACTATAATGGGAAGAAAAGAAAACATTTGCTATCCTGATGGAGAAGGAAATTTAGGGAAAAACGATCAGGAATTAAACACTTATGCCCGCGAGCGAGAAAAACATATGCGTACTAAATTCCGGTGGTTCGTGAATATGATGAAACTCCCGTTTGTTAACGAGACTGTTAGACGTTAGTCCATTGACCTTTCTATTGATTGGTTTCTTAACCTGTATCTCAGCATTTCCGGGTTAAATACCTTTGCTCGTCGGACACTTAAGAGAGAATATAATAATACTCATGATATGTGCTAGTTAATGTAAACTCTAAAGTAGTAGTCCATCTACTGAAATATATATATATATATATATATATATATATATATATATATATATATATATATATATATATATATATATATATATATATACATACAATATGCAGTGTTTTATTCATTAAACATTTAATCTCATTAAATATACGAATTCATTTAAGGACAATGTTTCGAATGTAAGTTTATTTTTATATAATTACACGTTGTTTTTCATTTAATTTTTAGTAATCGTTTACGACTGGCGATGCGCCAATTTGAACACTTGAAATTGGGTTGTGTATTCTTATAATTTAGGTGTCATTCGTTCGCTTCAAATTAGGGGAGTTATATATATATTACCTTGTTGTTAGTTAATCAAATATATAAATGGGAAATGAAAAGTCCGAATTAAAGGATTTAGTCCCAAAAATAAACTTCAGACTAATGATAGTTTTTTAAATGGTGTGAATATATATATATATATATATATATATATATATATATATATATATATATATATATATATATATATATATATATATATATATATATATATATATATATATATGAAGTGATGGGTAAATTGTCGCAATATATATTTTCACCCATCTCTCCTGTTTTTTTTTATTTTGTCTACTGCACAATATAGTAGACTCAGTTGGGCATGATCAGTGGGAAAAAGACCAAAATGACGCAATACACTCCACCAGAAATTTGGGAACGGTATGCTGAAAAGCTTGGCATTTGATCCGGAAACGCCAATATGAATATTTCAGAGTGTTTGGGGTTTAATCTGAGGTCAGTACAGAGGATTCGGTAAGAGTTGGCTTAGGTCATCACGAAGGGAGGGCAGATAAGAAAACTCACGCTGATCGGTCTGATAAGAAAGGAACTGTCGAATCTTTTGCTTAGGGTGACAGATTCAAGACGGAGGCCTACACAAAGTGTGTTGAGGAGGCAGTGCTGCTCTGCTTCACGAGGATGACTGCTGAAGACTCTCTGTCTGACAACAGGACTCCGCACCATGCAACACAATCACGCGAAAACAGATCATAACAGACAATTTCTACGACAACAACACGGCTTACATCTGGTCATCTAACTCTCCAGACTGCAACCCACCCTTGATTATTATGAGTGGGGTGCAACTGAGCGATACACAAACAAAACTCCTTGTAACTCCAGAGATGAACAGAAGGCAAGTATTATGCAGCATTCACCAGCTTAAACAAGGAGACAGTTCAGAAGATATGCAGATGATTTCGTGGTTGTCTGGAGGCCGTGTTGAACCCAATGGAAATTCTAATGAATAAATTTACTCTTTACTATTTTAAGATATTATTGTGTAATTTTGGTAAATATATCTGTTAAAATGAGGTAACAGTGTTATTTTAAATTTTGCGTTATTTAGACGACAATCTATGCATCGCACTCTCTATTCAAACATGCTTCAATGAATAATATTGAGATATTGTGTCTATTCATTTGACAGTTTTTCTTAATCCAAGTTCTGTCGACTCAGACAAACGGAAAGCATGTTTATAAACATAAGTAGACACAATATGTTTATATTATTCATTGAAATATATATATATATATATATATATATATATATATATATATATATATATATATATATGTATATATATATATAAAGAGACAGTACTCCATACAGAAGTCGAGCTTATATTATAATATTTTTTAAAAAATAAATATGATTACTTCGCTACATAAGAGTTTTCATGTTTCAAAAACGAGAGCCGAGACCCTCAATATAATTTTTGAAATTAAGTTGAATTAATTCTTAACTCTTCGACCACCTAACCAATATGGCCGACCCTAGCCGTTTCCATGGTAACTAATGTTGCAAGAGACCATACTTATAAACACGCGCAAACCACAAGATAGCTTATTCCAAAATTCTCGCTTGACGAGGAAGCGAGACCAGACACCTTAATTCAATCTTAATTTCAAAAATTATATTGACGGTCTCGGCTCTCGCTTTTGAAACATGTGAATTCTTATGTAGCGAAGGAATCATATTTAAAAAATATATTATAATATATATATATATATATATATATATATATATATATATATATATATATATATATATACGTGTGTGTGTGTGTTTGTTCATGCTTGTGTTAGGCTTCACTTATATTCAATTATATAATATATAGAAATTCGATAAGTTTCGATAACCCGAATTCAGTCACTTTCACGCTGCCGTACTGTGGCTTCCCTGTGTCTATTCTACAAATATTTTCATGGCAATTGTTCTAAACAGCTCTCCACCATGGTAACTTGGCCGCATGAAGAAAACTAAATTGTCAGATTGGTATTATTGTTTTACTGTTGAAAATACCTAGATGTAACCGTAGGTTGTATTCTGATAGTTTCGTTTCTCACCTGTAAAAAATTCTTCCGGTTGCTTGCTTCAGCACCACCCACGATCTTTAAATATTTAAATGCTACGTTAATCGTTCTCGTTTCTCTTATTGTATTGTTCTTTTATTGTACATTCTCCTCTCCAATGTCTTCAACTCAGCAAACACTTGCATCTTAGTGGTATTAACTTCGATAAAAATAGGACTTCCGTATAAAGCCTGTCAAACTAAATTATTTTTAATGTGTAATCTGTAAAATATTAACCTGCTTAATTAATAACACAGTGGAAATTGTAATAAATGAATATATTGAAAAATGCCATCTGTTTCTAAAATTATCTCTGAGCGGTATATCTACTTCTCATTCTTTTTTTTCTTATTCTTCTATGTGCTCTGTCCTTCTTTATATGTCCCTTGTCAATACAGGACTTAGGCGAAAATGGCCGTCCACTTACCCGATCCCTTGTAGCTCTCTATAAGTTTTGCCCTATGCGACTTCCCCCAGGCCATGTTCTGTCATCCACTGGCTACTCCTGATTTCTCTTTTCTCTCTTTCCCTCTGTTCGACTCTTGAGTTTCAGATTCTCCAAGCCCTCTTTTCATATTACATGTCACAGAATATCGGTTGCCCCTTACTCATGTTAATTATCTTCTCCTTGTTTGCATCCTTTTCAACACTTCATCGTTGCTCACCAGTTTGGTCCATGATATCCTTATCATCCTTCTGTAGAACCATACCTCCGTTGCCTCGAGTCTCTATCTATGAGGAGAACGTCCAACATTCGCTGCCGTAAAGGAGAACAGATGTCACATAGCAGCTCAGTACTCTTTTCTTTGTTATCAAATAAATCCTCCTGTCTTGTAATACTCTGCCTAGCTTTTTCAATGCCTATTTGACCATCCCAAGGCGTCTTAGGATCTCAGAATAGCACGTACTGCCCTATGTCAAAACACTTCCCAGATATTTAGATTACCACACCTGCTTTATTTTAGTGTCCGTCACCTGAAAATCGCATTTTGGGCTCATCCTTTTACTGATGACAATGCATTCTGTCTTGTAGTTTATGCTTTGTCGCTTTTCGCCCCCTTCACTGCCTTCTGTAGGAGGTTTTGTAATTTATGTGTCTGCTATCAGTACTGTGTCATCTGCGTATCTTATATGATTTTTCTGTCCTAGCAGAACGTTGCCGATCATGGCTCTCCAAAATACTCTTGACCTTTGTAGCTCTTAGACAACTTTTGCTATTTCTTTTAATCACTTTTTTCCCTAAGCACAGTTTTTACAAAATTTCCTTAAGTAGTTTATTGTTTCCCTTCTTCTTACCTTCAGTATGTTCTGTGATTGTTACATTTTTATAAACCGCCTTTCTTCATTATGAATCAAAGAAATTTCAACTTCCTCTTTATGATGTTAATAATAAGTGTCATTTTTGTTTCCATTTGATCTAAAACTACCACAACACTTACAGGTTCAATCCATAGAATTTTTAGTATCCCTTTATATGACCATATTTCTGTTGCGTAAAGTCTTTTCTTCATGTGAGTACATTGTCAACAGTCCACTGCTAAATAAAAGGACTGATATTACGTAACTGTTCCGTACTTTTTTATTTCTTTCTAATTAAATTTTACTGTTTGGAAATACTTTAATTAGATTTTGAAAAGCCTCTTTCGCTATAAAATGTGCCTACAGATTTCGGTATCAAACTTTCTGTCCTCTGATAAAACGCATCCCCACGGCAATATAAAGAAGACAAATAAATGTAAACGGATGAACTTATTGTACTCACTGAAGTTATAGACATTACTACTATAGGAATTTTTTATTATTTTTAATGTCAAGCAATGAATGGTAGCTAAAAATGAAAAAAAAATTTCGTCAAATCATAACTGGAAATAAATCATCAATTAATATGTCAGTATGATATAGAGATCGGATGAGTTTTTCAGCTGAAGTTCTACTCATATTCATCCTCAACATTTTATTGCGACACATTTATTTTCCTCTTGCATAATTAAATTTACAATTTCATGAAGTCAATTTAAGGAGCAATTAATTTTGAAAACGGGACATTAATAGATTTCGTTAGAATACGTTCGAAGATGAAGGGTTTCATTTTTAAATTAAATTTCAATAAAAGTCATATGGACAATAGTTAGTTTAAGATGCCAAGACATCATTTCAGAAGACATTTTTTTCCAAAAACTGACAGCTTCAGGCTAGCCGGAAAATGTCAATCAAAAGATGCAATTATTTTAATGAAGCGCAGTGATTTATAAAATAAATTTTATTTTAATTTTTAAATGAGTTTCTTCGAAACACAGGAATGGTTTATATCATCACTAATTACGTGTTCAATCATGAAATGTTAAATTCTGAAGGGGCAGATAAAAGTTAAACTATAATCAATACTAAAAACATTACTTGTCTTCCAAAGGTAATGAGAATGGAAGTTTGCTATTATGCTCAGATTAACACATTAGTAAATGTTAATGATTATCAGTATAACGTCTTCGCTAAGAGATTAATGCTGCATGACATACGAAATCATTTTTTTCATTTTATAAGTTTAGACTCAAGTTATATGAGAAGGTTTTAATTCTATGGTATTAAGATGCTATGTAAAAATTTAAATAATACAATATCGATTAAATTACCGAATGGAAGAAGCAGAAGATTAATGTCGAGCTATATATTATCGTGGCATAGCATTGGGATTTATATGTGTTAATCTCCAGGATTATGTGACAAATACTGGCGCGCGCACGCACGCACGCACGCACGCACGCACACACACACACACACACACACACACACACACACACATATATATATATATATATATATCGGTTTTGTAGTGCGTATTCAATTTATATAAAGTATTTGTCTTTCGTTTGAATGATTTACGTTACATATATATATATATATATATATATATATATATATATATATATATATATATATATATATATATATATATATATATATTATGGCATTAAAGACAAGGAGTTTTTTACTCTAGGCCATGATAAATTTTGAAACAAAAACAAAAACACAAGTCGACAGCTTTTCTCCTCTCTCGTCAGAACTGTAAACGGGGAAACAAATTATGAGAAGAATGTCTGTCGTAGATGACGTGAATGAATGGACAGGGAAAATAATAATAATAAAAGTTATAACACAAAAGATGCTAGAGACACAGACGCAGCAAGCCCACGCAAACAGTCTATTTGTTTACAAAGGGCGGGTCGCCTGGACCCGAAAACAGCGTTTCTAACAACTTTAGATGGAATAACGAGTGTGCTCTGGCCAAAACAGAGAACCAGCTCACTGTATTTATTATGTAAAAATTATATAATTATGGCACAAAACCGAAAAAGAGGAGAGGTTGAGGCTGGTCTTAACTAACTATCCTATACCTAGCTAATCCTATTCACGACCCATTCACTCATTCCAATTTGCCCATTCACCACAAAAACTTGTCCATCACCAATCTATCCTCCATACACCATAATACCGCCCCCTCTCAAGGGGGACCTACAAAACTCACCCCATGCCATAAAAATTTAATAATAATAAATAAAAGATAAAAAACTAATAATTAAGAATGAGAGGGGAGGGAGATGAACCCAATAATAAACTAAAAATCAACACTAATCCTAACTGATGTTAGTAGGGTCCGTCCAACCCTCGAAACAGAGAGGCCGCTTTATTCTGCCCAGGGGACAAAATCAAGAAGCTCTCTGGCTAAGGGAGTGGGAAAGGAGAAAATATAGACGGACATGGGAAATATAAAAGCTGACCCAGTGGAGATGAAAAGGTGGGCCAACAAACTGAGGAGGTTGGGAATCTCGACTTGGACCATAACCAAAGAGATAGCGCGTAACACGCCAGGGACAGCACTTACATTAACTAAGTACACAAAAACTTGTCTAACGTAACCAAGGGGAGGGCTCCGCAGGAAACCACCCCGATGATCCACGGTGATCCACCACAGAAAACCCTATGTATTTCGAATGGTATCACTAAACGAAAAATTTGTTGAGTATTTCAGCAGACACGTGCAGTTTAATCCTAACATCTAAACGCTGCGTCGTTCTAACTATGTAGTCGAGTCCACAACTACATTTAAAATAATAAATAACGGAATTAATATGGTGGGTGGGGGTAGAACGTCTTTACACATAGATGAAATAACAGTCTTGGTTTGAAAAACAACACGAACGTTGGCTGCATAATAACACTCACGTGAACGAAATGAAATCCGCTTGGCGAAAAACTCACTAATCCTATCCAACCACGGCAAACGAAGTTAGACCGAACATTTACCAACCGTATCAAGTTTAATTTTATTAAACCTGGCAATCTTATCTCGAATAACTGATTGAACAATATCCAACGGATAACCATTGTTCATAAGGATACTAGTTAAATAACTATTTTCCTCTTTCAAGGTGTTATCTGAACAAATCATTAACGCCCTATGGGTCAAAGTCCTAATCAAATGAATCTTTTGTTGTTTAGGACAAAAAGAATCCCATCGAGTATAGATACTCGTAAAAGTAGACTTCCTTTAAACTGAAGTAATAAACGAGGAAGGTGTTCTGTGAACCAGAACTTCTAAGAAGGGCAATGAACCAGTGCCCTCCTCCTTATCTATCGTAAATTTAAGAGCAGGATGGACACTGTTGAGCAGAGAGAAAAATTAAATCAACTTCCGATTCATGGTTAAACACACAAAAAGTGTCATCCACTTAATGAAAGTAAACCTTGGGCCGGTAAAAACCTAAAAGAAAGCATTCCTCGTAAAATCCCACAAAAATATTCACCAAAACTGGACCCAAAGGGCAGCCCATCGCTACACCATCAATCTGACGATTTCATGATATTATCAAAACTAAAATCGACAGACATGGTTGCCAATTTCATGAGTTCAACAAAAACGTCTTCAAGTATAGTCGGAGGAGTTAAATTACTACGATATAACAAATCACTACAAATATCAATAATCTCCGATAAAGGAACACAAGTGAAGAGGCTGCAGATGTCAAACGAACACGCCACTGATGGATTTATCAGATGTAAACAAATGACGTCACACATTAGGAAATGGACAAAGTCCGAAAATTATTTTAAGACATTTTTATGTTTATACATTCTTTTTTTTATATAGATACAAATATTTAAGTAAATGCTCTGTTTTATAATAAACAGTATTAAACAACATTTTCCGGCCTGAATGTCCGAGAAATTTTCATAGAAATGTTGTTTAATACTTGTTATTATAAAACAGAGCATTTACCTAAATATTTGTATCTTAAAAAAAAAAGAATGTATAAACATAAAAATATCTTAAAATAATTGTCGGACGTTGTCCATTTCATAATGTGTGACGTCATTTGTTTACATCTGATAGGCCATGAGCAGATATGAAAGCACGTGAGAGATTCATGGATGATTAAAGTTTAAAGACAGTAAAATCAACCTTGCTACACAAACGCTCCTCTGTGGCCAAAACAGTTAAGGCACGTCAGGCTATATGACGGTTCCGTATATCTGTTGGAGGACGAAAATTTTCTATGAAAATGTCTCGGACATTCAGGCCGGTAAATGTTGTTTAATGCTGTTTATTATAAAACAGAGCATTTACTTAAATATTTGTATCTATAAAAAAATGTATAAACATAAAAATGTCTTAAGATATATATATATATATATATATATATATATATATATATATATATATATATATATATATATATATATATATATATATATGGGTACGCTTGTTTCTGATCACATTCATAATAATTTTTGATGAGGTTGTAATTATCTTTAAATAGTTAAGATTGGATAAATTAGTTTGTGTAGATTCTGCTGCACGCAATATTTGCCTGAAGAAGAAATATACATAGAAAACGCTTTCAAAAACCTCTAATGTACTCATTATCTGATACACAATGCAAAGAGAAAGACATGCATAATATACAACCGAAACAGTTAAAGACATTATTAACAACAATAATAATGAAAATAATATATATAAAATATATATACTACCTAATGACTCATTTATATCTATTGTATTTTTACAGATATATTTTAGTTATGTTTCATGCACACAAACACACACACACACACACACACACACACACACACACACATATATGTGTAATTTGGCAGCAACTTTTCTTTTAAACATGTAGTATTGAATGTTAAAGACAACATAGTCTTGCATATTTTCTTTTGCATTTTCTCATATTCTCTGATGAATCTTTTTATTTGAAAATGATTTCGAAATATGTACTGTCCATACGATGACCTAGCGCTTCCGAACATCATTGTTCATCTTCAGGGTCAATATTTTTAGTCAAAAGTTTTTTAAACAAACATTTGCCAATTATCTTGTAGCGTAATCATGTTGATACTTTTTTACAAACTAAATAAACGTTAAAATCCTTTTAAATTCAAAAGACGCGATGATGTTATCACGTGCAGGGCGAAGATTTTTATCATGTGACAGCGTGAAACAGATTTCCACTACACAAGCCAAAACATCGAAGAATACATTATAAAATTTAAATATATTATAAACATTGTAATGTGTTAACAGAAATATTGTAATCTATACGATTAATAAAACGTCTTTTGCTTTTAATATGTAATGCCTCTAAGATTTTAAGGCGTCTAATGTCTGTATGTTTATCTATAATTTTAGTAATTTCTATAAGTTTTTTACGTATATCAGATTGCATAAGGGAAACAGTATGTGACTTAATATGTTGTTTAATGGAGCTAGAATTATTTAGATGCAGAGTTAATATTCTGGAGAGCCGGGTGGTTGTAAATCCAATATATGTATGTGGATTAGAAGAGCATTCTTGCATCGGACATTTAAACTCATACACAACATTGGTTATATCAACAACCGCAGAAACTGGAGAATGATTATTACTCATTATCAGGTTAGAGGTTTTAAATTTACTATAATATATATTAAGTTTTAAGGCCTTGTTGGAATCAACAGGAAACACATTATGGTGTATTATAGACTTAAGGGCCTTTTCATCCATGCTGTATTGTCTATGCATTTGTCCTCTGTAAAAGAGGTTAATTGAGGATAATTTTGTGGGTGTATCTCTTGTTAGGTCTGAGAAGTATCTATCAAATTCATTATCAACTAGATAGTTAGGAAAACCGTTATTAATAAGGGTTTGCTTGATGTTAGTCAATTGCTTATGAAATATTTTATTGGTAGAAGAGATAAGTTTTGCTCTAGTAACTAGGTTAGAAATTATTGACCGTTTATATTTAATGGGGCATTCAATAAGATAGTTGAGGGTGCAATTGTTATCACTCGTAGGTTTTTTGTATACAGAAGTGGTAAAAGTGTCATTACTAGTATCTATTAAAACATCCAAAAAAAGGATATTATTATCTTTAGTTAGTTCATGTGTAAAATTAAGTTCTGAATTATTTTTAAAGGCTTGTTGCAAAAAGGTTAATTCATCAAAATTTTTAGTAAGTATAAGGATATCATCAACATAACGGAGGTATATGCTAGGTGTTTCAATAATACCAAAAATTTTATCTTGAAGATGTGACATATAAAAATTGCTAAATGTTGGACCAAGGACAGATCCCATAGAGACGCCGTCCACCTAATAAATATTATTAAGGTGGTCATAGAAAGGAATATGTGTAGTGCAGATGAAATGGATTTTTTTGAGTATATTCGGATTAATTTTAAGAGGTTGCATAAGAGTGTCGTTATAGATGTAATTAGTAATTATATCAATAGTTTCAACGACGGGGACGTTAGTAAATAGACTTTCCACGTCAAAGGAAGCTAGTATTCCATTATTCAGTTTATGAGAACGTAAGGTTTTTATTAACTCATGAGTAGAGTTAATATTATATTTATTAGGTAGATATGGTGTTATTAATTTATTAATATTTTTTGTCAATTGGTAAATAGGAGTGGTTACTTGAGAAATAATGGGACGAAGAGGGTAGTTAGATTTATGAATTTTAACCGTACCATATACGTAGCCAGGCTTATAGTCTCCTATAATTTTAGGAAGTTTTAGGCTATCACATTGGACATTATTAGCTGTTATAAGTTTGTTAATTTTTGTTTTTAGTTCATTAATAGGGTTCTTATTTAGTTTTTTAAATTTAGTATGTTCATTGAGGATATTTTGTAATTTGTTATAATAATCAATTTTGTCAATTACTACAAACATGTTAGTTTTATCAGCTTTTCGTATAATTATAATATATATATATATATATAATATGACCAGTTGATATAGGTTTTCGTGAAAACCTGAGAGGTGTTTTTGTGCATTCACGTGTAAATGTAATATTGAACTGTGACGTTTTTGTGGTTGAGCGGTTTAAACTACAGCTTATAAGATGGTTCAGTTCTGTCCATCCGTGGTCACAGTTTCGAATTCTGTCATAGAGCATATTCTCTTGATTAAATATTCTCAAGTCACACGCAGGAAGATGCAATATATACTGCATAACAAAAGCGACGTGACGTCTTTTTCAAGCAATACTATACACTAAAAATAGCGTTTGAAGTAGTAATTATATATATATATATATATATATATATATATATATATATATATATATATATATATATATATATATATATATATATATATATATATATATATATATATATATATTATACAGAGAGGGATAGACAAGCAGACAGGTAACATGTGACGGAAAAACCCGAAGGCGAATTGGGATAGCTACAGAAAGGTAAACTCAGCAAAGTATTAATGAACATGATAGATTTCATTTTAAACAAAGGATTGTTGGATTCTTATGTAATATCTATTGTCCTATATGAGAATGAATACTGGATGTTCTCCTCAACGATGATGACAGTTGCGGTCTGCAGAAATGTATTTCTACAGAAAGATGCTGGAAAATCCATGGAGTGACGAGGGTAAATAATTGAAAATAGAAACAAAAATATTCTACTTAAAATCAGAAAAGATGCAGAAACAATTAATTAATAAAGGGAACACTATGACGAAAGAGCAATGGCGAAATTTTCCCCGAGGGAACAAATTGAAGGCAAGCGTGACAAGGGAAGCAGCGCATACGCTACCTATGAAACATGAGTAAATGTTTGGCAAAACTGTGATTAGAAGGGATTGCAACAGTGAAAAGATGAAGAACAGCTAATATAGACATCCATTTGTAGAAGGCTATGACAGTCCACGTTCTAGAGCGTGGTGAAGAAGAAGAAGGAGGAGGAGGAGAAGAAGAAGAAGAAGAAGAAGAAGAAGAAGAAGAAGAAGAAGAAGAAGAAGAAGAAGAAGAAGAAGAAGAAGAAGAAGAAGAAGAAGAAGAAGGAGGAGGAGGTGGAGAAAAAGAACAAGAAGAAGCAGAAGAAGAAGGAGGAGGAGAAAAAGAAGAAGAAGAAGAAGAAGAAGAAGAAGAAGAAGAAGAAGAAGAAGTTATTTAATATTTATGTTGATTCCATGATTTTTCAAAATTTTAAAAAGTTTATTTTTAGGTATACAAAAACTATTAATGGATTTACATTAATGGTAATCTTTTTTTCAGACAGAACATTTATCTCTTATTAAAAGAGTTGATCGTAGAAGTCTAAAAACCATAGCAAAATCTGATCAAAAACTATTGGCATTACAGGAGATTAACAATTTTGAAAAAATAAAAAAAATTGAAGAAAAATGCTATCGTTTGTCAAAGAAAATGATTCATGTTAACGGAGATGACAAAGCATTTAATCCTTATAGATTATTTGCCCAGGAAATCCTTTAGAAACGGATTGTGAGTAAAGGCATTGTTTCGATGGAAAGACATGATTTTAAGTCTATTGAATTATTGAAGCTAACAGAATAGTGGAAATGTTCAATCCATTAACATTCGTTTCAAATAATTTTTGTTAGTTGAGAAAAGAGCTACGGGTGGTTAGACATTTTTTGTTCAAAATGATTTTTACGACGATTGCTAAAAAATATTTTTAAAATATTCATCATTCTATACAACCAAATCCTTAATTCATACATTTCCTTTCGTAATAATTAATTTATAATCAAATAAACGACTATATTAAGTTAAACTCTATATAATATAAAGCCATAACGTGTGTGCGTGTGTATGTATTATTTAAAGATTATCTGTTACTACATTACCCGTGACACGTATCTAACCAATATGAAATAGCCAAACACCACTTAGCATTAATCGGCGTCTCTTTGCTTTTATCATTTTCTATCATTTATATCTTGCTCTCTGACGAAGGTTTAATAAATGTTAGATTAAGATCTGTTTCCTACTTGTTCTTTATCCTTTCATATATATATATATATATATATATATATATATATATATATATATATATATATATATATATATGAATAACTAAAATAATTCCCGCTCTACTTCAGTCATACTACTCGCTTGTTTTTTTTCTTTGAACTAAAGACTTAAGGCACTGGGTTATTTATTTCTCCCTATTCGGATGTTTTTAGTTCTTTCTTTTTTATTTCCATTTTTTTTCCTCGGGCACCGATTTGTTTTGACATATCTACAAGCTAAGCTATCTGAAGTTTTTTCAAAACGAGTATTACTATTAGTGTATGTATATATATATATATATATATATATATATATATATATATATATATATATATATGTATGTGGTTGCGCGTGTTTGTTTGTGTGTATATGTATGTATGTACGTATATGTGTGTGTGTGCGCGTGTTAACGCGCAGACTGAGATCATCAAAGAATGGAGACATATTTATCATCTCCAAAGATTTTTTTTTCATGCAAAGGAATTATTCACAAAATTAAAAATGTATTTCTGTCTTAAATAACCTCCAAAATGTTTATAAAAATAAAACGAAAAATCATTCAATCCGTCACAGGACATAACAAATAATACGGGTCTTAATATAAAGTAGATGTCTTTCCGATGCTCGAATTTATTCTCTTCACTTTACTTCATTATAACTACATAATGTAAATGCGATAGGCTATGGGGCATTAGAAGACTCGTGCTTTTCCCAAGGGTATTCTAAGTATGTCTCGACTTAAGAAGCAATATACCGCGAAAGATGCAATATGTAAGCATATTATTGTTTTTCTATGTGCAATTTCCCTTCAGGACGTGATCCACCATGGTTTCCATGAATTCCTATCAGTCCTAGGTATGACGATAGACTACATCCAACAGCAAGGCCTCTGATCGGGAGATTGGATTTTTTTTGAGGATCTTGCATTTACCTCTTAATTGCTGTTGTTTCCAGCTCCCATAGACTTGGAGCGGTATCACCTGTTAGTTTCTCAGCTATGGGCAAATAGTGAACTCCCAAACAAAAAGGAAAACACATGAAAGAATAAACATACATTTTCATAGTAAAAATACCGGCAATATATTTTCATATAAACTGTGATTAATAATACATATTTGTAGTAAAATGACCAACAACATATTCTATCTGTATTTGAACGCATACACCTGCACCTTTTTTAGCATTAAATAGCCTATAAAGGCTGATATGAACCAACGAACCAAAATGGAAAAAAACATCTTTCATGATATTAATTCATATAATATCCGACAATCACTTAATTAAATGAAACTGTATTCCAATATATAACTTCAACGAAACTATATTAAACCCGCATATCACCGGTATCATGTACAGTTGCGGCCAAAATGTTCAGAACGGCATTGTTTTCGTCAGGAAAGTAGGTATAATTTTTTATCAATGTTGGTTTATATTCTATAATTTTCACAGAAAATACATACGATATTATTTGTTAGTGTCTGAGGGGTGGGCGTAATTTGAGAGGATAATACAAAGGTTATGGATGATTTAGTTATTTGCATACATTTTTGACGAAAACAATGCCGTTCTGAACATTTTGGCCGCAAATCTATATGCACAAAAACTGCCTATCAGCTACTATGTATTCAATTGTCAAAGCAGAATAATAAATATTATATACCTATTACTTCAAAGCTCACAAGAAAATTAAATTGCGGTTTTAAATGAGCCATAACGTGATAGTATGGAGTTAAATAATGATATCAAATCAAATAAATTAATATCTTTCATATATATAAGCATTTTTTTGTTTTCTAATTGTTATTGCATCATATTTCTAGAGTACAATCTATTTATACAAGCTCGTTAATTAGATTATAATTTGTTTCTTTCTATAACTGTGAGTACCAGATTCTGCGCACCTCACACTTATATGTCATAGATATCTAAAATATCTTTCTCTCATTCGAAGTTCAAATTCCCATTTCGATGATATTTTCCCGAAAACCTCCTAGTAGATAAGATTTTCGTCTATACTATTGTCCATACCCTTCTGTCGAATCAGATCTCTTTGCATTATGCCCTCTTTCATCCGTGGGGATACTTTCTAGCATTCACCGCCACATAGGAATTGATGTTGCATACTCTGGCATATAGCAGGATTGATATCACCGAACTGTTTTCTTTTTTCTAACGAATGGTTTCCTGTTTGTTAACAGTTTGTTTACTTTTTTGTGAAGCGTCTGTTTCTGTTTCAGTGCGTCTACGTTAAAGTTTGTCAAATTTTCTGTCGTCTGTTAAAAATTGCCTGGTGGCTACATTTCTCTACTTGTTTGATTTTGATGTATCAAATTCGCAGATCACATTTCGCGATGCTTGTTATACAAGGCAACATACAATATGTTTTCTTACAGCTGCGCTTGAAAGCTTTATAAATAAATCATATTCACTTGAATATAACTGAGTAAATTTTATGATGAAGACCTTTTAGCTATTATTGCTGTTTACTTTATTATTTTGACTCGAATTTCGCATGGGATACCAAACACTTTATAAATGTTTAGTTACACTAACCCAGTTAAACAATAACCTGCCTTCTAGAATATTATGAAACTTATATTGACTTCAAATACTTTGGTTCAATTATTTTTCATGTAATCCCTACTTTCGTCGGTGAGAGATTAGGCCCATGTAATTAAACAATAATATTTGATTATATATCGATATCTCGAATAAATATAAGATGAAAGATTCCTCTATGTCCTTGTATTTGTCATCTATGGCTATTTTTATTAAGAAGAAGCAAAATCCCGAATTATTGCATATTCAAAGACTAAGCAAATTTAAATATAATAAAATACAAGTTATACATATATACAATTAGTTTGCAATTAGTGTGAGTCTTTTACAAATTGAGGAAATTATAGAAAATTTATTGATTAAAAAGGAGTAGAATTCTCTTTAGCAACTAGCACAACAGCAGCAGCAGCAGCAACAATAATAATAATAATAAGAATAATAATAATACATAGATATATGTGATAAATTATTTTTTATGTAGTGTTGATTTGTGGAAGTGTTTTATGTCTGACTTCCTAAATATATATTTGATCTAATTTAATTTCTAGCCTTCTAAAAAGTGCAAACAAAATATTGCCTGCTATAGAGAAGACGTCCAATTTGGATAATTACTGTACAGCCCGAAAGTATTGCGTAAAAGATCCAGATACGAGTGGCCTTTGTGCAGATTATCTTCAATCTCAGTACGACGATTTCGAAAATATACAAAAGAAATTTAAACATTCTCGGTTAAATATAAGACAATATATTTATATTCTCACAGCATAAATATAACTCATTTAAAAATATAGTTACGCATATGATTTTATATGTAATAATATTACATGCTGAATAAGGGAATGTCCAACCTGATTTGAGTGGTGGTAGTATCCATTGCATCGTATCTCGATTCTTCTCTCACGCTTTCACTTTATCTTCTGATTCTTTTAATTATAACAGACACGCTTCATTGCCACATGATGTTTTAATCTAAATGTTAACAATTATCGATGAAAAAGAAAAGAAAGATTATGAATCTACGCTTCTATCTTTTGTTAACGTACTTCAATATATTGATTTTTCCATCCACTCTTGACATTTAAATTCCACTCCCGAGCATAACATTAACCGACGCGGAAACTGAAATCCACAAAGTTTATGTTCCGGTCTAGTCTGTTGCGTTCTCTTCGAAATCCTTCCATTTCAAAAGGGAGGAAATCAGTTCTTCCCTTCAGGGTTAAATAGCAGGGTAGGCTGTTATCTCTAGCATTGCGTGACAGTTAGACAAAGAGATAGGTTATTTTGATCTCAAAACTGTGGGGAATGCAACGGGAAACACTTCAGTGATTTTCCCAACCAATCATAACTAATAGATAATAAAGAAATGGAATCTGTTGATCACCTATTTCCTGAAGTGATCTTCTCCTGCTATGTGCCGCGTTGCATCAGAGCATAGATGATTATAACTCTCCACAACGTCCTAACCTTTGTGATGGTTAGAAGTGTTACTCTCATTTGTAAGGATCCCGCTACTCGTTACGATATCAGTTCATACATGTAGGTGGATCAATGACATCCCTATCTCTCTTGGCCTCAATATACCCTTCTTTCTCTTGCTTACTCGCCCCGTCCATGGAATTGAACCCTTCCGTAGAACGACATTTTGACTGCCTCCTGTGTTCTCTTCATTTTGGCTATATTTTCCAGCATTCGCTATCTTATAAAAGGATGTTTAACAACGAGTAACCCAGTCCTCTTCTTCGTTTCTAATATTTGTTCCGTATCCCAGTAGCTTGATTAGCTTTAGGATGGCTACATTCTCCAGTGCAATGCTTGTTCGGATCTCGGTATCGAATTTTTCATCCAATGTTAAAACACCCCTATAAATATTTTACAGTTATGCTCACTCTGATCAAGGCCCAGGAGCTAATTCGGTAGAGTTTTACTCTGTTTTCCTATATATTTAAACCTCTTCACCGGCTTAATATTGATATCTCCAATTTATAACTCGCATTTTGGGCTTATCCTCTTACTGATTCTGAGGATATATTTTATCGTCTTGCCGGTATTTTTTCTGTGTTTCCTTATAAGACCATATCACGGAGGTCCTGATTTTTTCTTTTCGAGTCAATCAGCAGCATCGGGGTATCTTACATTGTTAAGATTAAGCCCGTCGATAATAAATCGTGGTAGGGTCCAATGTTCACTTAATGTGGCTTCGCTACAGAGGTTGAATAAATCTGAGGTGAAAATACATCATTGAGAAAATCTCCTTTCTATCTATGCGTACCTAGTTTGTTCATTTTCGCACTGGAGAAATACAAAATTAAAATTGAATAAAATAACCAGAATGCCTTTTTATCTATATCCTTTTGACGATACGATATATTTTCCATCTCACTCACTCTCTGTCTGTCTGTCTGTCTGTCTCTCTCTCTTATATATATATATATATATATATATATATATATATATATATATATATATATATATATATATATATATATATATATATATATGAAGAAATATAGTCCTGGTTTAAAAAGTGGGCTTTCCATCTAATTCTTTGTATGAAACTTTCTGTTTTTTCCAGTTAATTTTAACTTATATATGGAAGGGGATGGGTATGTTTTTTTAGGGAGTAGTCCATACTGTGTTATAAATATAGCGAAAGTGCTCTACTGTTTATGAGTAGTTAAATATGAAAAAATATAGTCTTAAGATGTGCTATATTTATGGGATAAAGTGCTCACTATCAGAGATAGAGCGTGTGTAAATATAAAAGTGAACACAGAAGTCAACACTTAGAGGCGACAGTCATGTTTCATGCTAGATGCAATCATCATCCCACGAGTGCTGTCATTTTTCTCGTCTATTTATGTATACGGGTCAGTGGTGCATTGTCGGTAGTCTATTTTGGTGGATATTTTACCGGGAGTCGTTTATTTGTTTATTTATTTATTTTTTTGCTTTAAATTATTTTGCTTGTTTTTATTTTTTTTTATTTCTTATCTTATATATTTATTTGTTTTTTTTATTTTGATTTTGATCGGTGTTTTTATTAAAATATTTATTTTTATTTAATAGTTTTGTTCTTGTTTCGGAGGATTATTGAAGCTCTTTGTTCAATTTTGGGGTTGACTGTTGTAGTTTGTTCTAACTATTATTTTGGCGGGAACAGTTTTTAATTTGTTTATTACTTCATGTATTTATTTTGATTGATTATCTTAATTTGTTTTTTCTAACGGCTAGTTTATCGGTATCGGTTGGTAGTTTATTTATTTATTTGGATGAATTTACATCAAATTATTTTAATTGTTATTATTTATTTATTCTCTTTTTGGTTTTCGATTTTTAAGTAACGAAGTATAATATTTTTTTATTAATTTTTTTTTATCGTTATATAACAGTAATAGTTATTTTTTCGTCCGATTTTTTGTTTGATTTTTATAGTCTAACTAATATTTTGGTCATAATAGTTTGCTTATTTGTTTATTATTTACTTTATTTATTGATTTTGTTTCTTATTTTTTTAATTCGATTTCGTCTATTTTAACAGGTGTGATTTGGTAATTTGTTTGGATTAATTTATTTTTCTTATTTTATTGTCATTTTGTTTATTTATTTTTTCCGTTTTCGACTTTAAGTAACGTAGCTCAGTTTTACTCTGATTTTGTTGAATATTTTGTGTAGGGTACTTGATTCCGGGAAGTGTTTGTGTAAGAGATTGAAGAATATTTTTCCTACGTTTGTTTTTACGTTTTTGCTGTACGGTGTGTTGAACCATATGATATTTCTTTTCCTGTTGGCCTTTTTTGTGTCCTGTGCTGAGTATGTGAGTGTTGCTGTGAATCAGCTATCTTTTAGGTCTGTTTCTTATTTTTTCTTAGCTTTGTCAAATATGGATATGAAAAACAAGCAAAATAATTTAACCTAAATAAATAAATAAAAAATAAACGACTTCCGGTGAAATAACCTACCCACAATGAAATAGACTACCCACAATGCACCACTGAGCCGTATATATAAATAGCCGAGAAAAATAACTGCACTCGTAGCCTGACGATTGCAACTAGCATGAAACAAACTGTCGCCTCTAAGTGTTGAATTCTATGTTCAATTTTATGTATATATATATATATATATATATATATATATATATATATATATATATATTGTTTCATATGCGATACATTTATGTTGAAGTGTACGCACTACTAGCGGGGATAGCGCTTTTTACATAGTAATCTCAACACAAACAACATTAACAACAAATCATAAGGTAAAAAGCTCTTAAGAATTCTCTATATATGCCAAACGTTCATTCCTTTTTCGATATATAGACACTAAAAATAGTTCAACTACGTTGGCTACAGACACATCCCGATTCAAGAGACGAAATACTGTATCCTTCCATAAATCTAATAAATCTTATTCCAAATTTTTTAAAATTAACTCCTAAGAAAATATAGAATAAATAAAATCACATCAGAATTAATAGAATTTAGTGAATGAATGTGAAAAAAATGACCTTACAAATTAGCCTAATAGAAAAAACTGGGTTGGCACGCTTTCCCCTTATTCAGATAAGCTCTCATAATCACCTATATGACGTGATTTAAAAAGTAATGTACTGACAAACACACACACACACACACATATATATATATATATATATATATATATATATATATATATATATATATATATATATATATATATATATATAGGGGTTGGACAAAATAATTTAAACACTTGTTAAATACAAAGAAAAATTATTTAATAGGGAGTTGGTCCTCTTTTAGCCTCACATACAGCTTTAATGCGTCTAGTAATGGAATCATACAGCTTCCAGACATCCTTTAGAGGAATTTTCAGCCATTCTCCCATTAACACCTGCTCCAGCTTTTTAAAACACGATGGTGGAGGATAGCGGCTCCTAACCTGTCGCTCCAATATGCACCACAAATGTTCAATAATATGTATATCTGGAGATTATGGAGGCCACTCTATGTTTTCTAGCTCACTTTCATGCTTTTCATACCAATGCTTAACTACTCGAGCGGTATGTATTGGAGTATTATCGCAGTAGTAGTATGCAGTCACCATCAGGGAATAAAGTTTGGGCCATCGGATGAACATGATCTCCCAAAATATTCAGGTAATCTGTGCTGTTTAATCTACCATGCACTGACATCTATTGGACCGAAACATTTCCATGATATGTCGGCCCAAACTATCACTGAACCACCTCCATGATTCGCTTTTGGAAGAAGGCAGTCAGGGTTGTAAGATTCTTTGCGCTGCCTCCACACATAAACTCGCCCTGAAGTTGGGAAAAGAGAAAAACTGGACACATCTTAGAATATGACTTGCTTCCATTGGTCTGCATACCAGGCATAGTGATCTCTGCACCACTTCAACCTCTTCTGAATGTTGAAAGTTGGGAAAAAAGGGTTTCCTTACGGCGGCTCTTCCATGATATGCAGCCATATGGAGCACACAACGAACAGTTTTAGTAGAAACTGGACTATTCAGATGATTATTGAACTGTTTCTCGAATTGAATCATAGATTTTGATATGGTAGCTCTTGAAAAAACAAATATTTCTTAGTGATCGAGGGAGATCATGCATTTACCATAAATTTTACTAAATTCTAAAAAATAAATAAGACAAAGACAGTAAATTAGATACTTAAACAAATTTACAATAGATATAAACTGCAATTACAAAGTTTTAGTTGAAGTTCTTAATATAATAGGTCTTTGAATTATAGGAGTGGAATTTGCACCTGTTCCAATTATTCTGTCAAACCCCTGTATATATATATATATATATATATATATATATATATATATATATATATATATATATATATATATTATATATATATATATATATATATATATATATATATATATATATATATATATTTATATATATATATATATATATTTATATATATATATATATATAAATACATATATATATACATATATACATATATACATATATATATATACATATATATGTTTGTGTGTGTGTGTGTGTGTACGTACTCATAAAGTGTGCGATGGACAAATCGTCGCGAAAATTGCACATAAATTAAAAGAACACTGACATCTCACTTCAACAATTATATTTACCAAAAATACAAAAAAAATATCTTGAATAATACGCAGTAAGTTTATTCAATAAAACCGCATTAGCTTGATTCAAAGAGTCCAGTCGGCATCGGAATCTCCATTAATTCTTCTGGACTTTCTCCATCTTGGTGTATGCTGCCATAATTCTTGTTTTCAGTTTATGTTTGGTGTTACAAATAGTTTTGTTTCTCTCTCGGTCAACTGCGCACCACAAATAATAATTAAGTGGGTTGCCTTCTGGGATTTGGTTGACCAGATGGAAAGGGTGATGTAGTCGCAAAAATTATCAGACAGCACTGACTGGGTTCTCCTGCTTGTGTGGCATCGTGCTGTATTCAGAGGTTCCTGCCGCAGCCACTCACTCAGGGCAGCACTACCTCCTCAAGATACTTGTTGTCGGCCTCCGTATTGAGTCTGAAGACCTCATCACCAAATTGTTCAGTTCTTATCTCATTAGAACATGCAAAATGAAGTTGACGAGTTGACGTACGTGTGTAATCACCATTAGACTATTCCAATTCTTTTCCAATCGTCTGCTCTGTCCTCACATTGACACTCACCCATTCTTAAATATTCGTGTTGGTATTTCCGGTGGGAATGCCAAGCAATACAGCATGCCATTTCAAAATTTCTGGCGGAGTGAATTGCGACATTTTGGTCTTTTTCTCACAGAAGTTACCCAACTAGCCCTACTCTACTGTGCGTTGGACAAAAACAAAAACAAACAAAGCGCATGCGCGAAAATGATAATTTGTAATGGCAACAACTT
This sequence comes from Acanthosepion esculentum, assembly GCA_964036315.1. Lineage (NCBI taxonomy): Eukaryota > Metazoa > Mollusca > Cephalopoda > Sepiida > Sepiidae > Acanthosepion > Acanthosepion esculentum. The sequence goes on from OZ038481.1 coordinate 112,744,852, forward strand.
CCCCTAGCGCCCTGTATACACAATCACACAAATATATTGGATAAAGAACCCATTGTTTCCGTAGAATTAAGTATATATATATATATATATATATATATATATATATATATATATATATATATATATATATATATATATATATATACATATATATATATATATATATATATATATATATATATATATATATATATATATATATGCCCGCACACACATGTGTGTATTTATATTTGTGTGTGTAAGAATCTTACCTATACTTTTCTCCATCGCCTTTTCAAATTCATATCGTTTATTTTTGGCATGTATGTTTCTTGGCCGAAAAGTGTAACTGATTCGAGAATTATGTGCAAGAAATGACAGAACGAATATACTTCTGGCTATGCGTCTTTTTATATATTCGGTTATGTACTGAGATAGAAGTCTACTAGTTATTTTAATCTCATTGTAAGAATTCCTTGCAGAAAACTTATAAAATAGTAGCAGTCAAAGCCCGGAAATCATTTTCTTGAAGCGGGCTCGGGAGACTGTAATTTTATTTCATCTGGGATTACAATCCCAAAAACACGTAGCTACTGAAGTGATACTTGCAATTTATCTATGCCAAATGAAACGGGTTAATTCAATCCTTTTCATAAGGATTCACTGAGGAGCGGTTGAAAACTTAGATCAGTTTTACTGCAATTGATGAGAAATTATAAACACTTTAAAAAATCATCTGATGTTTGACTTTCTGCTTGTTAAATATTGCAACACCAGAAACATAGACACCAGAAACAAACACAAATATATATTTTAGGACAATTTCCATATATTATTGAGAAGTGTATAATAAAATGGCGTGAGTAAATACGAAAAATTCACGACCCATCCCAACTATCCTTCCATGAATTTTTCAGCACCCCCTGGTATGTTGTAACGTCACCATATACGATTAATGCACATGGCTTAAGATATTATCCAGTTGTATATTAATTAGATCACTTATTATATTGCGAAGTAATAACGCAAAAACTCAATAAAAGATATACACTTGTCATAAATATTTCCGTTTGTAAGTGTTTTGTATTTGATTCGATAGAAATTATAAAATAATTCCAGTTAGAATTATCTACGGTTATAATACACGTGATACATGACTGAAAAAACAATATTATAAATATCAAAGTATTTTTATGTCTGTTTTCTCGCAATCTCTGATGAAGCTTTAATACAAGTCAAATATGTGAGATTGATATACGTTTCCTATTTGTTGTTTATTAGATCATCCATGCTCTCGGCTTTCGATAATCTGCATTTCATCTTTACCACACACACACACACACACACACACACACACACACACACACACACACACACACACACACACACACACACATATATATATATATATATATATATATAGAGAGTCCCAATAGAGGATATATTGGTGAATATGGAAATAATTTTAGACTACGCTTCAACAACCATAAACTAACCATACGTCAAAACAATCCTTATTCTCCCCTAGCTGAACATTTTAATCAACCAGGACACTCATTACAAAACTGTAAATGTGTATTGATAGATTCTGATTTCAATTCCACATACACACGCAGAAAAAAAGAAAAATACTGGATTTTTAAATTAAATACATATAAACTAGGGTTACATAAAGACTTGGGTATTTTAAATCTTTATAAATATCTCAATAGTTAAACAAAATTTTTTTTAGATATAGTTAAAAAAAATTTTTAAACAATATCTAAAATATTACTACAGTTAGATTTACGTTACAAATATTCAAACACAGTTGCATTCCATATCACGTGACGTCCACGTCTCGCGACGGACGCTACTTAATGTAAACAAACTTCTGAAAACAGTCATTTTTTATCAAAGTTCGGGGCCGATCTGAAATATCATATATATATATATATATATATATATATATATATATATATATATATATATATATATATATGTATGTATGTATGTATGTATATATATGTATATATATATATATATTTATATATATATATATATATATATATATATATATATATAAATACTTTCAAAAAAACATTAAATTCAAGAAAGTATAAGTGGCTTCTCATTATGCTATATATATATATATACATATATATATATATATATATATATATATATATATATATATATATATATATATATATATACATACATACATACATACATACATACATACATACATACATACATATAAATATACTAGGTGTAACAGCATAATTATCCATTCCACTAATGTTTAATATATAATAAGGGAGTAAACTAATTGAGTTTCTTTTTCCAGCTTTTCTGATAAGACATATAGATCTCTTGATAACGTTTTTGTAAGAATCACTGGAAAAACCTTTGAGTTATTCAACTAAAATAGAAAAGGTTAAAAACGTTTTGTATCAGACACACGGTGTTCTCAACTGAGAATTTAGAGAAAAAAATTGTTTAGGCTTTCATGAAAATTTTACCAATAATCATGTTCTGGCTTTCATCTTTAAAGTCCATTCAAGAACCATCAAGACAACGGTGAATACGTTTAAAAAATAGTAAAGAGGAAAACTGTATCAGGTCGTCACAACAAGACGAGTGATCATCATTTCAATTGAGAGCTTAAGTGATCAACTAGAAAGGATGCAACTCGATTCATAAGTCGTTTGGCACCTGAGAATCTAGTTTCAGTTTTGATGGACTAAGGAACAGTGACGTGAAAACTGTGAGGCCCATTGTTACACCAGGACAGATAGTTAGAAGGTTTGAGCATATGTGTGTGTATATGACGGAAAATGATCTTTGAATCTTACATACATACATATATATATATATATATATATATATATATATATATATATATATATATATATATATATATATATATATATTGTTGAGTCTTGACTCATTGTTGAATCTCGACTAATGCATGGAATAATAATGCAACACAAAATGTACTTAGAACAAGAATGTATTATAACAAGAACATGTACACAATATTTACATATAGTATTTCTGTATATTTCTGGGAAGACCGTTCCTGGAGAATGTGTTGACTAAGTCGCAGTCGGGCAGAGTCTCTAGCTGGATCTCTGTATTCCCCCTCTGTCTTCCGGTACCAACCATTATTTATATAGTCGGTAGTCACCTATGCAGATTAGGTGGATCCTACCACAACATATATATATATATATATATATGTATAAAGATATATAATCTTAAAGTGTGCTATATTTATGGGATAAAGTGCTCAATATCAGAGATAGAGCGTGTGTAAATATAAAAGTGGACATGGCAGTCAGCACTTAGAGGCGACAGTCTGTTTCATGCCAGTGCAATATATATATATATATATATATATATATATATATATATATATATATATATATATATATATATATATGTATATATAAACTTTGTTTTAATATTTCCGATCCTTCACAATGCTTCTGTTAAGCTTGGAGAGCAATTATACATTCTTATTCCTCAAAGTAATATCCAATAGTTTTATAAAAACCTCGGAGAATTAAGATATCTTTAATTATTTCTTATATCCAATCGTTCAGAGGGTCATTTTTGAGTGTTTCTTTGATCGCTGAGAAAACTTTCGTTGAATAAGAGAGACATGACGCACAACCCTCCTTTATTTATGTTTTTTTTTTTCAGTGTGTACAAGTATTTTTTCCTCTGGGATTAATGAATACGAGAACAGTCCAAAACCTCCGTTGTTGCGAGTGCTTTCCGTCAAAACTATTAGCCATGTCAACTTGTAGCAATTTTTATAACATCTACAATAGTATTTGAAAGCTATTATTAAAGTGGAATAACGAAAGGTTAATTTCTAAATGGATAGTACATATTTAAGCATCGAGTGTTTATCCAGTGTTTTTTCCACTCTCCTCAAAACTTCCAATCTTCCAATCAGAGGCCCTGGTGTCGAGTGTAGCTTATCATCATACATATGACTAATATTTGTTCGTTATCAGGTGATACTTCCTTTGAAAGTAGAACAGTAAATATGAGTGATTAAATTAATTTTAATATAAATTTTAATGATTAGCTTGGAAGTGATAGTCATTTATCATTGGCACTTTTAAAACAAAATAACCCTCAACAGCACGTACAATAATCCAGGATGACCTGATATGTAACGGTTAAGCGGAGTAAGACAACAATATGAATGCATCAATATTATACTTTTTTTCTGTTTTTTTTAATAGCCATATTAATTATAAACATTCAGCTTTCTAAGGAATACCACAGTTTATATTCCAAAATTCATCAAAAATATACAATAGAACTTCAACAGACAGATCTTGTCGATTGAATTTAATCTAAGATCTGTCTGTTGAAGTTCTATTGTATATTTACTGTTCTACTTTCAAAGGAAAATCTAGTTACCTGATAACGAACAAATATTAGTCGTATGCATGATGATAAACTACACTCGACACCAGGGCCTCTGATTTGAAGATTGGAAGTTTTGAGGAGAATGGAACAAACACTTAATTGCTATTGTTCCCAGGTCCAACCTATCCCGGTTTTGTAGCACCTGTTAGGGTCCCATCTACGGACAAGATTTGACCGCAAAAAAAAAAAAAAAAAACCTATGAAAGCATAAAAATACATTTTTATATTAAAAATACCAGAAATATATTTTAATATTAAAATTAGCACAAACTAACATATTGTAGTGTCTTCACACAAAACCGTTTAAAATACTACCAGACAGCCAACATGAAAACACACTTTCAGGATATTAATCCATATAATATCCGACAATTTATCAAAACAAACTGTATTCCAAAATAGAACTTCAACAAAACCACAACATAAAAGACACGTCAAAGTTTCTTGTAATCATAGCCACACAAATATATAGATACACAAATGCTGAGTATTAACTTCTGAAAGCGTAATAACATATAATATTTTTCTTACTTCCAAGTATCCAAGAGCTTTCAATTAAATTTTCACATTATATGACCCATAAGATGTTGGCATACCATTGAACAGACAAATCAATCAATCAACGTTTAATAAGTTAATTATTTCATTCAGACTGAATTTTCTTATATATTATATATTTTTATTTTATTGCAACACTCGTGTTCCGTATTATACAAAAGAAGCAAACTGAACGGAAATACAGAGGTAGCCTCTGAAGGGAATTCAACTCCCATCTCGTAATTCTGTGCAACGGTCTGACATGGACGTCTTACTGATTTGTGGTCGATCTCTCTGACCGCGGCGATACGGCGTCATTCATGTTGTACAAATTTCACATAATATGGGGCCTGCGCTCACACTGCGCCAGAAACTTCTTCTTTGTTTCAAATCGATAATGCTAATTTTATGATCGTAGAATACTACTCTGATATAAAGTGTATCCTGGTTGGTGTGGTTCATAAGCTATAAAACAAAGGAAATTAAATTAGGATTTATCTATGATAATAAAACTGTGGTTAGCATATTATTATAATTAATTTGCACGAAATCGTTAATTGAATCTTATTTCTAATGCGTATTGACTGGCCACCAAATACAAGGATATAGAAAGTATTGCCATCAGCAAGAGTAAAACTCAAGATAAGCAATGTCAGTATCAAAGAAGTGTAGTAATTTAAATATCTGGGCAGTGTTTTAGCAGATGTTGGAAAATGCGATCCCGATATCCGAACATGCATTGGTCTAGCGAAAGAAGCATTCAAACAGCTAAGCAAGATGCTGAGAAATGGAAAGATTTCGTGAGAAACAAAGAAATATGTGCTGGGTTGCTAGGTGTTATCCTCCATTTTATATGAGAGTGAATACTCGACAATCTCGCAATGGATGTGGAGAAAACTGCAGACAAGAAATGTAGCTCCACAGATAGATATTGAAGAGACGAAGAGAGCAAGTCTTCAAGAAAAAGACAACAGTAAGAACATTTTACATCCAGTAAAGTCATCCGAAATTCCTTGGACATATAATGAGGAAGGAAGGTTTGGAAAGTTAACACTAACGAGGCATATTAGGTAGATATGGGAAGGAAGCGAGGGGTTCGTGTGAATGGATGGCGGAACGAGGAGAGTGAACCTTCGCAAAATAAGACAAATGATGAGGGCCCAAGGAGAGGTAATTATGGAGAGCCATGATTGCCTGTGTCCTGAAGAGACGGCACACGTAGAAAGAGAAGAGCAAGACGAAGATGATGAAAATAATTATCAGAATACCTACACCAGGACATTTTTTGCAATGAGCTTTCTTTAAAATTGTTTGATGATTGAATTAAATTCGAAGCATCTTACATTGAATTTGAATATACTGCCAATTACAAATAAAATTCTATAAAAGATATAAAAGGAATACTGCTATGTCGTTTCAAACAGACCTGTTTAAATCAACTTTGGTTGCAATCAGTTGTTTTTTTCGAGAAGTCAGAGTTTAAGAATATCTGTCTATTTGTGTAGTAAATTCAGGATAAAATTAATAAGAACTCTCTTTGATCCAATCTTCCAAATATATGTTTATGTCCTGAAAAGTCACATGCGTAATATTGATTTTATTTGAATTTAACAGATGACCATTGGAACCGGAAGAAAAAAAATCAATAACTGCTTCACTGATAAAAAAATACACAAATTATCTTACGTGTGAGTTTTTGGCGACTAAAGTTTACTGCTGTACAAGGATATATTTAACTTGCAATGTTAACTTCATACAGGGCTATAAAAAGGACAGTTACAATATGTTTACGAAGTTAAGAATTGAAAAGACTGACTAGAATTAAGATCAGAACGGAAATCGGGTAGATCTCTGAAGGTAGTTGTTATGGACCAGTCCTCAAGGACCCAAACGATCAACGCGGGATTCCTTCAAAGTTCCCTTCACGGTCAAAACCCCTTTCTTCATTTCCATAACATTTGAGAACTTTCAGTATGTGTGACAACTAAAATTAATAGCAAATATAACACGAATAGGAAATAATTATATACTAACCAAGATGATGATATTCCACACTATTTAAAGAGACGATTAGTACGGAAACCTCTATTAATACTGGAGCAAATGCTAACAGTAATTAGACTAAGGAAAACTATTTTTTAAATAGCCTTAATAGAAAGATTTTATAAATTTCAACAGGTGGATACTTAAAAAAGAGAACTGTAATTTCAATCTGCTAGAAATTAAAATTCACATTCTCTGGTTCTGTGGAAGAAGCAGATAAGCTGCTCTGAGTTTTTTCTAAAGACATCATGGATATTATTGTTAATATTGAAGTAATATAATTATTTAGAATCATTATTTTACTTCTTTATAGTTCGAAGTAATTTTATTAATTTATGTGTTACGCGATATCAGGCCTTCTATACGACAGTGAATACTGGACAATTCCATCACATTGAAGAGACTTTAAGCAATAGAAATATAGTCCTACAGAAGATGCTGAGGATACAATGAACCGAACATGCGAGCAACGACGATGTTTTAGGGAATATGGAAACAAATATTACATTTTACTTAATATCAGGAAGATATATTTGATATTTCTAGGGCATATAATTAGGGAGGTGGGCATTGGAAATGGGATCCTCACAGGGTAGATTTAAGGAAAGAGGGTCAGATAAAAACGACACTTGAACTATTTAAAGAGTTTAAACCAATGAATGGCGGAAAAAAGGTTTAGGAAAAATAACAAAGAATACAAAATTTATTATGAGCCCTGAAGGACAGAAGATTGTGGACAACCATGCGCACTTACACGCTGAAGTAACGCGGAACATAGAGAAGACGTACATACGAGTTTCACTAGAGGTCTGTTGTGAGTTTGATTCTCACTAGATGTTCCAGTCACGTGGCCTTATTTACAATACAAAAGTTTGTCATGAGTGGAGAAAGCGTTGCGATAGTATAACGTCATTTGTTTTCTTTTGAAGTTGTTGGATATAATCTGTTTATTACAGTGTCGGCAAAGCTGTCATATCCACCATCGCAATTATACAAAATATATTCTAAAATGGTCGGTTAAACGTGTTTTTCCAAAATGTTTTTTTTTTACATTCCCTGTTATAAAAATTACAATCCAAACAGAAGTTTTAAGCTAAAGTCCTTAAAATGATAATTTAAGTAACTTGGTTTTTGCACATCAGACGTAGCGGTATATCCTTGACAAAGATAACGGAGACGTAAACTATTCACTTCAGCCATATTGTAACAATTGCTCAGATTGAATTGATTTATTAAATGTCATATTGCCCCATAACGAAAATAGAAGCTTTTGATTACTTTTGCTTTCTCATAGTAGAGTAATGCATACATAAATATTTCTTGCCAAGTCGTAAATCTCTATTCTCCTCTTATTATCCTATTTCATACTTATCGTTCGTCGCCATCCCTCCATAAATCTGTCTGGGTAAAGTTTAAGGTGAACCCAAAGAATCGAACTTCAATGAAGAACCCGTCACCTCTGACAAGATATATTGAATAACAATTCCTTGAATACGTAAAAGCGATTGACTGTTAATATCTGGTGTTAAAAGTACTGATGTTTAAATATTTGAAATAAAGCTGACTAACGTTTTGTTCCGTTCCTGAAATAGTTCTATTTGTGTGGAACTAGTAAATAATTTATACAAAAATACTAATGCGCCTGAATTCAATATACATGACAGATTCTTAAAACAGAATGATATATATATATATATATATATATATATATATATATATATATATATATATATATATATATATATATATATATATATATATATATATAATGGTTGATTACAAAAATAAACCTCTTCTTCTAGATGCCGTGTCTCACCAGAACGTGGGAAATTATGGCTCTCCAAAATTTCCTGACTTTTGCAGCGCTCAGTAAATTTTATCATTTTTTTATCTATCGTAAACAATGAATTTACTCTCTAGGTAGGATAGGCGTTGTATCCATTTGTCACTCTTACCTTTAATATGTCCTGTGAGTATCACTTTTTCCAAACCCTCTTTCCGTATTATCTTTATTAATAAATTTCAACAGTTTCTTTCTGATATTAAGTATAAGTTTACTTATTCTTTGCATTTTCCCGAAAGCTTCGTCATTGCTCTTTTGTAAGGTTCATCATATTCTCAGCATCCTCCACTAGAACCACATTACTCTTGCTTCAAATCTTTTCTTCATCTGCGAGCATTGACATACTTGGGAAGTATATTTGAATAACAATCGACCTATACTAGTATCAAACCGCCTGCATATGGAAAGAAAACAAGTTCAGTAAATATGCAACAGCAGGAAGGGTTGTAAGACAAGTATGTGTGTTCTCAGCGGACTTATTTCAATTTTCATGAGGACATTTTGAGAGAATAATTAGTCCTACCAAGATTCATTATGGTTGCCACAGTCTTAAAATAACATATGAATATGGTGCAGGGCTGGTAGAAGACAGAGTAAAGAAATCAGAACTCCTACAGAAGGTAATGAAGTAAAGCTGCAACAAAGGACACAACATCATTTGCAAGAAGACAGAAAGCATGGTTGTGTTATAATGATCGTACAAGCTCGTATTTGTTGATAATAATATTAAAAGGAAAACACTTGAATAAGAGACTAATATAGAAAAAGGTTTCATCACCTGGATACAATAATACCGAATACTGTAGTTAGTGTGACATAGTTTGCGACACACTTTGTGACTCATGGTGCTCTGAGATGACGGTCCTCTCATAGATAATGGAAAAGTCTATGTTCAACAATTTAATGTAGAGTAGTTCGGCCGTCTTTCTACACAATAGGGCTGGTAGCAATAGTAACAGCCCAACATACAAATGATAAATTCGAGATACTAAAATCCCATACGTAAATTAAATAGATGGGAATTATTTTACATAGGAATGAAAGTGCGACGCTAAAATCCGAACACTCATTAGGATGGCCAAATGTGCATTGCAGAAGTGCAGCAATGTCTTAAGTAACAGGAATAATTTGTTAGACGCAAAAAAGAGTACTGTACTGTTAAGTAATATCAGCCATCCTTTATTGCAGTGAATACTGGCCAATCAGGTCACAGGAAAGGAAGAGACTTGAAGCAACAGAAATATGGATCTACAGAAGGATGCTGAGCATACCATGGACCGAAAATTTGAGCCACGGCAATTCCTAAGAGAAAATAGAAACAAAATTGACAAATATAGTTAGACAGCTAAAATTCATATGGGATTTAAATACTCACAGAACAGATTAAAGTTAAGAGGGATAACAAACACATAACCAAAATATAAAAGTAAAGTCAGTAAACGTCAGTAAATGAATCAAGTTTAGGAGTTATAACAGAAAAAAACAAAATTCGCTAACCGCTGAAAAGGACAGGAGATGATGGAGAGCCAAGATTGTCTGCGACCCGAAGGGACACGTCACATAGAAGAATAAGAACTGGATGTTGTTTTCAGAATCAGAGTATATATTATCATTAACAACAGTTTTATCAACACATGAAATCTAAAAATCATGATTAATTTCTCAATAATATTCGAAATCAAATGAATGATCCTTATTTCGGTTTGTTTTCCTGAAGACATAGGTCGACGATCTCTTTTCTTGACAAATATTTCCTGTTTGCACACGATGCGTTACTTTTTTTCATTTTCCAGACTGAAGTTAAATGCCGTTTTATCGTTCACAGTAAATCCATACAAAAGAACCGGTTGTCGCTAGATGAGAGGAAGAACGAAAGAAATCTGTTTAGAACATTGATCGATACACAACACCACGTATTGGAAGGAACTTGTGTTTTTTGCTCGACTAATGAGAACATTGTGAATAAAATGACTTCTCTGTTAAATGTTAAGGGTTAAGGGTTTCACATAAAAATAGTTGTCACATTAAACATAGTTTTGTATCAAAAGTCCGCGAATCCTTGGAAGTACTGAACGCATTTAATGAAGTAAATATAACAAAAGCATTTCACAAATAGACATCCTATACAGACACACGTACATAAGCATGCACAGACACTCAAACACACACACACACACACACACACACACACACATACACACATATATATATATATATATATATATATATATATATATATATATATATATATATATGTATTAAAAATTATGAAAATTAAAAAAAAATCTTTTTTACCGTCCTCACAATTTCAGTTTCAATTCAGTGCAAAATTATGTGACAGATATATATATATATATATATATATATATATATATATATATATATATATATATATATATATACAAAATATCTTGAAACAGGACAGAGGAAGTTTTTTTCAATAAAATCGCCATTTGGCCTCCAGATGATTTTAGAATCCCCTCCACCTCCTGCATCTCTTTTGGACGGTCTCCTTGTTTAAGTTGGTGAATGCTGCAATAATATTGCTGGTATAATCATTGCCTTCAAGTCATCTTTTTACTCAACTGCAACCCACACATAACAATTAAAGAGTTTCAGTCTGGGGAGAAATTATATCAGAGCCATTGCGGGGTTCTCCTGCTTGCGTGGCATGGTGTAGAGTGCAGTTGCCACACGTAGGGTATTCCAGTAGCCACTTTTTAAAAAAGTCAGTACGACCTTCTGAAAGCACGTGATGTAGGACTCCGTGTTGGGTCTGAAGCTTTCACTAACAAATTCGGGAGTTAATTTTCTTATTAGAAGGATCAGAGTGAGTTTCCTGAGCTGCCGTACCTTTGTAATCATCATTTGACTCATCCAACTCTTTTCAGATGCTCTGCATAGCCTTTAGAAAGATAGCCAGACGCTATGAAATATTTGTATTATAGCTTTCGCCGCGAATGCCAAGCAGTGCAGCCTGCTTTTTCCAAATAATTAGCGGAGTTTATTGCGTCATGGTGCTCTTTTCTCACGTACGTTGCCCAACTGCCCATACTATAACGTGCAGTCGATAAATTCAAAAAAAAATAACGCGCATGCGCAGAATTAATAATATCATTTTGCGATTATTTACCTAATTATGTATGCTGCTGAGATAAAGTGCGCAATATCAGAGATAGAGCGTGTGTAAATATAAAAGTGAACATAGAAGTCAACATTTAGAGGCGGCAGTTTGTTTCATGCTAGATGCAATCGTCATAGCACATCTTAAGACTATATTTCTTTATATATATATATATATATATATATATATATATATATATATATATATATATATAAACAGACACCCGCGCACGCGCACACACACACACACACACACACACACACACACACATATATATATATATATATATTAATATATATATATATATATATATATATAATATTCAGAAAATATACCGCATGCACTCGCTTATCATGCGACGTTTGAAAACCTAATTTTGAAGACCTAGAATTAACGTTTGTACTGCTGGCCATGGTCACACCGTTGACGAAACTATATATCCATTTGCTTTAATCAAATTATCTTTAAAATTAGGTCTTCCAATGTCTCATGCTGGACCAGTATATATGGTATATTCAACAGAATTTCAGAAAAGATGTCTATCATAGAGAAAGACAAAAAAGGAATAAAACCGCTGTTGCGGGAAAATCTTTATCATAAGATTAAATGACTATTCTTGTGCCGAAATCATCGGCCTTTAAACCAGGGGATTCAAATAAGGAACGTTAAGATTCTACATGCTGGGTCTGATATCATCGTGAAAATTCTCAACCAGCCATTTCTCGGTTTTGTCATCCGTGTATGGAATAATAAATTCCTACTGGGACAGGTCTGTCCATACAAGACATTCGATAAAAGAAGAGGCCACAATGTCTACCGACTCAATGTATGTAGGGCCCTTGACAATGAAGCCCGGCAAGATGAATTTGAATGTCACGACATGATTTTCATTGCTCGCAATCTGGATAATTACAGGCACTTCCAGAAAGTTTCCAGCATTGTCCACCAGTTTATCCTCCTATTCTCTTAGCGAATTCCAAGAACATTGCTTTAACTGAAGTTGTCGGATATTGACAAAAGACTATTTTCCTGTGACAGATTGGAAATGACCATGTTAACCTTCCCGATACATCTGAAAAAGAAATGAAAATGATAAAACCTGGTACATACGGCGTAATCTACCGTGTTCAATTTATGTCTCAGTAAAACGTTGTTCTCAGTTATGTCACGCATCTTTTATGTGTGTCAAAAAGAGTGGAAGAGAGAGTAAATATACGGGAAAGGGGTGAAAAGAGAGAGTAAAAATGCCGGAAAAGAATAACAATAGAGAGTAAATGTGCAGGAAAGCGGGGGGAAATACGGAATAAAAGTGCTGGAACGGGTGAAATAAAGGAGGTAATGTGTCAGAAAAGAGACAATAAAAGTACCGGAAAAGGGTGAAGAGAAAAGTTACATAAATGTGTGACAAGAACGCGTGTCGGCAAAGGGTGAAAACAGAATAAATATATGCCGGAAAAGGATGAAAATAAAAGAGATCTACCGGAAGTGATGAAGAGTAGAGAATTAAAAAAAAAGAGAGAATAAATGTAGACGAAGTGGATGCAGAGAAAAAAAAAGTATGTCTGAAAGTGGAGGAAGAGGGACTATATGCATCGTTAATGAGTGAAAACGGAAAAATAATTTAACGGAAAAAATGAGAAACAAATGTACATGCTAATGGGAAAAACGACTATAAATGTATCGAGAAAGGGTGAAAAGAGGGAATTTATATTTTTTCTATTTATGTACATTCAATAAAAGGCACTCGAGACACTCAAATAGAAAGTTGCTGTATAGTGTCGTATGAACGTAAAAAAGAGCAATGAAGTGAAGTTCTTGAGGCCCATGCAGGAAAGATAACGACGAACTCTAGACGTGAAGTGGTCAATATTTAGTTAATGAATAACATTTCAAAATTCGGTGGGAGGTATTTGAAGTACAATGTGGATAGATTTTGAAAGGAACCAGAAACCCGATCCTGAACAGAAAACAAGTGATAAACCTCTACTCCCGTTCAAAAGACCGTGTCAGGATTTAATCTGGACGAGAGTATGACGGAAAATGGGAAATAATTAATACCGGACTCGAAAGCAAGTTTGACGAAAAATAAATGTAGCTATTCATCTGTCACATCTTTAAACATATTGAAATCACAATAACTATAAAGAAAACAGATAAATGTAGGTATGTATCTGTTTCATTTTTAAACATATTGAAATCACAATAAATATAAAGGAAACGCATAAATGTAGCCATTTATCTGTTACATCTTTAAACATGATGAAAACAAAATATATCATTATATATATATATATATATATATATATATATATATATATATATATATATATATATATATATATATATGACGATTGCACTAGCATGAAACAGACTGTCGCCTCTAAGTGCTGACTTCCATGTCCACTTATAGATATAAATTATATATATAAAGGAAAAATAAATGTAACTATTTATCTCTCGCGACTTTAACCATATTAAAATCACAATAAATATAAAAGAAAATTTGTAAATATTTTATAATTACATATTGAGATATCTTTAACTTATGCATCGTGTCAGAATCTAATAATTATCGATATATAACCTACGTTTTAATTTTATGTAGATGATTTTCAATTTTCGATTTGAAACATTTTTTCATAAAATTGTTATGACCTGATTAAGCATATATTTAACAAAAGATAATGTCAGTTCATGGAAAGCAGAATTTAATGCGCAAATAAGCATATAAATAACGATACATTACGTCATTTTGGGAATTAATTTCCTCTGCTTTAAAATTCAACGTTAATTTTTGGAATATAATCCAAATTTTCTGTCTCTATAATAAATCCAATAATCCAAAACAATCATAAACTTTCTAAAATCGTAAATTATCATACAATTTCTAAAAAAGAAAATGCCTACGTTTAATAACTTATTTTCGTTATTTGACAAATAAACCACTCCCAGAAATCTATCTCATTTTTAAAATCAAATGAACCTTGTTTATTCATTTTTTTATTTAAAGACTGGATTACGGTATGGGTTGTTTTATATTGTATCTTGTATGCAAAATACTTATTCTATCTATAAAAGATATCCTTGTGTTATATCTAGGAATTTTTGGCAAGCAATGTCAGAAGGAACATTGTTAAGAAGATCAAAGAATTGGTTATTGAGTTTATTGTACCCACTATCCAATATGTGGATCGGTTAATATGAATATATTTAGATTCAGACGTAGTGGACGCGTCATAACAGTGCAATAAATGAAGACGTGACATAGGAAAAAGAATGAGAAAATAGCTACTCCAGTAGATTCAATAAAGTTTCCAGATCGTAATTCCTTTACGGTTATCCGGATGGACGAATGGAATGTTGTCATCAGAAAAACAGACCTGATGACATTTATCCGACTTTTACTAACGGAAATATAAATTTTATTCATGTGTTAATTTAACAGTTTATTTACAATGTTGCATTTTTTTAACCATTTGTTTTCGACTGATCTTTGTACCGACCAAATGGTGATCTAAAATCAATTTTGTTGGCTAAATGTAGTGAATTTTTCGGATTTTGATCCCCATTTTTTCTACATATTGCGTTTGTATATTCGAGTTTAATCACTTAAACATAATTTCAAGTGGATCTAAACCTTCTCGTCAGTTTCCATTTACTTTGAGGGGGTGCATCATCACAGTTTTTTCCTAATTATAGCTAAAGAATTTCATCTAGAAGTATTTAATTTTAATACTATTATTTTAAATATCTACCTTGTGTCACTCCTCTTAGAACTGACAATCAGTACAAAATTGATATTCTTTATTTTATTAAATAGCTTGGATATATTTTTTAGCATCTCTCTATATTTCTGAGACGAGGTATTATGTACACTATTTATATTATTCGAACTATTGTCCTCATCTTCACTGTCATATTTATCACAACGTTTCGGCCGTTGTACGCTCCGGCGTTCTTCAGTGGACTGGAATGTCGAACTGAACACTTCATATCGCTCGCTGAGGTAGATAATCTGGTTCCACGTGCCATGTCTAATGGATATCAGTTATCAGTTATCCCCTGCTAATTCACCTCTCCAAATTCTCCACTGTGTGTGTGTTTGTGTCATTAGAAAAATGCTAGCATCTAGCTACCAAACAATTGTCTAACGTACTTATAAAATTTAGACTTTTATAATGGCCGAAAGACAACAAAACAGTTAAACCGAAACAACTAGAAGAATGTGTATTGGAATGTAGATCTTCATTTCATCTGATCCCGATAGGCTTGAATAATGATGAAATGTAGTGGAAGAAATCAACACGAAATTGTTTGAATAAATCTATTCTCAAATATCGAAATATTGTCATTGATATTCCCTTAGAAATTTATTCCGAGCCAGTATTAAATTCAACTGAAAAAACCCTTCTGTCTCATTTCGAATAATTAGGAAGAAGATGCAACATGAAATTCTGATACTTTATACAAAACACTGTTCGATGTATATAGTCACTCCGGTTATTGTCCTTCGAATGTGTAGGTCATTGTCAGGAACTAAATCTTGTCAGTATAGTAGATGAGACAATTTCGGCTAAGAGATAAGTATTTTATAATTGTTTTTTATCAGCAAAGCGAGTTCATCACATATCGATGTTTTTATGTAGATTTGCATTAACTCTGATTATTAAATCTATTAAGAAATTTAGATCATTTGCAATAATTTCGCAAATTCTAATTTGGCCATTATAGTATGCCTTGCATCGATCGTTGAATAAATGGTTTATTTGAAGAATAGAGATATTCTAGTGCACATAAACATATTAGCAGTAACAGCACTACATAAATTTTGTACCAGGAGCAGCTCTGGAATATATATATATATATATATATATATATATATATATATATATATATATATATATATATATATATATATATATATATAAAAACAAAAAAAAAAACACGTAAACCCTTAAGTAAATTTTCTTCCGAGTTTTCCTCTTTCCAATTATGTGTCATGAAAATTCCGCAATGAATCTAAAAGAGTTGTGAACGCTTCACACTAAAACACGCCAATACAGTAAGCCCAGCTCGAATCTATTTATATGAACATTTTCTTTTTCCTGCAAATTACTTCTAGGACAATAAACTTTTGTTTTAAAAGTTCATTTTGTTAAATTTGTTTATTAAATGATTTCTGGCATTGCAAATCATTCGGTCTGTTATTTTATGCGTGTACTCTTTTTCACCACCATTATTTCATGTGCTATACAGTTTTTTCCCGTAAGACAAATCACATGTTTAATTGTCACTAAATCACTAAATCAGTTTTTCTATTATTTTCCGATAGATCTCCGTATATTTTTGTCCCTCACAAACATAGCTTCCTTTACGTGAATTATTTGAATGTGCTCATTTACATAGTATATTATTACATTTTCAAGTAAATAATTTATCACGATCTTGTGTTTTTTTTTTATACATATGCTATATTTCGAAATGTATTTCATTTCTTCTGTCTTTTACTACAACTACAACTACAACTAAAACTACTACTACAGCTAATGGTAATTCTTCGCTGTACAATTGTATCTTTTAATTTCGATCATGTGCTATCATTTACCGCTTCTTATTCTTTTTTTCCTGTTTAATTCAACTAAATTATATGAAAGAAAACAGACAAAAACTATTTTATTGTCTAAATAAGATAATACAAAACATCTTTAACATAAGCAAGATTTAATTATATTATATTGTCCGATATTTCTGTTAGGATAGGCAATCTTTTCACCCTATT
>OZ038481.1:112765090-112787590 GCA_964036315.1 Acanthosepion esculentum
TGTGTAACGTTATTGTGGCCTATGTTCTCAAGTTATACGACAGATAGAAGACATATTAAAGGCACACTGGCCAGAGGAAAACTGTGTATAACCTACAAAACGAGCATGTGTAAGCACAGGCCATTGTGGAGAACCATGATCTTCTTGAATGGCCGCGGCACATAAAGGATATAACGGAAGAATTGGTCTAAAATATTTTATATATATCAAGAAAATGTAAGTTCCAACTATTAAATAAATAAACAATTATCGAAATAGTTGGTAATCTGAATGTGCAAAGTCAGGTCCGGATGTTGTAGCAGGACATCGAAGTCCTGCTATGCTAATTGCTGTCGGGTGTGCAATGACACATCGGGTCGACCGTTTTAGTGATGGAAGACAAACTAATTCCAATTGACAAATTCAAGACGCTTTTCATTAATATCTATCTTTAATGGATCCACTTGGAAAGAAAATGGCGGAAACTAACATCTAATTCTTCGAAAGAAACTCGTTTATATACAGAATCAATATTTTCTGATAAAGATTTCATTTTGCAATGGATAACGTCTATTACGCTCCATAATTTTGTAACCAATCCACTTTTCACCGAGTTTGATCGTTTATTTGAGACATCTTTCGTTTACATCGACTTTGCAATTTTCTTTCTGTTAAATCTTGAGGCAAGCAAGTATTTTTTTTTCCAACGCGTTTAGGATATACATCTCGTATCTTTGCGAGTTTTTTTTATATGGTTATTTTAAAATACATTTTCGATTTGGTCCCCATCAACGACCACAGGTGTATTGGAACATTCTCGTTCTTACAGTTGAAAACTTTCCAATTCTGTACAAAGTGAACTCGTTACAAGCCTTACTTTTATTAGATTATTTTTTTACCTAATGAAACCCGTTTCACATCAAAGTATGCGTATATTTAATAATAAACTATGCTTTTGAGAGAAAGTATATTATGATCAGAGTTCCCACAATATGCTATAACGATGTTTGTAAGATAATCTCATGAGGGATTATAATAAGTCTAATGCCAACTCCGCCTGACATGAAAATGATTAAGTAACAATATTAATGAATTTGAAATCATGAAATAACTTTTGCTTAATGAACAATTCAAGTGAAAACAATTCAGACATTTCTATTACAGAAAACACTGCAGGTGATCATGTCTTTCGTTCTTTGTTCAAGCGGTTTTCTTAGCTTTGTTTACAATGGCTCCTGCCCTTTGGTAAATGTTCTTGCAGCTCAAATGCTTCTAGGACAAAACCAATATACTTTGTTCTTTTTGCAGATGTGGGACACGGTTTGATCTGCTTTTGGGTGAAACGAAACATTCCAAATTGCACTCAGAATGTTTTAATGTTTATATGTTTTGCAAGCAAGCATCGCAGGGAGTCAGAAGGTAGATACTTCTATTTAATTGGATTTTAATACATGCATTGATGTTAGCGTTTGCCGAGAGGAACGTGCATTACAGAGAGTAAGTAAAATTGTGTATCTATCTATGACCACTCCCACAATATATGCATGAATATGCGAATCCCCTCAGGGTATATGAATTTGACTAATCAGTCAATATCTTTCTATTACTTCCTGTCTTTATCTATCACAAATTATTCACATTTCTCTTCTCAAGGTATCGATCCATATATACTCTTCATGTATATATACAACTCCCGCCACTTCCATAGTGTCATTTTGCTTGTGTCATTTTAGCTTGTCCCTGCACTATACGTATATCTTAAGTCAATATACAGATTTCTCAGTCAGTTGAAAATATCGACTCTGGCATACAACAAACACAGTTCAATTACGCTCGACTTGACCACAAGCGGCAGACATCCTTAAGAACATTTTCGACAAAACGACCTTAAATCAATAATCTTTTTTTTAGTCTTATCAGATAAAGTGTGACGCATTCATTCACTTCACATACTTTGAACCCAAACAGTTTTCACATTCATTTGTTACTCACATCATGTTCTTTGTCACTTGTACACATTTATTGTTAATACATTAACATTTGCTTGTGCCTATATATTAGTTCTTGTCAATTATTTTCATTTTTTACGTGGACAAGCATCCCGAGTCCAGCATTATTGTTGCGGGATATTTTGGGAGACACGTATTATTTTCCAACACAAACACCGACGGCAATAAGGCCAGCAGAAGTTGAGAAATGCTTAAGCGGTCACACACAATATATATCAGTGGAATAGATTTATGTGTTAGATCCTAGAATAAGTCATGTAGCATTTCGAAATGACATTTTTAAAGAGTCTCAATAACGAGTTTACTGAATGTTTTGCATTTAGACCTTAGAACATGACATTTAATATACTCGAAAAAGACAAAAGAAAAAAAGATCATTTTTCGGATTGAAATATGAGATGGACGTTTGTATTATTTATTTCCAACAGTTGAAATGTTGGATTCAGCCGTTTTCATCACACATTTGTTGTGTCTGGTGGCTTAAGAAAGTAGTAATTTCCACGGGAAAGGTGAGATTGGAAAAACCCTGGCAGAAGATTGATATTTTGAAAAATTCTTTTGCGGAATTTCATTTTGAGTAAATTATTTTCTCATTTAATCAGTGTGTCATTTTTGGTCACAATTGAGGTCGAATTTATTTTTGTGTCTGACTAGTGTATTTGTAAAATTACTAGCTGCCAAGCGTAACGATACTGACTACAAATTTGGCATAAAAATAACACCATGATCAAAGGAGAAAGTAATTCACTACGACGTAAATGTTTAGAGACTGATTTAATAGAAAGGTCATCTACAACATTTCACAACACTTGGCAGATCATCTAAAACCTCAGTTTGGAATGCCTAATCACAAAAGTGATGGAATCAAAACTAGAAAAACTCTAATAGAGTTTAGCTGAAAAATATTCCAAAATATCCAGCAGCCCTGTCCGACTAGCATAAAATTATAAAGTCCGAGTATATATATATGTAAACAATTTACATTAGATCGAACTGACGAGGTAGATCTATTTAATTTAATGTCGCTAAAACTACATACTGTTTTCTTATTGACTTTTTGCCGTTATATATATATATATATATATATATATATATATATATATAGTCAAACCTAATGAGCCAGACAAACCTACCAAGGTTTCACTTAGGCAGATCGTCAGGGTCGGCTGGCTAAAGAGGCAACAGTGATACATAAACCCTAAAGTATACATAGGAGCTACTCAGGATATTTTTTAAAAAATATATTATAATCACATGAGTAGCTTCAAAAATGAAAAGACTAAACATAGCACTACATTATCCAGCTATATATGGAAAATCAGACAAGGTAGCAAGGACCCCATCCTGAAATGGGAAATATTAAAAAGATGCACTAAGTATAAAGCGGGCCATAAGTTCTGTAAGCTATGCACCGAGGAAAAATTAGCTATAGCTTTATATAATAAACCTGATGATCTACTAAATTCTAAAACCGAGATTCTTAACAAATGTAGACACAGAAATGCTTGGTTACTGAAATAAGCCTCTCTCTCCCGATTGTAGCGTTATCATTATTGTTTGTGTTTTCTTAAATGCCCCCTCTCCTTGTAGTTAGTTGAATTAATCTATAACACCCCCCCCGTGTTGCTTTTTCTTTTGCTCTGTCTTTTTTTTTTTTTCTTTCTTGGTCACGTGGTGTTGTCTTGGTTGTCGTCTATATATACACCGTTTCACTGTTGCCTCTTTAGACAGCCGACCCTGACGATCTGCCTAAGTGAAACCTTGGTAGGTTTGTCTGGCTCATTAAGTTTGACTAGGTTTGCTCTACGTTTGTATTGAGCTCTTTAGTTAGTTGTTTACTCGTATCGGGGTTTTTTCTTTGGGCCTTGAACCTGTATCTGTGCGATTATTTTCGACAGACTTTCATGTTCCTGGCTCTTTCTTTTTTAAAACCTTTTTTTCCCTTCGTGATTGATTTGGCTATTGTTAAATCAAGAGTTCGAAGGTTTTTCGACACGAGTATAGTTACCTATATATATATATATATATATATATATATATATATATATATATATATATATATATATATATATATATATATATATATATATATAATCAAATCTCATGGACTGGCGTCGGGCTGTCACTTTCCTAGGAATTAATCTGCTTGAACCTCATACGTCGAATTCAACGTGAGAGCCGAGTAGTGTGTATATATATATATATATATATATATATATATATATATATATATATATATATATATATATATTTCATCATCGGATTACATTTATTACGATCTGTTTTAGTATTGCATAATGGACTACCTCGATTAGTTCATCGGTAACTATAAAAAATATTTTGTGTTGTCAACGAACACTCGGTTGACACTTTTGCGATGTCAACGAATACTCGTTGTCACTTTCGTAATTCTCCTTTTAGTAGAACCTTTGTTATCGCAGAAACAACTATAGCATAGTGTTGAACAATACTGGTGTCAGGCGCCTTCGAATAATCTCGCAGTAACAGTGCTTTCTCGATAATACTCGCTGGAAAGGTAATCAATATAGTGAACTGAAGAGAAGAAAAGTGTTGAGACGAAAATTGAGAATAGCGGTCTGCATAGTAATAGAGGATAGACTAGAAATGGTGTTCAATTAGACTCACGCTACCTCCCATATATGTGTTTCCTCTATAGTCACGTGTCCTTCTCCTATATAACAAAAAAATATTTTCAATTATTTTAGTTAACCTGTAGAATGTTTTACCGCACTAATCGAATATTTTGCATGCACTAATTGAATTTTTGTATATAACAATTTAGTGCACTATTCGAAAGCGCATCAATCCAATGAGCGTTAATCGAGGAATACCTGTATATGTTTCATGCTGGACGAAATGGTCAAGCGGCCGGACGATTGCGTCCAGCATGAAACAGCCTGTCGCCTCTGAGTGTTGACTTCAATATTCAGTTTTATATTTGCATTTACATACGCTCTATCGCTGATATTGAGCACTTGATACCATAAATATATCACACCTTAAAACTATCTTTCTTCATATATATATATATATATATATATATATATATATATATATATATATATATATATATATATATATATATATGTAGGAACATACAAACTACTGAAGGTAGGAGAGGCCTTATAGACAATGTAACTAATATAACAATATTTTCATGTTTAGATTTCATTTTCTACGTAAGAAGGCACGTAGACACAGCAGCATCAGGTCAAGCATCAGAGCAATTTTAACTGGCTAGCGTTAAACGAAACAACACGCGTACATATCTATGATCCATCGCCGGGTGACCCAAGAGACACACAATTGTCCAAATACATTTGATCATGTTATAACATCGATAAGGCTTCTCTGTTGACCTGATCCGTCACGGAACTAATGTAGTTTGTATAATATTTTTTATAATATAAACATAGTGACAACACCTAAATATATTGTAACGTTATCGGCGCATTGTTTAATGAGGAGTTTAGACTATATATCACATACGTAATATTTCAATCTATGACTTTTTAAAAATTGGCATTCAAATTCCAGGCTTTTACTTCTATTTGATCCCTGGCCCATCGTCTCTAAAAGAAATACTCAACAACATTACCCGAGTGATGTAATTTTAGGTATTCAATAGACTTGAATATAAGTCTTCAAAAACATAACAAAATTGAAGTTTGATTTGTTTAGGACAAATATTACGAGAAATCGGAACCAGCATTAAAAATAAACCATACACCTATGATAAACAATGAATTCATTAAATACACAAATAGACACGGGCGTAAAAAAAGAATGATTTTTTTTCTGGCTGAACTATTGATAACTCTTATTGTGAGGCGATCCCGAGAGAAGTCCTACCTGGATTTAATCCTAACATCCTAAGTTGAGCAGATGACACTCTGCTAATATGAGACACGGAAAGGAAACTGCAAGAACTTCTACAGATGGTAGTAAAGGAAAGAGATAAGAACCTGGAAACCTGATGTAAGATGACACAATATGTGGTTGTCAGCAAGGGAAGAGGCCGACTATGAATTAGAGACACCGAAATCAAGCAAGGATGACAATTTAAATATTTGAGAACTATTTTGACCGATAACGGAAAATCTCACACCGAAATCGAAAGCTCCGTTGTAAAAGCGAAATATGCCTTTCAAGAGATAAATAAAGTATTAGGAAACAGGGACAAAAAGAATATTGCTGAAATGTAATGTTTTATCAATTCTCTTCTATACCAGAGAATGCTGGAAATTTCCTCACAGATATATGAGAACTCAGGCAACAGAAATATGCTTCTATAGAAGGATATTGTAAACCGAAACTTTTAAGGAAAATGGGAGAAAAGGGATTTATTATTATAATCAGAAAGAGAAAAGAGAAGAGACGTTTTTGTGAATTTAACACACAAAGGCAAGATCAAAAGGCTAAAACAAGCAGAAACCTACCTAATGACCTTCTGTAAATGGATGGCTGATCAGGGATTGTGAGAGATGGTGAAAATTGAAACTTTATTAAAACCTATAAATGATTGTATTTTGTGTAGATGATCACCTATGTCATGAAGGGACAAGGAACTTGGAAGAATAACAGCGAAATGCAGATATGATATTCTTGAAACAAGTCCAGGGCATTAATCTTTGACGCCAGTTCTATCGATACACTTCCACAATTATTTATTAATTCGCTGGCATGAGAGATTAACGCATTAATCCTCTTTCAAGAATTTAATATCTTCAATTCTAGGTTCGTTTTCTATGGGTTGTGTCCTTTCAGGATATAGGCGATCATGGCTCTCCCCAACGATCTATAATTTATGTTTTTCTAAATGTTTCTTATATGTGTTGGCAGAGATGAATCAATATATCTCATGTTAATTACTTGACATACGCAGGTGATAATTACTTTCATTGTCAATCAAATTTTCCGTCTGGCAATTTTAATCTACAGTTTAACAAAGTCAAAATATCTCGAATATATTGTCTTTCTTTGGCGAATATAAATTTACAAAAAAGATTGTTTATGCTTCGGTTAATATTCTCTTATTCGCATATCCGTCTATATATAAGATTCTGTGATTTTCGTTAGTCTGTCCGTCCCTCCGTCACACCCTCTAAAATAACCATACATTGACCGATCGAAACGAAATTTTAGGGTGAAGTGCAAACAGGTAAGGGGATACAAAGTACTGTTGTTTTTATTAGGCTACGTAGCTTAGTACAATAAATTTTCATTAAGTTTTTTGGAAAAATTAAAAGTTTTATTATTTAACATAAGACATACTCCCACTAATTTAAAAAAAAATAATTAAAATAACCTACAAATTTAATAAAAATGAATTATTGCTTATTGCATATCTTGTCTTGAAGTTTTTATATATACAAGAATTCAGTTTCCAATTCGCCTTGCGTTCACGAAAACTATATACAAATCACAATACAAATCACTTCAAAAAGTTGGAATTTGGATCCGGAAAGATATATTTACGCATAGCCAGTTGTATGTTTCTTGTTCAAGAGTAAGAAATACTAAGAATTTATTTTTCACTGTTAAAAAGGAAAAATGGAAAACAATTCTTTAAAAATATTGTTTACAATGACGTCCTATTAAATAAAATAAAATTAAAGAAATTATTAAACCGCGAAATAGTATTTTTGTCAAAGTATATTTATATATAAACTAGTTCATTCAAATTTCATCGATTGGTTTGCGGTTTAATAAATTCAACAATACTAAATACTGTGAGGACATGAACACACATCAGCGTATTGCCAAACAATTCTACCTATTATAAAACTAGTTGACACATGAAAAATTACAACAATCTTTTTAAAGTTTTAATATTGAGATATAACAAAACAAGCGTGTTGGAACAATGTATTGGTATTCCAATAAAAAGGACAAATAGAGACCAT
Organism: Acanthosepion esculentum; assembly: GCA_964036315.1. NCBI lineage: Eukaryota > Metazoa > Mollusca > Cephalopoda > Sepiida > Sepiidae > Acanthosepion > Acanthosepion esculentum. Next base: position 112,773,006 of record OZ038481.1, read on the forward strand.
TCTACCGCTGAATTAATCCTTTCAAATTAAAGGTTTAGCCGGTTATTTGCATAGATGCGCAGTCCTTTCGTAAGTGGGCTTTTTAAAGTACACTTAGGATGAAGGTGCTTTCCCCAAGGTTAGATTAACAAAGGTATGATCACTTTTGAAATGCATTTTGTTTAGACTTTCCATTGCCTAATTGGTCAGACTCTAATTATCCTGATTAAAGATGGGAATTTTTAATGAATCACGTGTATCCAGTAAATATAAGTTTTATAGTAATAAGAATTAATATCGTACCATAAATGAAACCCACACATTCCTTACAAATGTAATATGTTTACGTTTTGGCTTCAGAAATCTAGATAAGACATTTGAGCTTCCAAAGATCACGACCAGATATCTGTATTTCTTATAAATGTTATCTGATGACATTTTTACTGTATTCTGGATGAGCATTTTAAAGCATAGCTTGCTTGATTAGATTTTCCACAATATAAGAAGGTTGTACGGTTGTTCTATGTTTATTTTTATTTATTAACACTTCATATTTAACAGGTTGATAGAATTTGATTAGACCGTTAAAAAAGGATGACCACTGAAACACGCGTGTCAAAGAGCACTTATAGTAATGTCATAATTACATTGCATAGTCTCGTGCTAGGAAACATCACGTGGTGAAAGTGATCTGTTGGGCCAAACAAAATTCAACGTAGCAAATACCGACAAGTAGAAACAAATTAATTTGAAAACGATATAAAGAATATAGTAAAACAATGCGAAAATATTAACTCACCAGGTGAACATGTAATGAAATAGTTATATCACCAAATTATCAGAAGATAGCCTTATCAAGACAAATTAAATATGAACAATATTTATTCGAAAAAAATGCATTAGCAAATTGCATGAGATAAAATAAAAATGTAATTTAAATAACTGTTTTAAATTATGAAAATAATTGAACACATTGTAGGAGCGGCTTTCACATGTTCACGGAAATGTATGCTATTAGAAATGTATGAAAATATGCTGATATTCTTGCGGGGGTGAGGAGTATTGATTAGCTTTCTCTATACCTATCATTGAAACATGGACTCATCCAACCGATATTAGTCGAACGTCTGCTCATAGATCAAAGGCAACACATTGTCACAAACGATAGCGTTATTCAGTCGTATGCTTGTCACAATGAACTAATGTATTCACATTTTTTACATTATTCGGACTATTGTCCCCATCTTTGTTGCCATAATTTTCACAAAGTTTCGGCCGATGTACCCTCTGGCATTGGAGCCTGTGGTTGGAATGTCAAACTGAACCCTTTATTTCCCTCTCTAGTTCTAGTTCCACGTGCCATGTCTACTGGATGCCAGTTATTAGTTAAGGACAAATCGTAGAGTGGGTAAAGGCGTTGGTTAGATCCAGTGACAAGACCAAAAGAGTTGTGAGTTCAAAACCCGGTTAAGGCAGTTGAGAACTTGGAGAGTGGAATTATCAGGGGATAACTTTTAATATTGTCGGGATGTCTGGACATTTCGTTTCATGTCAGTTTATCCTGCGCAAATGACATTTTTTCTTAACAAAATGAACAATATTAACTTTTTTTCTAGAGGAAACCTAAGATAACCACGACCGTATTGCCCTGAATCTTGCAGAATGAGCCTCAAAATAAGCACTAACGTGTATCTTTATTTGGCAGTAAGTCTTATATAAAATATGTCACCTAAAGTTTGCGGACAAGTTAAACATTCCTCAGTTTTAGGCTAGATTAATTCCGTATCTTCCAGATGTCAAATCGGTAAAGTCTTACAGCTAAGTCTGTTTCGTAGTCTAGCGTATATAGAAAATATCAACGGTGTACATCTCTAGATGAAGTTTAAAATAATATCGTGATATTATCTCACGCTGATTATGTTTACCACGTTGATCATTACTACTTCGCCCAGTACATTTCATTGTCAGCAATTATTCTTTTCGTAAAATGACTAAATTGAGTTACATAAAACTTCAGCTGTTCGTGATAATATAGTGTTGCTGCAATCTTCAAAATAAGTGAACATCGTCGTTCCATGGGATCAAATAACGAGCAATTTCAGCAGAGACGGAAATAAACTGCTCCTACTTCTATTATTCCAAGTCGAGGATTTATACTTGAACATTGCACCAAGTTAACTATTCCCAGTTATCTATTAGAGTCTTAGACACAAGGGTTGTATTGCAAGCATGGCAGTAGTGGTTGTGTCTAGAGAAAGACAAATCCACGGAGTCCACCAATATCCAGACTGATTTTAATTCAAATATCGTTCTCTTAACCATGCTGGAAGAAGATTTAAGCATACCATTTCCCTAGATACTAATTCCAAATGAATAAACTCAATCAGAATGTGAATTCGAGACTCTGATTCGATTGACCACACAGGCCGCCACGATACGGCACGCATAGCTAGTTAAAAAAGGTAACCATTGTTAATTTATTGGTTCTTGATTCTATCAACAAGCTAAACACGACAATGATCTGGTAGAAAATTAACACGATTTGCCTGTCTGTGTGAAAATGCATTAAAACAGCATATATATTTCTGTTAAAAGAAAAAGAAAACAACCACCTTTTCATCTTACGTTAAGTATTACGTTTGTATATTCCTACGTCTTTTATCTTCAAGCGTGTTTCATGTTTTGCTAGAAAGATTTCCTTCTTCCAGCATCTTCCATGGAGCGGTACTTGTTTTTCACTATAATCTATCACTATGTGACACAACAAAACCTATCCATAGAATATGCTATTATCAATTCAGGAAAATATGTTTCACATAAATAATCGATATGAAGGGAAATGGAAGATGGAACTTTGAATTAAGTTAAGTTTTACTCTTATAATCTAACAAGATCTGCAGCAGCAATAACAAAGCGTCTGGGTTAGACTGCAGTAAATAATGAATGTTCACTAAGTATGTCATCTATCGTTCCTATCTGCACGAAACATCTACTCTTTAAGGAAGTCGCCATCGAAGAAAGATAAAGTACCGTCACTACTATAACCTACTGGTTTAGTGTGTTCGTACACAAATACCTGTAAACAAATAAATGTGTAATGCCTTATATGAAGAGCGAATACAATCTAACAAATCGATATACATAAGGTTGCAGCCTCTGTCGGTCTTCTATCAAACTCTTCCTATGGTTTTGGAGATAGACCGCCATAACCATATATATTCTGAAACTACGTTACCGAGAATACTTGGATAAGTATACTTCATTCTGATCAAAGTGTGTCCCCGCGGTGGCACAAACCTCCAACTGAAATTATTCTCCTCTTATTTAAATTAAATTTAAACAGGTGAATGACTCCTAGGTTACATGGATAAGTATATTTCATGTTGATCAAAGCGGCTTCCCAGAGGGTACAACCCTTCACTGATTTTCTTACCTTTAGATTTGAATTAAATTTAAATTTTAACAGTGGAATGACTCCAATCCAAAGGATAGAAGAAGAAAGACAGAAGATGGAGGTCACATCGGCAAGATTAAATTAAGATAAAATAGACGTAAAGTTTAGCAAGATATTACCAAACCATGGGTACTGCCATACAATATATATTTGTTGCGACAATTCAACTGTCATATCAATGTTAAAATCTGCTGATCAATTAAACGAACTCCTACAAGGGTTTTAGAGACAAACCCCTATGACCACAAATATTCTGAAACTACATTAGCCAGAGTATTTGGCTAAGTATACGACATTTTGTTCAAAGTGACACAAACCCTTACTGGACATTTTTCCTTAGATTTAAATGAAATATAAATTTGAACAAGGGAATGACTCCTCTCCAACATATAGAAGGAGAAAGTCAGAAGATGGAGGTCACATTGGCAAGATCATAATGAAACAATATGTACGTATAGTTGAGCAAGGAATCACCACTCAGTGTGTAGTGCCTATCAATACATATTTCTTGCGATAATACGAATGCATCATATAGATATCGAAAAGATTAGTTCAAGCTGCTTCTGGAGACACTCTCCAAATGATGTTTTTCGTTTTCATCTTAATTAAATTTGAATTTGAATACGGGAATGACTGCTATCCAAAACATAGGAGGCCAAGACCAGAAGATAGATGTCATATTGGCAAGTTCATTGAGTTATATTGAAATGCGTTATTTTTTTCCACACATTATAACAATGATTTAAAATCAATTACCATTTTTACAAAAATAGTGTGACACGCAGCAAGGCGCGGCTAATTCGGCTAGTTACTGATAAATCTCCTCACATTTTTAGTAAAATAGAAACAAAACGCAGCAAGGGTCAGTCGTTAATGATTACTGATCAAGAAACATTAAATTGTTGTTAGATACAAAGAGAAAAGTACTGACATGTTACGTAATATCAGGGCCCCAGCAAGGTTTTGAATGCTAAGTAATCTCCACAGAGGTGAAAACAAAATCTGAAGCAACGGATTTGGGGTTCTACAGAAAGATATTGAGAATACAATGGACCGAACATGTGTGCAACAACAACGGCATGGGAAATATATTCGTACTTACAAATATCAAATAATTTAGATTAAAAGCAAATTGTCGTAACGTTTTAACAATACTTATTTTTAAAAAAAGAACATTGCACGTCTATACTTCTTTTGAGTACATTTTGAAAAGAGCCTTCGCAAATTATTGAACTGAGGTCAAATTCACGTTGAGACTCTTCATTCGTTCTCAGCGATCAAGGTAACAGAAAAAACAAAACAAGTCTGTTTAGTCGGTGTAAGTCAATCAGCAGGGCGTGTTACATACGAATTTATTGATCTGTAATTTCATTAGAAAACAAGAATTATGTACTGAATTCTTAAGTAAAAACAGCCCTCCTATATGGCAAAGAATGCTGCAAAATCTCTTCTCAGATAATGAAGGTACCGGATGCAACAGAAATCAGAATCTACAGAACGATGCTGAAAATACAATGGACTGGATATGTGAGCAACTTCAAAGTTTTAGAGAAAAGTGAATCAAAAAGGACACTTATCATTAATTCAGAAAGAGGCAGTTGACATATATAAGGCAGATAATGAGGAAAGAGGTCTTGGAAAATCTAGCACTCACAAGATGTATTGAAGCTAAAAGGGGCAGAAAAACAGCGCATAAGCTACCTAATGGGTTTGGTAAAATAGTTGGCATAAAAGGGGTTAGGAGAGTTAGACAAATAAGAGCTGAAAAGGATGGGGAATCGTGGAGATCCATATTCGCCAACTTTTAGAAGTGTCACGGTACATAGAAGAAAAAGGAGAAGGATTATGATCGGTGGGATGCGTTGAAATGGTTGCCTAATCTGATCCGTACATTATTGAAATTCCCGACGAAAACATTCATGGTTCTTCACTCATTCTATTTATTTTAATATCTGCTAATTGGCATGACAATTTACGAGAATTGCGTTTTCTGCTAATGACAGGCGCGCAAAAACTAAAAAACAAAACAAAAAGACAACTCTTTTTTCTTTATTGGCAGCAAATTCTCATAACATTTTATGAAATAGAGCAGTGGTTTAGCTCTGAATCCCCACAGTTTTATATTCAGATTAATCATTTTAGAAATGCACTTTGGAGAACCGCATATCTCTTTCGTCTGCATCCAGCTATATATTATATAGAGAGGTAGAATCGGTTCTCTAGCGTTTGTTTTGGTTTGTTTTACGGCATATCAACCTCTATGGGTTATTTACTGCCGACAAGATTTTTATTGCTGCTAATAATTTTATTCCAAAAATGTATTGCTAACAATAATTTTTTGTTCAAAAACTCATTGCTGGTAATACCCTTTTACAAAACTTTATTGCTTGTATTACAAACAATTTGTACACTTTAATAGTGTTTTGACTCCAGTTTGCGGGTCAACTATTTGCCCATAACTAACGGGTGCTGCCAGCAATTAAGATGTTTTTCCACGTTACTCAGTATTTCTCGATCAGAGGCCTTGCTGTCGGGCGCGGGTGTAGTTTATCGTCATGCCCAGGACGTCTAGCATTTGGTGACATTAGTCCGAATAGAGAATCGTTGAGAAGGAGCTCTAAACCACTGTACTATAATTAAAAAGAAAATCAACAAAAAGAAAAGAATAGAAAGAAAGAATGAAAGAAAGAAAGAAAGAAAGAAAGAAAGAAAGAAAGAAAGAATGATGTTACAACTGAACCTAACCAAAAATAAAAACTTGAAAAGAAATTACAAGTAAAAGAAAGTCAGAAAAAAGAAGGCAGGAAAGAAAGAAAGAAAGAAAGAAAGAAAGAAAGAAAGAAAGAAAGAAAGAAAGAAAGAAAGAAAGAAAGACAGACAGAAAGAAAGAAATATAAAGAGAAATAGAATGAAACAGTGTTTGGTTGAATTTGTTCAGGAGCATATCAGCCTCTATGGGCTATTTAATTCCGGTATCTAAACATTTTGTATATATTTTTTTACTTACAGCACAAAAGGTATATTTTCTAGATATATAATATGTAGAACGTAAATTGTATCGCTGGTAATTTCACAAAAAAAATGTGTTGTTGGTCATTTGTTTAATAAAAATATATATTAGTAATGGTTTTACTATAAAAAATGTATATTTATGCCTTTTAATTTTGCATTCATACACATTTTTCTATAAAACATTATTCTTGATCATTTACCCTTAAAAATGTGCCGTTGATTTTTGTTTGGGGATTGGACGGATCTGTGGAAATCGACAGTAAATTGATAGTTCCGTGCTTCTCAGAACCTCCAATCTCCCGATCAGAGCCCCTGCTCCCGGATGGAGTTTATTGTCATACGGACGAAAACCAAAAATGTTATGACGATTCACTGATAATAAAGAAAAAGTAATCTGTGTTTAGCCTATTCGCCTGAGTCCTGAACGGGTATGTCATAAAAAAAAATCATAAATATGTTTATAAATAGGATGCCACTAATTTTAAATCCGTGGAAAAAGGCAACCACCAAAACTTGACTATCTTTCACAAGAAGTGTCATGGCACTTCTCAGATATTAAAGAAATGGAATGTGCTGAGAATCCTGTCAGTTTTCTGCTTGAACTACGAATATATTAATACTCGCTCAACACAATACAACAAAGGTACTAAAATGTGGAAGGTTATAGTTAAAGAGGTTTTTATAAATAACATATGTAATATAAATGAAAAAACATGTATTTGCAAATTAAGAATATGAGGAAAGGAAGCAGGGATTGGAATTGAAGCATGACTTGCTATGAAAGGATATTTATTTCTCATAGATTTTACTGAAAAAACAATCTTAAATTGAATAATGTTTATTATTTTCTCATACGATAAAAAAATATTTATATAAAGTCTCCGTCTATATTATATTATTATATATAGAACACATGGTACAGTGGATAAAAGCGTTTCTTTGATCCAGTGACAGGACCCAAATAGTGTGAGTTCAATATCTGGTTAAGGCGGTGGAGAACTTTGAGAGGGAAATTAACAGGACATAATTGATAACTGACATCCATTAGACATGGCACGTGGAGCTAGAACAGTCTACCCCAGTGAGCGTAATAAAGTTTTTAGTTCGACATTCCAACCACCTGAGATGGGCCGGAGCGTACAACGGCCGAAACGTTGTGATAAATATGGCGACAAAAGATGAGGACAATTTTCCGAGTAATGTAAATAGTCTTATGTAAAGTTATTCCATATTCTGCCATTATAATGAATCATTACTGGAAAGTCGCGAATGTATATCCATTTGAAATACATAGGATTAGACAAAATGATCAAATGACAGGGATAATACATTTAGAAATGCCACATTAATTACGAAATTTGAGTCCCACTTAACCGCATCGTTTTTGCGTCAATCCTTATGAAACACCTAGGATTATAACCCAGCAATGACAGTCTGTTGCAATCAGTTACTGGGAACAACATATAGTATTTTATATTTGACACGAAAGGAAAAATGTAAAAAAAAAGTCGCTGTAATCCTTTGTAATAACGTTTTATCACGTTAATTTTAAATGATTTATTTGAACAAGTGTGTAAACATATAAGGTTGGTTTTATTTCAGAAAGCCCCCACTTGAGAAGCCCACCGTACCGGAATATGATATTATAACATTGTTATGTATTCAGTCATTTTATTTTCCATTTATTTTCCATTTATTTTTACTTCTAACATAGCTGATATTTATTCATACCAAATTTCATCTTAAAAATCTTAAGATATTAATTTACATTGAAAGGAAGAAAACACCATGTCCTATTTTCCTGGATTGATATTTATGAAGCAGGGGATTTTAAGTGAATATTGAATCATCCCATGCCAATAAAATACACATGCTGTACAGTACAACATAAAGACTCTATTCAATGTTCAATAAGTTGGACAAATTCGCTCGAATAGAATGCATACAGGACTTTAATCAAATTTGTATGTGATCAGTATATATTAGGTTGGTGCAAAATAATGTCGTTTTCTCAACATGAAGTTGAACGTAAAAAAAAAACGACATTATTTTTGCACCAACCTAATATTTACAGCAGGCAAATTTAAAGGAGCCTTGGTTAGCAAAATTGTTACGCCTATATGTTAATACTTGCGCAACATCTAAGCTAAGCTTAGAAAATAAAAGTTTATGTCTTGTGACAATTGTATTTAAAGTAAAATAATTTTAGAGTATATATTTAAGGATCTATTTAGCGTACAAGCATAGGCATCAAAAGAATAAAGGTAAAATTTGTCTTAGAGAAAATAATAATTACCATGGTCAGTTGCCCAGTAGTTTTGGTAAATCGAAATTACCGTATTTCATTGTATATAAGAGACTCATTTCTATATGAACGTATGGGTAAAAGGTTAGTCTGCGTTTTACATGTGAGGCATCTTCTATCGGAATTGTATCCCCAACGTCCAGCAACAACGGCCGCTTATATCTAGTTCGGTTTCATAATAATAATGATATTTAAGCAAGTGTGAAGTTGTCGGGGAAGGATCCTTTCGGAATACTGTCGCACAATGTAACATTTCGGGGAAAGATGTCTTGGTGGGGTGATCCTACCTACCAAAGGAATATGAAGGGAATATGAATGAGTTGATTTAGTGTAGATCACCACACGGATACCAGGATTAAAAATTAAACAAGTAACAGGTTAGTATTTTATTTTGTTTGTTTGTAATGAAGTATTCTTGTTTCTTAATACATTGTTTGGCATCTGGAGTGCATCTTTTGCTATGTCAAAACACCTCTGGATCTCAGTTTAGCTCCATCCATTCTTTGTTTAAACACATACCAGATATTTAAATTTCCGCCTTTATTTCATTTTGGTATGTTCGATTTACAATTCGCACTTTGGAGTTGTTTCTTTCAGCTGAATTTTAATTATGTTTACTCGCTTTCCTTAACTAACTTCTGTAGGAATTTTTGTAGATCTCTTTCCATGTCTGCTATGAACACTGTATCATCTGCATTCATTAGAGAGTGTAGATTATACACTCTATCGTTTCCAAAATTAAATCAAGTCTCAAAAATTAATGACAAATCATCTAAACATTCGTAATTATTATCAAATCATGAAGTTTTACCATATTGAAATTCACCTCTAACTTCTCAATTTATTAATCTTTCACAAAATTACATGTGAATGGCTTGAATTTCCCGAACTCAAGCTAAATATACTAAATGACAAAAATAAGTATTTTGTTGGGCATGACAAAAGTAAATATTCTTTTTTGATATTACAAAAATAAATACTTTTTGGAAATTGCAAAAATAGATATGTTCTTCGACATGACAAAAATAAATATTCTTTTGATATTACAAAAATAAATATTTTTTGGACAATGCAAAAATAAGTATGTTGTTCGACCTGACAAAAATAAATATTAACGTAATTTCTTCCTTCTTATAATACACCCACGTTTTCATCTTACGTTAAGTATTACAGTTGTATATACCTATGTCTTTTATCTGCAAGCATGTTTCATTTTTTGCTACAAGATTTCTTTCGACCAGCATCTTCCATACAGCAGTGCTTATTTTTACTATAATCTATCTCCATGTGACACAACAACACTTATCCATAGAATATGCTATTATCAATTAAGGAAACTATGTTAAATAAATAATCGATATGAAGGGAATGGAACTTTGAATTAAGTAAAGTTTTACTCTTATAATCTAACAAGATCTGCAGCAGCAATAACGAAGCGCCTGGGTCAGACTGCAATATATAATAGATGTTCACTAAGTATATCATCATATCGTTCCTATCTACACGAACATCTACGAGCATCTAAGGAAGCCGATATCGAATAAGAATACAGTGTTGTCACTAATATAACCGTACTGGTTTAGTGGTTTGCCCACAAATTTAAACAAACAAATGTTTAATGTCTTAGATGAAAAACGAATACAATTTATCAAATTAATGATAAAGCTCTGCATATTTTCAAAAAGTGAAAACAAAACCTACCAACAGTCAGGCTTTAATGACTGCTGCTTAAGAAACAGTGAAATGCTTTTAGATACAAAGAGAAAAATACTGAAATGTTGCGTAATGACAGTCATCCTACTAATGGTAGTACATGCTGAATAATCTCTTCACAGTTTAGTCTGAATAGAGAAGCGTTAAGAAGCAGCTCTAAACTACTGCATTATAATTTTAAAAAGTTATCTTTGCTTGGTTGAATTTGTACAGCAGCATATCAAATCTATGGGTTATTTAATGCCGGAATCTAAACATATTGCAGATAATTTTATACGTTCAGTGCAAAAGCTATGTTTTTTTTAATTTTTTTTACATATATATTTTGTGGAGCATAAAATATATCTTTGGTAATTTCCCAACAAAAATGTTTTTTTTTTATTTTTATAAAATATATTGCTAATGATTTTATTATAAAATGTTTTTTAAATACTTTTTTCGTGTTGTATTGATTGACATTTTGCAAAAGAAAAATATTCTGGTCCATTTTAATATGAAAATGTACTGATAATTTTCGTTTGGGGATTCTTACACAAACGTGTGACACGCCGCATGGCGTGGGTAATTCGGACAGTTAGTGACAAAGCTCGTCTATATATATTTTCAGTATTTTGTGTAAAGAGGCTTCACAAATCAATGAAATAGGGTAAGATTACAGTTGAAACATTTCATTCGTTCTCAGCAATGAAGGTAATACGAGATAAAAAATAGGTCTATTTATTCTTTGTATGTCAATAAACTGTGGGTGTTTATACGAATTAATTGATTAGTAATATCAATAGAAAGCTACATAAAAGTACTAAATTCTTACGTAATAGCAGTCCTCCTATATGGCAAAGAATGCCGAATAATCGACCCTCAGATAAAAAAGATACCTGATGCAAGAGACATCTGAATCTACAGAACGATGTTGAAAATACAATAGACTGAATAAGTGAGCAACTTCAAAGAGAAAAGTGAATCCAAAGGGACACTTATAATTAACTCAGAAAATAACAGTTATATAAGGCATATAATGCGGAAATAGGTCTTGGACAATTTGAAACTCACCAGATATACTGAAGGCAAAAGGGGTAGATGTGACAGAGAGAAAGTCTGGAAAATACGCACATACACACACACACACACACACACGTATTTTTTTTATTGAAATTGGTGTAGATCTGAGTAGGGAAATTAGATCAGAGCATTTTGTTTACTGATGGGAAATCTGATCTAGGGCATTAGTTGTACCTAATAGAATCTGGGTCATTAGAAGGCAATGTAAATGGTCGAAATAATTTTTATCGGTTAAAATTGAAATAGAGCTTAGTAAGCTATAAGGAACTTTGGAATTCCCATGGTTTTGGTTGAAGCAGCCAGAACCCCGTGATAATCGCGTGCGAAGTAGTAGGGCAAAGGTTCGGTTATGATCAGCCGGGTTTTCTATATAAACGCATAGTTAGGCTGAGAAAGTGAGAGACGGGAGAAAATTTTTGGCGAGGTTGGAGAAGAGTATTAGCCCGGGCAAGAGTTGGACTAGAGACAATGGAGAGACGAGTTGGAGACTCGAGAAGGAGAGGAAGTGACGTCAGAGATTGGAACGAAGCGTCCGCTAACATGTACTGTTGATATAAGTACCGTTGCTTCGGCTACCACGAATATTACTACTACTGTTACTACTGCTGAGGAGGAATGTCACTATGAACTTTAAACACCGCACAAAAATCTTATCCCTCTATCGCAAGAGTCGTATATCGTTCTTAGACGATTTAACAACAAGTTAATCACAATACACTCTCTCTGTGTCTAGAATCCAGTGTATGCGTTTTTACGCCAAATACTTTTCTTTTCTGTAACCCGTTTCTTTTCTATACTATTCTTTTCTGCTTTATAAAAGACATTAACAATTCAACCATTGAATAGTTGTTTGTCCGGCTTTCTGCAGATATTAATTTTTGTTTTGCTGCATTCTAAATTTCTTAGCTCAGACTCCCCAACTGTGTCTACATCTTCAGTCGATCGTGAATGGACGGACATCACTCCTGCTTTCTGGATCAAACCAAACACAACGTGGGCAGGAAGCAGGATTAAACCAGTGGGTCGGTCGAGTTTTCTATGGAGGCTCAGGGGACCTACGGCCACTCACCTAAGTTCGATTAGGACCGAATAGACACCTCAACCCAGAGAGTAAGATGCCGGAGGGTGAGCGGCTGGGGCGAAAGTGTTAGACAGAGAAAACAGCGCATAAGCTACCTAACGGGTTTGGGAAAATGGTTGGCATAAACGGGGTTAGGAGAGTTAGACAAATGAGAGCTAAAAAGGATGGGAAATCGTGGAGATCCATATTCGCCAACTTTTAGAAGTGTCACGGTACATAGAAGAAAAAGCAGAAGAATTATGATCGGTTGATGGGTTTTAATCCTTGCCTAATTTGATCCGTACATTATTGGAATTCACGACGAAAACACTCATGGCTCTTCACACATTTATTTTCTTTTAATATCTGCTAATTGGCATGACAGTTTACGGAAATTGCGTTTTCTGCTAATGACAGGCCGGCAAAAACTAAAAAAACACCAACAGACAACTCTTTTGTCTTTATTGGCAGCAAATTCTCATAAAATCTTATGAAATAGAGCAGTGGTTTAGCTCTGACGCTCCACAGTTTTATATTCAGATTAATCATTTTAGAAATGCATTTGGGAAAACCTCAGATCTATTTTGTCGCCATCCAGCTATATATTATATAGCGAGGTAGAATCGGTTCTCTAGCGTTTGTTTTACGGCATATCAACCTCTATGTTTTATTTAATGCCGACAAGATTTTTATTACTGGTAATATGTTTTTTCAAAGGCGATTAGTCTAAATAAATAAGCGTGGAGAAGTAGCTCTAAACCAGTGCACTATAATAAAATAAAATGTTATAATTGCTCGGTTGAATATGTTTAGCAGCATATCAGCATCTATGTGTCATTTAATGCCGGAATCTAAACATTTTGTTCACAATTATATACTTACATCGGAAAAGGTATGTTTTACAAAAAATGAATTATTGGTCTTTTTTTACTAAAAAACATTCCTGATGATTTTACTATAAAAATGTTTTTTATACTATTTTCAGTGTTGTATTGATTGTTATTTTGCTATAAAAAATTACTCTCGGTCATTTTGCCATATAAATATATTTTAAGTTTTGTTTCGGTATTCACTATTTGGCTATTGCTTGGATCCTAACATGGACCTGTATACAACAGTATTTAATTAATGGTTCCACGCTCCTCAAAACCCCAATCACCAATTCAGTGGCCTTGGTGTCAGATGCAGTTTATCATTATACCGTAAGGACCAAAATCTCATGACAATCACTGACAAGATAGAAAAGCAACCTGTGATGAGCATTTTAAGAACATTCACAATGTTGCTGATGAAATAATCCTAAATTAATTTTTTTTTTCTCACACGATAACTTTAATAACGTTTATCACGTTAATTTTAAATGTTTTATTTGAAAATGTGTTTAACATATAACATTGCTTTTATTTTAGAAAGCCCACACTTGAGGAATGCATTTTAAACGAAATATACTATTTTAAACATTGTTGTCTATTCAGTTTTTTTTTTTCATTTATTTTTCTACTTCTAACATAACCGATGTTTATTCATACCAAATTCCATCTAAGATATTAATTTACATTAACATTTTTAGCCAAAATTTTTTTGGGGGGATATTATGATAGCCGTATATATATATATATATTTACATTACATTGATGACACTTTTTCCATGTTTGATAAAGTGTACGAAGAATGTCTTTTCCGCCAACAGTTAAATTCTTTGCATCCATCCTCGTTATTCAAGATGGAAGTGGGAGAGAATAATTTGCATACTTTTCTTGATGTTTTGGTTGAACGTAAGGACAACAAATTTATTACTAGTATTTATCGTAATCCAACATTTACAGTTTTATACAACGGTTGGAAATCTTTTGTGCCGCGTTCAAGAAAAGTCAACTAAATTGTCACACTGGTCCATAGTGCCTTAATGTTTTGTTTTCCTTGCACTCTCTAGGAAGAGTTAAATAGGATTAATTGTATTCTACTTAATAATGGCTATCCTACTAATATCATTAAGCGTGTTA
>OZ038481.1:112792590-112820090 GCA_964036315.1 Acanthosepion esculentum
CTCAAACAGTGAAACAGCGAATAAAAAAAACAGCCTAAATAGAGAATACCTACTAAATTGCTACTATATTAAGTTCACTATATATATATATATATATATATATATATATATATATATATATATATATATATTGTGTGTGGTTTCTGTGTCCCAAAATGTACTCATTCTTTAAATGTCAATAGATGCAGAGTTTATTAATCTGTAAATAATATTTATGTTTAACATTAACAAATATAAATCTTTATTCACTTTCCAAAACAGATTAATGGTTTAAACTAAATGAAATTAAATGCATTCGACCTGAAAAAAGAAATAATCTAGAAGATATACCAAGTGAAAAAAACATTAGTCAATTTGGGGGAACACCGTGTGTATATATTATCCTGTACAAGTATCATTTGGATGGGAACTGGAAAGGAATTTTTATCGTACCTAAGTATGTCCTGATGCAAATAAGCGCCCACGTACAAATTCATCATTACTTGAAGTAATAATGCAGACATACGCCGAAGATTTGACAGAGCAAGATACAAACGGTGCAAAGTATCTAGACAGGGATTTTATTAATTACAGTAAAATGAGTTATTAGTGTTTTTTTAATCTGCATTCTCGGTGTCATATAAATAATCGAGAATTAGAGACAATCTCTAACACTAGAATATAAATTATTAACTGGAGTGAATGAATGCAAGAATCTGTATCTCTCAAAAAGACTAATTTGTAATATTGTTCGTTTAATTTCTACTTCACAATTCTTATGGACTGCACTTTGCTGGTCAATTTCCTTTAAAGGTTTGATAGCGAATTCAGATGTGTCTGGAGGCAGTTTATGTGTCAAACGCTGTGAAGCGATGTTGCTTTCCTGACACGTGGGCAAGGCACAGCGTCTTGTGTCATAACGTGCAGTTATTGTCAATAAAAAAGATATTTGTAATATCCGCTAGATTTCTTTTTCAAGGTCGAGGAGAACGCCTTAAGATCTTCCCTTTCGTTGTTAACCTTTCTGCTTTATATAAAATTCATTTATATTTTTTTCGTCTTCCCGTTGGCCGTCTTTATTTCTTTATTTTACATGTTTGAGTAAATATATGTACTTAAGTCGGCCACATATATCTTCTGAACACAAAAAGAGGAAAGGTCGATCGCGTATTCTTGTTTTCAAGTAGCTACTGAGAGTAGAAAAAAACGAAAAATAGCGTTGTTCCTTATTTGTGAGCAGATAAGAATGCCAACCATAGCAAATCCGATTAGGGAAGTGAGTATTTCCTATCATATAGAGTACGATCAGGGCATTTGGACGTGGTGTAATGTTTAGCAAATTTGTCTTGCTAGATTAGTTACAATAAGATAATGAGTTTGATACTCAGTGAGTTCCCCATACTTTAGACCTTGTACAACATCTAAGCTACGTATGGAACATCTTTGGCAGTTGACTGTGGCAAGCATGTCTTGATAAATCAGTTACAACTCAATAGTGAGTTAGATCCTCACTGAGAGCCCCACACTTAAATGTTTTTGCCACATCTAAACTATGCTCACAAAATCAGGGAAATGTCACGTGGTCTAAAGGTTCCAAGCTTGTCTTGCTGCAACAGTGACTACTGAAGCGTGAGTTCGATCATCACTGGGTTCCCCATTTTTCGGCCTTTCGCAACATTTCAGATACGATTAGAAAATCTCCAATTAGAGAAGAACGCGTTCTGTTTCTGTCTATATATTCGTTGTCTGTATAATTCTGTATGGATTCCGTTTATCAGTTATATTCTGTTTCTGTCGTACATTAACATTTATTTAGGGCTGGGTATTTATTTCTTGCGAATCCATCCTTTTCACTTTTTTTTACACTTACAGAACATTAATTATTTTCTATAAGGATGAACATTGTTACGACTTCTCGCTTTTCTCACATTACATCATAGATCATTTGCCATATTCTATTAAATTTACTGCAGGATATATAGTTCTTCTATTGACCTTACAATAATCTTTATTTATTCTCCAGTTGGACAATATAGTTTCCACATGAGTAGTAACTAGTAGTATATCCCCTAGGTAAAGTGACAAGCACGTCTGTCTCCACAGGCCAGTATTCATAATAAAATGTCAGAGGTCTTAACTAATGTTGCTGATGGAACTGAAATTTCCTATTATTTCTATATTAATGTATAGTTTCAGCAATTCGATAACAAATCACCCAATAACCATCTAATGTTTGCCACAACTAACTCATTAAAGTATAAAAACAAAGATATGTATCGAACATTCCAATTATTTTCAGATCTGGTCAGAGATGAGCGAGAAGAATTTAGTTGAATAATATTTACTTAAGACAAATCATTAAGTGAAATATCTTATGGTAATTGTTTAACTTATAGTGATATTTATTTACATGATTTTACAAGAATAATCATTGTTTCATATATACAAGACTAAACACTTAAGTTTCTATGAGTGTTTAACGGAACATCACCTCCTTATTAGTCATTTAATGCCGAAATTTATTTTTCTGATAGTATTTGTGCATATATATATATATATATATATATATATATATATATATATATATATATATATATATATATATATATATATATATATTTATATATATATATGTATATGTATATATATATATATATATATATATATATATATATATATATATATATATATATATATATATATATATATATATATATATATATATATATCTGTGTCGACATAATTGCCAGAGGCGATGATGTGTGTTTTATGTTGTAATTTTGTTGAAGTTATATTTTGGTATACAGTTCGGTTTGAGAAATTGCAGGATATATGTGTTAATATCATTAAAATAGTCTTTTAAATTTGTTGAAGTTGTTTAGCGGCATATCTATGTGTTATTACGCAACTGTACACTCTCAACCACAGAAAAAATGGAATATTTGTCACATTATTATAAATAAGTAATGTTTGTCATGTGCTCAATAGGAAAAATGAATTGCTTGAATTTCTACCAGGAAAATGTATTACTATACTTTCGCAGTTCTCTGACCTTTTGGTGGGGTATGTTCACTACCTGCCCATGCCCGTGACGCCATACACGGTCAGGTTGGACCAGGAACCAACAGAAAATAACAGATAGTTCCAAGCTACCCCAAACCTCCAATCTGCCCATCGGACGCCCTGATGCTGGATGCAGTTTATCGTTTTAACCAGAACTAATAAGCTTAAGTAGAGTATACATTAGATTTACATTTGTCTGTGCAGCAATGAGACTAGCCGAAAATATTAACGGTGTTAGAGACTGAACGCTGGTCAACCAATACACACTCTCAAGTCCTGTAACACCCTCCTATTGTATTAACTGTTCAATACACTACCTGCAACCACTTATTTTGTTATTCCTTAACCAACTTTTATACTTGGGAATCTGGCATTGTAACTACACAGCCATGTGCACAAACAAAGTAGATATAGCCCGTGAATAGAATTCTGATCTTCAATGCAGCTGAGTGAGCAGTTTCAGTTTAAAAAACATTAACAGGATAACATATTTATGAATTTCATTTTAAAATTATTCTTGTCGAAAATAACACTGCAGATATCAAATGTGATAAATAGGAGAGGGTATATTTAATATTTTTGTAAATATTTCTTCTCTCTAGTGAATATATAACTGAACAGTAGCACATTGAAAGTAAATCCTAATTTCAAGAAAAACAGAAAATATTCAACAATCTTCAAAAAAGAACGTACACGCGTGAAACATAGAAAAGAAAACGTTTGCTCAAAACCAATCTCAGAATCGATGTCGACCGCAATAATGACGCTAAAAAGACGTAGGCCATGGTTAGGTCAGTGTTGTTGGCCATTGTACTATGGATCCATCCTTGCGCCTATACACCAGACGTAGTAGATCAGTTGATTCAAAACCGGCAGGGATGAGGTGAGGCAAATTTAAGATGAATATTCATAATATTTAGCATACATTTACTGAAATGGTATCTTTCTGGCGTTCTTAAATCATACAAGTGTAAAATTGAATACCAAAATGTAAAAAGAATACTATGTTACGCGTTTCGTCTTTCGAAAAGATATTTTCAGTCTAATATTAGTTTTAGAGATGGTGCGCGGGTTGAGGAATTAGACAGCCGAGTTCGAATTCCACTTGAATACATTACATTAACTTACGTGCTAAGACCCCTGGGAAAGATATGAATCCTCCTCTTCTCCTCATCGCTATGGGTAAATAGCAGGACAAACCGTGTTCTATAGCCTTGGATGGCAACTGGTCTAACGGAGAAAGATATGTCAATCTACTGCGGGAAAAATCTACTTCGTCAGTCATGTATTTTTATGTATAATTATTCGCCTACGCATGGCACATAACTAACTTTGATATATATATATATATATATATATATATATATATATATATATATATATATATATATATATATATATATATATATATATATATATACAAGGGTTGGACAAAATAATTGGAAAAGGTGCAAAATTCACTCATGTTTCAAAGCCTTATTATATTCAGAACTTTAACTAAAACTTCGTAATTGCAGGTTATATCTATTGTAAATACGTTTATTTATTTAATTTACTGTCTTTGTCTTTTTTTTTTTTGAATTAGGTAAAATTTAAGCTAAATCCGTGACCTCTCCGAGTTCGAAAATGGCAAATTATTGGAGCTCGCATGGCAGGAGCCTCGATCATTAAGGTTGCTGAAATGTTTGGTTTTTCAAGAGCTACTATATCAAGAACTTTGAGGCAGTTAGAGAAACAAGGCAAAACCTCTAGCAAGCGTAGCAATTCGGACCGGGAATGCAAACTTACTGACAGGGACCGACGTGCATTGAAATGCAATGTGGCAAAAATATCATTGGACTACTGCGGTCAAAGTGACTGCTGAGTTGGATAATCTTCTGAATAGTCCAGTTTCTACGAAAATTGTTCGTCGTGAGCTCTATAAGGCTGGTTATCATGGAAGAGTCGCCGTAAGGAAGCCTCTTCTCTCCACTAGCAACATTCAGAAGAGGTTGAAGTTGTGCAGAGATCACAATGCCTGATCTGCAGACCAATGGAAGGAAGTCATATTCTCAGACAAGTCGAGTTTTTCTCTTTTTCCAACTTCAGGGAGAGTTTATGTGTAGAGGCAGCGCAAAGAAGCTTACAGCCCTGACTGCCTTCTTCCAACAGTGAAGCATGGAGGTGGATTAGTGATAGCTTGGGCCGCCATATCATGGAAATGTCTCGGTTCAATAGTTGCCCTGCATGGCGAATCAACAGCAAAGATTACCTGAACAATTTAGGGGATCATGTTCATCAAATGGCGCAGATTTTATTCCCTCGTGGCGACTGTATCTTCCAGGAAGATAATGCTCCAATACAAACCGCTCGAGTGGTTAAGAATTGGTATGAATAGCATTAAAGTGAGATGGAACACATTGAGTGGCCTCCCCAATCACCAGATATCAATATTATTGAACAAATGTCGTGGATTTTGGAGCGACAAGTTAGGAGCCGCTATCCTCCACCGTCGTGTCTTAAAGAGCTGGAGCAGGTGTTAATGGAAGAATGGCTGAAAATCGCTCTGGATGAAGTCAGGAAGCTGTATGATTCCATTCCTAGACGTATTAAAACTGTGTGTAAGGCTTTGGTTAGCAGAAATTCAGTATCTCTAGTTTTTTAAAATGTTATTTTTCCATTTCTTCCAGTACATCAGTGTATGCTTTTAAGAAGGCACATGCGTAGTTCGGAAATATGTGATGGAATGTTCTTAATATTTAATAACAAAATAAGCAAATCCCATAAGGGTCTGCCTCATAATAACGTAAAAAAGTATGAAACTGTCAATCATCTCCTGTCACTGCCCACTTGAAATTTGATTTAATATTATATATTATATATTCCGTTTATATTTTATTTTATCGATAAAATTATTTCAGTGAATGTTTTGTTTATAATAAACAGTAAATATATATCATCTGACAGAAACGAACCTGTATCCGCCACGAGTGACAGATATTTTCTACGAAATTTCTCGGACATTAAGGTCGGTAAACGTAATTAATGCTCTTTAGTATAAACAGATCATTTACTTATACAATTTTATCTATAACGGTTAATCAGGAAATATTTTCGGGCTTAATGCGTTTCATAATATATATACATATATATATATATATATATATATATATATATATATATATATATATATGTGTGTGTGTGTGTGTGTGTGTGTGTGTGTATTTAGGCAGCAAACCTTCTTTCATACACATTTCATTAAAAACTACTGACAAGGTGCTTTTATTTAGTTTTTATAAAATTTCTCATGCAATCTAATAATTATTTTCTTTCCGGATGACAACAGTTTTAACAGTTAAAATATAATCCTTGAAAATGGCTAAATGTATAGCCGAAAGCGCTCGGACAATTTTTATATAATTTGTCATCCAGAAAGAAAAAATTATTAGATCGCACGAGAAATTATATAAAAAACTAAATAAATGCCAGTCGTTTTTAATGAAATGTGCATATATATATATATATTTATATATATATATATATATATATATATATATATATATATATATATATATATATATATATCATTCAAGAGTTAAAGATCAAATGCATATAATAAGAACGCGTAAATGTAATTTTACATGATTTGATATTTTATAACAAGAGGCATTTATAATGGTATACAAAAAAGCACTGCATTCAAAGAAATATGTGCAAGATATTTTTTTTAAATTTAAGTTCTTTACACTTTAAATGCAGTGAATAAAAAAAATTATAATATAATAGTGAGTTATACACTCAGAGAAGCAGAAAAGTGCATGCGTATGCGGTAAAAAAGATTTCAATAAAAATATTTACTGACCATAGCTGAGTTAAATAAAATTACTCAAGAAAGGTCTGGTTATGGTCATTCATCATTGCTTGAAACTTCACCTCAGACTGGTAGTATTTTCATAATTGATAATAGTATATCATCTTTCATATTTCTGCTTTCAATATTTAATTAAAACCTAATTTCACTTTTTTGTTAAAGAAATGAAAGCAGAACTGGAAGGTGAAATCAGAGATATTTTCTTTTAAAAACGTGTTTATCTATTTCAGGTGTTCGTTTGTATATATGTCTATACGGTAGTGTGTTTATGTATCTTGCTCTCAGTGATCAGTAATGCTGACTGATATCATATATCATCAAAACTAAGTCGGATTAATTTGCCATTTTTCCTTTTGTCAATTGTTACAATCCACTAAAAATTCTCTCTCTCCCTCCATATATATATATATATATATATATATATATATATATATATATATATATATATATATATATATATATATATATATATATATATATTATATTTCATATATATACATATATATTATATTTCATATATATATATATATTATATTTCATATATATATATATATATATATATATATATATTATATTTCATATATATATATATATATATATATATATATATATATATATATATATATATATATAATCTTTCATAGTAGTTCTTTTTCATACTTAACTTCAGATGGATCTAAAATTGTTTTAACTCCGTGCTTCAAAATAATGCCCTAAATATATATATATATATATATATATATATATATATATATATATATATATATATATATATATATATATATATATGAAGAAATATAGTCTTAAAGTGTGCTATATTCATGGGATAAAGTGCTCAATATCAGAGATAGAGCGTGTGTAAATATAAATATAAAAGTGTACATAGAAGTCAACACCTTTATAGGCGACAGTCTGTTTCATGCTAGATAGTTGCCTGACGATTGCATCTAGCATGAAACAGACTCTCGCCTCTAAGTGTTGACTTCTATGTTCACTTTTATATTTATACATATATATATTCATTTAATACTTTGTAGAATAGGCATTATTCACATCTGCACCAACCTCCCTCTTCTTGCCATCCTCAGTTAATGATCTGCAAATTTTAGTTGGTATTCTGTTCTATTCCTCTTCGCTTATAGTCTTCAGATCTTGTTGGTGCTCTCGTCTGGATTTGAATTTTCAAATAACGCCACAGTTTATCGATTGATTTTAAATCTAGGGACTGACAGGCCCATTTCATATTTACATTATTTTCAGCAAGACAATTCGTCCTAGTTTTCTTCTTTTTTTTATAGTATCTTTATCTTGTAATTTCCAATCAGGAGAAAATTCAAGATTTTCAACCAAAATGATTGAATTTGCTTCCAAAATATTATGATACGTTGCAGCATTCATTCTACCATCTATTACCGATATGTTGCCAGTATGTTGGGCAGAAACATATCCCCAAACTATGATTTTGCCACCACCAAATTTCATTGTTGAAACTGGATTCTTTTGTTTCCTACATCTTTCGTTCATACATGATTTCTAGAATTATGTCCAAACAACTCAATTTTGGTTTTGTCTGTCCATAATATTCTTTCTCAGTACGATTCTTTCTCAGTACGATTTTTCCTTATCTTTATGTTCACGAACTAATTTACACCTGGCATATCTGTGTCTTTTCAATAGCAGTGCAATTTTCCTGTGGACCGTGACTTTAGATTGTTCCTGTGGGTTTCATTGCTTATTTCCCTTTACTGACAGATCCCTGATGAAAGTAAATCAATCTTCAACTCTTGACGAGTAACCATTATATTTTGTTTAATTTGACGATGTAACTTACTCGAAGATTTTCAAGAAATCTTCCGGTGAGCCCATGTTCTTCTTTGTTGTTTTAATAGTTTTGAGTTTTATACCATACATTGAATAAACTAATGGTAGTAAGTGGAATATTCAGGTTGTCTGATAATTTCCTGTAACTTTTAGCTTTTATCCAGAGCTTAAAAATTAGATTTATTTTGCGAATTTGACAATTCTTTATCACTTGCCATGCTGATAAGCTTCTTGCACGAATATCAATTACAGAATATTCTTTTATTTTTTAGGCTAAACTAACCACTGATAATATTATTGGAACATCCTAGAATATTCCACTTGAATAATTTCGCGTATTAAAGCAATTTAAATGTTTTAATATCTGAATTTTGCATTGTACGAATACTGTTTTCAACCATTAAAATGTAGAAATGGGATTTATTTCTATTAAATCAAAATATCATCTGTTTTCTATGCATATTTATTTATTCGTCTGTGTACAGTTAATTATTTGAAAAGTATGTTCATTCATCAGTTTGAAATATAATAAATTGAATTTTTGTATGTATACGCATATTTCCCTCCCACCGCTGTAGATATACATGTAGATGGATAGATACAGAACGAAAGTTATCATGGTATACTATTGCTTATAACGTAAATGCAAATCCATTATTATTTGATGATAACGAAATTGATCGCTGAAGAGGGCATTAGTCATTACCAGCTTTCGTTTTTGACATTGATAACTATGCGATCATTGCTGAAATGAGTTTGGCAGATCCTTCCGGTTTTACAATATAATATCATTCAAAAGACTTGACCGATTTAATCCCACTGACTGCCAAGTTGCGAAAAAATGTGTCTCTTAATCTTTTTATTTGATAGTGACGGAATGTCCGCATAAGTATCTATCTATCTATCTATCTACCTATCTATCTCAGTCTGTACTTATCTATCTATCTATCTATCTATCTATCTATCTATCTATCTATCTATCTATCTATCTATCTATCTACCTACCTACCTATCTATCTCAGTCTGTACTTATCTATCTATCTATCTATCTATCTATCTATCTATATATCTATATATCTATCTATCTCAGTCTGTACTTATCTATCTCAGTCTGTTCTTATCTATCTATCTATCTATCTATCTCAATCAGTTCATATCTATCTATCTATCTATCTATAAATATATATATATATATATATATATATATATATATATATATATATATATATATATATATATACATATATATATATATATACTGTTACACACACACACACGCGCGCACACACATATGTATGTATGTATGTATGTATGTATGTATGTATGTATGTATGTATGTATGTAATGATGAATGTTTAGAATTCGATTTCAACCATGACTACGTTCTTAAATAAACGTTACTTGGCTTTCTTAAGATCTTTCAGTTGGCGGAGCTATAGCTAAGTGTTGTTAAGTCTCCTGTCGCCAATGAGGAGGAACACAGTAACGTAATCTTAGCTTCATCGCCATGGGAATAAATCTTGCAAATACCAAAAGCCAACTAAATGTATAAGCTGTAAGAAAGTTCTTGTAATATACATACATGCATATATATAAGCACACATAGTACTTATGAGTGACATCAGGTAATGACTGAATTCCTTTAGCTGGAAAAAAGTTGAAAAGCACGTTGGCTATAACATAATTCTTCTGAGAATTCCTGACATAGACTTTATTTTTGATATAGAGGTTAATGTGGAAGGGCCTTCAAAGTATTTTAAACTTGGGAACTTGGGATATTCTAGTTACAAATAATATCGTAAAAAATGCTCTGTTGTA
This sequence comes from Acanthosepion esculentum, assembly GCA_964036315.1. Lineage (NCBI taxonomy): Eukaryota > Metazoa > Mollusca > Cephalopoda > Sepiida > Sepiidae > Acanthosepion > Acanthosepion esculentum. The sequence goes on from OZ038481.1 coordinate 112,803,122, forward strand.
TTTGTAATTGACATATATTAAATCACGTACAAATACAACTTATGGCAGAAGTTAATCAGAGGTATGGTGTCTTCATGACTTGTGGATGGATTTTCATGGACCTACAAGGTAGATCTTTTCGTTTATAAAAGAAATAAAGCCGCATTATTATTCCTTTTCTATGTGCCGTTTCCCTTCAGCTCGTGTGTGATCATGGCTCTCTACAGTGTCCTTTAATTTGTAGCGCTTATTAAGGATTGTCCTTTTGCTAACTTTCCTAATCAATGTTCTTCCGAGTACGTATTGACAAACACCCGTTAGGTATCATATTCACTGGTATCCTTCTCGTCTTCAAAGTGTCCAGTGAGTGTCAATTCCTCTAAGCCCCTTCTCAATAATATGCACTAGAAATCTCAACCGTCTCTTTCAGTTGATATGTATGTGTTCATTTTTTTTCCTATTTTTCAAAGACATTGTCGTTGTTAACATGATCAGCCCATGTTATTCTCAGCATCCTTCTGTAGAACCCTATTTTTGTTGCTTCATGTCTGCCCTGTGGAGAGGTTGTTCAGCATTCACATTCATAATATTGTCCGATATTACATAACAGCTCAGTAATATTTTCCTTGTTTCTAATGAAATATAATTAGCCATTATAAATTCACTGTTCGCATAATGACTCAAGGTATGGCGTTCGTGTTTTCATTATGACGAAATTCCTCGTATTTTTAGGGACGTTAGGTCTCATTAACAGAAGTCCTTGTAAAACCGCTCTTGTTCTCATAAAATTATCTAAAATATGAGATACTTATTCATTATTATAAATATTTAATGAATTTGAAAAACTCTTTTCCTAATCAATATACGCAATATTTTTTATAGCATAATTATTTTGTTAGATTTTTAAATAGAATATATATATATATATATATATATATATATATATATATATATATATATATATATATATATATATATATATATGTATATCAAGAGAGAGAGGGGGGGAGAAAGGGAGAGAGAGAAATATAGATAGAAAGAGAGATTGGTCCGACATACAGAGATTATATAATGGGACTTGTGAATAAACTGAATTGAAACAAATCACATGATGTCAATTTTGTTTTGGGGTATGAATTTGGTCCCGTATTACTCCTGCAAAGTCGGCCTAACTGACCTGATATTCGTCATGGTCTAAATCTACTTCTTCTCTTCCTCCTCCTCCTCCTCCTCCCTCCTCCTTCTTCTTCTTCATCTTCTTCTTCATCATCATCTTCTTCTTCTTTTTCTTCATCATCATCATCATCTTCTTCATCATCATCATCATCATCTTCTTCATCTTCTTCATCATCATCTTCTTCATCTTCTTCTTCATAATCATCATCTTCTTCTTCTTCTTCTTCTTCTTCTTCTTCTTCTTCTTCAATAATTCAATAGACTTAAAATCATGTCTTTCCCTCTAAACAATGCCTTTAATCACAATCCTTTTCTAAAGGATTTCGTGGGCAAATAATCTATAAGGATTAAGTGCTTTGTCATCTCCGTTACCATGACTCATTTTTCGCGACAAACGATAGCGTTTTTTACAATTTTTATTTTATTTTTTCAGAATTGTTAATCTCCTGTAATGCCAATAGTTTTTGAACAGGTACTGCTATGTTTTTTAGACTTCTACGATCAACCTTTTTAATAAGAGATAAATGTTCTGTCTGAAAACACGATTTCAGATAATGTAGAATGAGATTTAAAACCAGAAATGGTATCATGACATTTTCCCCTGTTGAAATTAAATAAATAAATATATCACAGATATTTTACATCGATAAAGCCTTTCGTATGTTGTGGCCTGTAACTGTGAGAGCAATTTCTTATTACTATTTTTGCTGTCGTTGTTTTTCATACATTTCCAAATCCCAATGAAATCCCTCATGATCATCGCTCCAGCACCTGTTTCATTACTCTTGTAGACTCCAGCAGTATGCACATATGTCCAATTCTAAAAGATCTCCGCGCATAATCAGAGAGCACATCAGAATGTATTGAAATGTTCCTCGAATCTCTGGATAAAAAGCACAGATTTCAGAATTTTAAATAGACTTTTTACAGATTAACTCTTCTCCAATAAAGCCGAAGAAATAACACCATTTATATCTAAATATTTTAAATTACAAAATATAGTTTCTTTATGTATGTTTTTTGTTTTAATCGGAATTACCCCCAAGCAAGGTAGTAATGCCACTAACACACAGTGTGGTACATGGTGCGGAGGAATTAGGGATAGAAACAGTAATGATTAGAAGAAAGAGAAGAGAGTAATGAGGGGGTCAGGAGAGAGAAATTGACATTGCATTAAAATGTTTGCAGACTACAGTTGGCTGGAAACCAAGGACCCGGAAGTGAGTTCCACAAGCAAGAAGTACGAGAGAAGAGACTCTTAGCATAGAATTTACGGCTACATCTAACCAGCTCAGCTATAAATTGGTGTTATCTCGACGACAGTCTAGTGCTGCCCTTAGATCGAAAAAAAATATAGGTACCTTTGCGAAGAGCTCTTTCGAATAATTTCCATGAAAAATCTTTAGAGAAAAGATTTACAGATACAAGATTACGGTGGTGCGAATATGACTGGAGCTGACCCGCCAGATCACGTCATATAATGCTGCAGATTCTTCATTGGAACTTATCTAGGAACTGAAGGTAAATTGCTGAGGCACCAGACCATATGTGCCAGCAAGATTCTAAGCACAAGCGAATGGGAGACATATAGGTATGTACGTTAGATTTTGGATAGTAAAAATGTCTTACCTGACATAATGGACCGACTTTCTTAGCAACTGATCTAGCAACTGATTCAATATAGTCTTTCCATTTCATATCAGCAGAGAACGTGTGCCCGAGAAGACGCAACGAATCACTTTCCTGGAGGAGAGCATCAGTCATGTTAATGGAAGACAGCCAGGGATCTCTCAGATGATTAATAGAGAGATTTTTATTCTTGGAGGCGTTAAAATTAACAAGACATATTTCACCCCAGTTAACTCTGAACTTGAAAGGTCGTTTTGGGCATAGATGCAATTTTGAGCTTCTCAGGCAGAGAAGCCTTACTACGAGGCGGGAGTAATTTGTTGCACAATTATCGTAGACACCAAATTGAGAGCTGATGTAATCAGGAAGGTCATGAGCGCAAAATCTAAATATATCTAACCTGTTAAAATTAAAAATAATAATCTTCTGATATTTATAATCATTTCTGTGCAATATATATTTATATATATATATACACATATACATATATATATATATATATATATATATATATATATATATATATATATATATATATATATATATACATACATACATACATACATATATATATATATATATATATATATATATATATATATATATATATATATATGAATAAATATACTCTTAAGGTGTACTATTATTTGGGATAACGTGCTCAATATCAGAGATAGAGCGTGTGTAAATATAAAAGTGAACATTGAAGTGAACACTTGGAGGTGACAGGCTCTTTCATACTAGACGCAATCGTCAGGCCACGTTTGCGTGTAGCATGAAACAGCCTGTCGCCTCTAACTGTTGACTCCAATGTTCACTTATATATATATATGAGTGTGTGTGTCTGTGTGTGTGTGTATTCATTTATGTATATATATAGAGACACACACATAATTATAAAGCAGTTATTTGTCTGAGTTAAATTAGACATTGAAAAATTTATAAAAAGCTGATCAATGCATATATATATATATATATATATATATATATATATATATATATATATATATATATATATATATGATAAACATTTAACGTGTGGAGCTTTCAAATTTCAAAAACTAGGACATCAGAAAATTAATTTACGATAGTTTCATTAAAGACATTAGAAAGAACGAGAAACCCATTTCTAAACTGGAATCACGAGATAAACATTTACTCCTATTCAAAAGACCGGGGAGGTTTGTGAATAGGACGATAGGATAACTTATATACTCCTTTTCATTTTTTATTTTCATTTTAACTAATTCTTTAGAGAAGTGAGGGGTACCAACACTTTTAATTCTCTCAGACATGAATTTACCGTTCGCTAGCATATTAAGGAAAAAGAAAATTAAGAAAACTTTATTCAGAAATGTGTTCATTTCGTTGTAGCTGTTGTTCTTGTTATTATTATTATTATTATTATTATTATTGAATATATGATAATTCCCTTCAGGAAGGAAACATTCCAAAGGCCCGAATTCAGTTAGTAAATTAAAGTAAACAGGCAAACATCTTTCTATTTTAAGCGATTCTTCGTATCAGTTATGCGCCATGCGTGATACATGCTTAGGCGATCTGTCTATATTTCTGAGATGAGGTATTATATACATTATTTACATTAGTCGGACTATAATCCTCATCTTTGTCGCCATAAATATTACAACGTTTCGGCCGTTGTACGCTCCGGCCTTCTTCAGGTGATTGGAATGTCGAACTGAATCCTTTATTTTGCTCACTGGGGTAGACTGTTCTACTTCCGCGTGCTATCCTTAATGGATGTCAGTTATCAGTTATCTCCGGTTATCTCTGAATGTTCTCCACTGCCCTAGCCGGGTATTGAACTCACTCTCGTTGGGTCTTGTCACTGGATTTAACTAACGCCTTTATCCACTGTGCCATGTGTTCTCAATAATATAAATATAAATATAATAAAGGGTTCAGTCCGACATACCAACCAACTGAAGAAGCCCGAAGCGTACAACGACCGAAACGTTGTAATAAATATGGCGACAAAGATGAGGACACTAGCCCAAATAATGTAAATACTGAACTTTTGACCATTATAATAATAGCTGAAGCAGTTAATAAAGTTATAACAATGATCATGAACTATTCAGTTAAAAACTTCAATTTGCTTTGATTTGGGTAACTGGCTAAATATCAGCTGCTTGAATAGAACTGCAACTCAGTAAATCATTAATTCATTACAGAAAGTGTTTATTCAAGAAAAAAAAAACGGGCGTCATATGCAAAGATTTTCAAGCATTTTATCTTGATTTAATGAAGCGCATTACGTGGACTACTTCTATCTTGATGATAAGAAAGATTACTTTAACGGAATATTTTGTGAACTTGGCTCATTAATGAATCCAATCGATATAATTGTTGTGAATATCAATTTCTTGATGCATGCGCTGGTATTCTCTCTCAGTATATCCAAATTATTTATTGGAAATACAGTCAGTAGCTTGCAAATAAGTGGCTTTTGTACACAGACCAAATTTATCAGTTAATGTAAAAGCTTCACAGTGGCAGGAAGCACGTGTCAGTATATTTATGATATCTCTCTCTCTCTCTCTCTCTCTCTCTCTCTCTCTCTCTCTCTATATATATATATATATATATATATATATATATACATATATATGTGTGTGTGTGTGTGTGTGTGTGTGTGTGTGTGTGTGTGTGTATGTGTAGATAGATATAGATATAGATATATTTCCAAGAGGATAAAATCCAGATAGAGCTCTATGAACAAGATAGACCAAGAATATAATATTAAAGGCTCAGACACAATTTCATGGTTATAATTTATTACATTGGAATCGTAATAACGATCGAATTCATCATAACTACACATTAAAAGAAAACAATATATATATATATATATATATACAAACATTCATTTTATTATTATCGTTTTCCTAAAAAAACAACAATGAATTTCCACAGTCGAACGATGTTTCTTCATGATAATGTTTTTCGTTTTCTTTGCATTTGTGTTGTAAAAATATATATTTAATATTCTTTAATCTTAAAGTATGAGCTCGGGATAAAAAATTTTCGATTGCATTTCTACAAATTTTTGTACATACACATTCCTGTAAAATTTATCATTTGACTTTTCTATTTGTTAAAATTCTATGTCATATCCCTTCTGGAAATTGTCGAATCTTTTAAAATGTTATTATTTCTGAATTACCAAGAAATTTTGAAAGCCATTTTGGTGTGTTTTCATGTTGTCACCACCACGATTTGGATTTCAGTATGTTTCTTCAGTTGCATTGGTTGTCCCCTAGGGCTAGGGACCCGAGAACATCTTGCGATTTAATTTATAGCTGGAAACGAAAGACATTTTTGCTTGGTATTTATCTTCAGTTTGTTTTAGCATCCATTCTTGCGTTTGCGAGAATCTAAAATAAAAACGTCCCGAATTCTGTGAGTTGAATTCAGTGATAACAGAACTATTGTCGTCCTCAAGCATATTAATCTCCAGTCCCCTACAGCTCTTTGCAAGCCGAATTCCATAATTCATCTAAAATAGTTACGCATATAAAAGAATGATAAATCAATCTCATTTTTTTCTTCGTTCGGAATAATTTTCTGGTACATTTTCCAGCGTACGGCAATTGTCAATAAAGAGATACAATATGATACAAACACCTTAATGCACAGGGCTTTCTTTGTTTACCTATTCCTGCTACATTGACACCTAAGAATGCATCAAGACGGAAAGAATAAAAGAAAAGTGTTAAGGAAATATAACACTAAACTTCATCGACGCTGTAGAATGACAGATTCTGTTAGGAATTGAGAATTAAATCCTCATCCTCTCATTTAATGTGTCTCTTGGGCCCTGGAATTGTTTTCAATAAAATATCAATTTCATCAAGTTTATCTTTCGATTGAAAGAAAAATGAACCCAAATATACCACCAAAATAAATAACCCAAATATACAACATATTTTCTATATTCCTATTTACTTTATACAGTAAAGTAGCGAGTATTTGGGGTTAGCTATGGTAATATTTTCGCAAAACTTATCAGCAAATATATATCTTCGAAAGATAGGTATCGTTTAAAAATATGTGAAAACAAACCACGTCTATTATCGATGCAGAAAGAAGAATAGAATACGATATCCAGTAGGCATGGAAGAAATAAATATAAAGGCGTTTACTGAAACAAAATAAGCATCATTCTGCACTTGTATCAAAAGGATCAATAGTATTGATTTTTAAGAATATACATCCATTTTATATAAATTTAAATGTCCTTTACGAGATTGTATCGCTGATGAAAGTGATAATACGTATGTTGGATTTACTACGACCTTGCTAACAAAACGTTTACGTTTCATTTGAATGAGTATCGTTCAATCTTACAGGATTTAAAGGAACACACATGCCCACATTCACAGTTTGGACAGATTAGTTGAAAATGCATCTATATTAAATGAAATAATTATAAGCAAACATTAAATCCTAGACGCATTTCGTATATAATAATTAGAGCATAAAATAAAGTCAACTTAAATGTATGTATCAGCAAAATTATATATATATATATATATATATATATATATATATATATATATATATTAAGTAAAGAAATAGGTAAAATGAAAAGTTAACTTCGCTTATACAGTGGAAAAACCAAATGTTAATGTTTTGAATTGACTGAAATAGCTATAGAGATTCACAGCGATGATAATGGTTGCGGAATATCAGACTCAGGTCGTAAATTGATAATACGGTTCTATGCCGTCGTAGATAGCCACGTGAGAGAGAAATGTTAGCAACAGAATAATGTGTTTAAAGGCATTGATATATCTTCTGACTGGTTTAAAATGTAATTTTGTTGAGTGCAGCAATCTTGTATGCAAGCATAACAGGATGTCATATTTGATGGTGAACATCTCTGTTGTAATGGCCATATAACCAATATGGTGATGGCTCATCTGAAGCGAAAGCTTAGATCGAGGAACATCATAATAAATATATCCAAATGTTGGAGAGATTTTGATTTCTTATCTCGCGAATTTAAATAAGCCACTAAACGAAGCTTAGAACAGCTCATGTTCAAACATATCAGACATTCGTAGTTTGTAATATTTAACAGTGCATATATATGTATATATATATATATATATATATATATATATATATATATATATATATATATATATATATATATATATATATATAGTCAAACATAATGAGCCAGTCAAGCCTACCAAGGTTTGCTCTACGTTTATATCGAGCTCTTTAGTTAGTTGTTTACTCGTATCGGGTTTTTCCTTCTTTGGGCCTTGAACTTGCATCTGTGCGATTATTTTCGACAGACTTTCATGTTCCTGGCTCTTTCTTTTTTAAAACCTTTTTTTCCCTTCGTGATTGATTTGGCTATTGTTAAATCAAGAATTCGAAGCTTTTTCGATACGAGTATAGTTACCTATATATATATATATATATATATATATATATATATATATATATATATATATATATAGTAGGGTATATGGACAGAAATTAAATTCATTAAAATCGGTGGACAAGGAAATTTTAAGAATACAAATAAAATAAAATATGATAAAAAAACTGATGATTGCGTTTAACGTGAAACAGACTGCCAACTCTGGGTGTTAATTTTTTTTTCGTTACTAGAATGGAATGTGAGAAAGGATATATTTTTTAGAATCTCAAATCCATAAAAATATAAACAACAAAACAGCAATGTTAATTTCTTCTAAGTCATTTGCATGGAAATTTATGTCAAGCAGCATCGTGATTTCAAACTTAATCATCCAGATATTAATTGATATTCAACACCTTTTGGCAAAAGTTACTATCAAGCATGGTCATCGTATGATATGAACGGAATTATTTCTTATATAAATATATATTATTCTAGTTTAGCATATACCTATATTAATTGTCCTTTCGTTAATGAATGAATTGCCACATAGTCAAAAGATATCCATCACTTTTCACGGGTTTCAAATGCTCTTTGAGTGTATACGGTTCGTGTATAATGTATGCGTGTGAGTAAGTGAGGAAGAAAGAGACTACAAAATTCTATATGATCGTCTGAGTGGGCACTGAACCATGCTCGACCAAACAATTTTCCTATTTAGCTAAACAAATAAGGAAAAATCATAATGTTTTTTAATCTCTTAATAGACGAGAAAAAGACGTTTCAGCATAATTGGCAGCTATTTTGTAAATATCCACTAATCAGTTGTTAACTGGGGCAAGGAAATTCTAACAACTTCTAAACGAAACTGCGATATTTGCATCATCTTTGAGAACTATTATTGCTTTCCCTCTGCATAGGTAATGTTAACCTGAATGTAGGCAGATCGTGCCGGATTCTTGGTCTCACGTTTTCCACTGATATGGAGTGGAATTATTTTAATGAATCAAATGCTTGGTTTGCTGCTAGGATAGTTGGCTTCCTGTGATATACCAGATAGATCCGGAGTTCTTGTTACATATCTCGATATCTGTGACAGTATCGAAAAAGAAAAAGTCTGTAACGTTATCGATCTTCACTTGTCATTCGACTTCAGTCACTTCCACACCTCCCTGATTTGACTTCATTCTTACATTTGTATAAACATTTTTGTTGAGAGGTCTCCCCTTTTTACACAAATGGACTCACCCAAGGTATACATATACTACTGCCAGTGAATACGCGAATGGTAGTAGGCAAGTCAGTAAGTAGCAGTAGTAGAACGTTGAGTTGGTCGAGTAGTAATAGAGGAGGGTAGCACAAAAGTCATAGTAACACGCACGAAGACTCAGTAAGAAGTGATACAGCGATACGTCGATACCAAAACTTTATATATATTTGTCTACTAACCCGCATTCCTAAAACTACTAACCTGTATTACCAGTTTGTATTATTACGTTAATACATTTATTTCCTATATTCATTCTTGGCGTTTGTTATTATTTGATATCGGTTTTCATCCCGGAATCCACAACAATTTTCATGGCAATCGTTCTAATAAGATTTTCCCTTGCAACCTCAACTGCATTTATTTAAACGTACCATTTGATTGGCAAGTAGATCTCATCATTTTACTGATGGAATAGCTAAATGGAAGCACAAGTTCTATTCTAATAGTTTCTTTATTGCACATATCGTCTGTGGAAATCTGTCTTGATTTCTTACTTCCCTGCTACCTACGATGTTCACAGATTTAAAAAAGAAAATATCAACCGCCATCTTACTGAAAATCTTTTATTATCCTTTCTTCTCAGTGACATCTCCATCTTCTTTCGCTCTCAGCAACACCTTGCATCTCAGTGACATTATCGTTTTGCCTAAAGTGAAATAAAAAAGTTTAATGACGACATAAAATTATACTGTCTGCGTTTTAACCGATATTGTCAGCAGTCGACGTTTTAAATTTTAATTTATTGCGTATAATGATAACACTTAATACAACCTTTGATATTTTGTGAATTCCTGATGTTAATATTTTAGAAGATTACTATCATATTCTCTAAATCATCGTCATCTAGCTTGATGAGATTTCCAAATTTTATTTTCACTTTTCTAATACGTATTGGGTTATATTCTTATGAATTACCTGAGCGTGGTTGTAAATAGAACGGAGTACCACATAGCAAGTCAATATATCGGATATACATTCGATTTTCAATCTAACCAAAATAGAAAGGCAAGCAATAACGTACACGCACATATATATATATATATATATATATATATATATATATATATATATATATATATATATATATATATATATATATATATATATATATATTGTCATCCACAGACAGATTGTTTCGCAGCTCATCAGTGTGGCAAGACGTCTGGTTGCCTCTAGCTAAGATCGAAACCCGACTGAATTTGCGTCAGTCCAAACTTCTCCCGCTAAGCCGTCAGCGTACGGTACTGAATGAAGGTGAATTTTAGCGTGTTTATTTTTAGATTCGGATAAACACACAGTGACTGAGAGTGACTCAATATATATATATATATATATATATATATATATTTGTACTTCCCGAATTTCACTTTTATATGCACAAAAGTGTTATGGTGGCGAGGTTAGATCCCCATTTTTAATTTCAAAATGCCGTCAAATTACAGAAATTTAAGTTTAACGACTCAAGAAGAAATAATCGTAATAAAATTATAAATCCCTCTGTCTTTTTCTCTCTCACTGGAATTACTTGCTGTGAAGATACAAGTATAAACTATATCTCTTGAAGGAAATATTGCATAAAGTAAAATAAAATAAAATAATGTAGTAATTCTAAATACAAAATATTTATTTACAAATGTTGAAAGTCGTTTATTTTTTTTCAGGAATTGAAAACAGCTATATTCCATAGGCTTCACAATGTATCAATGAATTTACAGAATATATTTTCAGGTTTAAAATTATCTCACTTGGAAAAATACATATCTGCTGGGGCGGCTGAAGTATATAGAAATATACATCGGCTATACAGAATGGTTATAATGTAAAGTTCAAATTAAGCTCACTTCAAATATGTTTGCAATTTGTCAGGAACTTATTCAAATTATAAACAGATAATCAGCATGTAACGAAGTATAATCATCATTGATATTAAAGTCGTCATAATACACTCTATCTTTATTAAATATTCCATTTAAATCCGTTAATATTAGCATTTTATGTACGTCAAATGTAGGAAGTTCTACAATTGATATTGTGGAAGTTTCCAAGATATACAAGTTGAATATGGTTCATAGCATCGATGGAACTGCTAGTAACTTAAATCATTTTAGTTTGTGAACAGTTTTTCTTTTAGTATTAAATGTTTGTTAATAAATATTTTATTTCAGGAGAAAAAAGTTTCAAAGTTAGCAAACCTATGAATAAATGATACGGATTTCAAAACCTTGGAGGAAAATTTTAAAAGTATTATTAATTAGAGATTCTTCCTGCAATATCAATGTTTAAAAGGCAAGCAGGTAAGAATATTGGCAATACTCAATCAATGCCTTTTGAAATGAAAGAAAACGTTTTATAAAAATGTTTCTCTTAAATTGCTCTTTAATAAACATAAATCTTATTAAATCCGTTTGCTTTAACAATGTACCATGATTGTGTATCGTGTATAATAAAAAGTATCTCTCTATCTATCCCTTTATATATCTATCTATCTATCTATCTCTCTCTCTCTCTCTCTCTCTATCTGTCTCACTACCTATCTATCTATATATCTATATCTCTCTCAGTCTGTTCTTATCTATCTATCTATCTATCTATCTATCTATCTATCTATCTATCTATCTATCTATCTACTATTACACACACACACGCACACACACATATATGTATGTATGTATCTATCTATCCTTATCTCTATATATCTATATCTATATATATAATATGGAGAAAACAACTGAAAAGTTGCAAATTAAAAAATATTAATGTTTTTTTGTGAAAGTATTTATTTATATTTTATATATATATATATATATATATGTATATATATATATATATATATATATATATATATATATATATATATATATATATATATATATATATATATATTTGATGACGAAAGATTGGGGCAGATCTGAAATATCAAATATGAATATATATATATATATATATATATATATATATATATATATATATATATATATATATATATATATATAAATATAAATAAATACTTTCACAAACAAACATTCAATTTTTTTTTAATTTGAAACTTTTCGGTTGTTTTCTCCATATTATATCCATCTCAAGAAAGTATACGTGGATTCTCAATTTGCTATATCTATCTATCTATCTATCTATCTCTCTCTCTCTCTCTCTCTCTCTCTCTCTATATATATATATATATATATATATATATATATATATATATATATATATATATATATATATATATATATATATACAAGAGCTGAATACGAATTAAAACTATAATGCCACCAGAAAAAGTATTATCAACCGTAGTATATTTCACAAAAGGGTCTTGTGCGACTAAATTCAGATTTAAAGTTCGGAGTTACCAGATGCTGATTCTGCCTCACCTAAAATAAGATATAATGTTATAATGATATTTTTTAGCAGTCATGGGAAACCACTTAGGAAAATGTCCAATAGTTATATATAATTGTCAAAGTCCCTGCTATGAAAAATACTTGTTTTTGACAGCAAGATGAATGCTTCAGTTTATATTAAAATGTTTCGTTTTTGCACATTATTGAAGAATAAGAAAAATAGCGCAGATGTATTGCAGAGCAATGTTATTTTTTCATAATTGTTAGGATTCTCATGCTGTTGTGAAGGAAAGCGACATGTCTTCCAGGTTTCAGTTATTTCTCTTCAGTAACTCAATTCTCCAAATTTTTGAACACCTCTGCTGTGGCCAGGTATCGAACTCACATCACTTTGGGTCAAAACAGTGGATTACATCGTGGAACTAGAAAAATCTACCCCATCAATCTGAATAAAGCGTTCGGTTCGAAATTCCAACGTAAACCACCTAAAGAACGCCGGATAGTACGATGGCCGAAACGTCGTGAATATGAAAGTAAAAATGAGGACAATAATTCGAACAACATTAGTAGTATAAATAGTTACAATACATCATCTCAGAAATATAGACAAATTATAAATATTTATTCTATAATTTTCTTTCAATTAAAATTTGTCATTTTCATGAATTTTATAGAAACAAATGATCAACGTTTACATGCAAAATGTCCTTACGTCACTGAAATTCTTCATAGAATATCTTTTCCGAGAGGAATTCTGAAATTACTTGCGGGCAAGCGGGATGCTTTAAATAAGGAGGCGATATCAGGAGGGCATTAATCAGCCATGTAACAAAGAATGATAATAACGAGCATTTGTTCCAACGGAACTTCAAAGTAACTGATTCAACGTGAAGTTCTAAAAATGGGAAAAATCCCTAATCTAATTAAGATTTTTAATGGATTTTAAAGTTCTACTTGGATTAGCTGTAGAAAAAAAGCTGAAAATTTGAAAACATCTTGTCGACTGTGGCATGTGCAAATATGCATAACAGTGCGATATCAACGCCGTAATCGAGTATTTCATTTTGATATGCTGTTTTCCAAATGGTCATGCAGCAACATTTGTTTTATTCTCTAAAAAAACCAACGTGTTATGGCGATAATATTTCACGTCATTACTGATATGACGTAAGTTGCAGGTATTTACGTTCAAGCGTGTCCAGTAACTATTTGATACGAGATATGCACATTCTCTAACTTGCATTAACTTCAAAAGGCTTGTCGTTTCGGGAATTCATGTTAGCAAGTATGAGATAGCAGGCTGTCGAAGACAGGACGTTTCTATGATGGCAGTGTTATGTTTTTAATACACTTTACTCCAGAATTTGTTTCAAGTATTTACTGAAGATGAAATAGTGACAAATTATTAAGATCACAATCACTTCATGTATACGTGAATTGTTGGAGAAACCAATTCGGTGTGTAGAATATGTAATCTATACTTAAACTCGTGTAAAGTTTGATGATAATTTTCCTGTGTAAAGCTTTATTGTTGTGGTAGATTCTATGTCGGTTATTTTTCCCAGGGTTGTCAAAACACACACACACACACACACACACACACACACACACACACACACACACACACACACACACACACACATATGGACACTTTTAAGCCATTGAGCGACAAAGTAGAAAAATCTGTTTAACAAGTTTAATTCTATAGAAGGTCATCATGCTTGACCTGACAGAGATATATCAACATCTAAATGCATTGATTTATTGATACTAGGGGCTCTTTACTTACAATGAGCTTATACGTCGTATACATCTCGTATTATCGAATTCCCTCATGTCAGATTTTTGGAAGGGACAACATTTTTGTCTGGTTACGAAATTACCGGCATACATCATATCAGTCTCTGTGTCCCTTAGACACACACACACACACACACACACACACACACACACACACACACACACACACACACACACACACACACACATATATTTATAAATGATGCCATTCAATCATAATGAATCTTTTATTTTTTTAATATGAATCATCATTAACCTGTTATTATTTTAAGAAAATTATGTAGCGTTCTTTGTTTTTTTTAATAGAGCGTTAAAGTGGTCATTTTTAAAAGTATCTCCCGAAGAGACCGTAAGGTCAAAACCATTGTCGTGTATTTCAATTGAGTTCCTGATGTTTACGGTTAAAATCTCTACATGTTATTTTTTATTTTTACTTATTTGTTTTTCTCACGTGTATTGAGCACTTCTTAATACTATTGTTTCCTGGTCTGATTCAACTCTGATGATTAACCAATATACATAGATACATACATACATACATACATACATACATACATACATACATATATATATATATATATATATATATATATATATATATATATATATATATATATATATATGTATATGTGTGTGTGTGTGTGTGTGTGTGTGTGTGTGTGTGTGTGTGTGTGTGTGTGCGTGTGTGTATGTCTTATGGAGAAAAAAATAAAAAGACCACTTAAAAATGTTCGTTACACAAGTCAACTTCGACTGAATGAATTCCTTAGTCCAGCATTTTATCTACCCGGTATTGTGTCAAATACATAACAGATTGATGTCTTACATTTCTAGACAATAACTGTGTCAGGCGAAAGTACTCAATGCAAGAATAAAATATCATGAACTTTCAACAATTTATTGATAAAAAACATTAATGACAGCTAAAAATATACTACGAATAAATTTCTATTTATTATTTTCTTGTGTTCTTATAGGTGTTTCCTTCCTTCACATAAAGTGAGTAAACACTGTCCAAATAGTCTCTATATCCGAACGTTTTCAGCTATTCTATTTGCCATTCTAAATGATTTATAAATATAAAAAAAATGTAAATTATATATATATATATATATATATATATATATATATATATATATATATATATATATATATATATATATATATATATATATATATATGCGTTATAAGCGATGGAAATAGTATTTTTCCAAACACGGTCGGCACATTTGGTGTGGTTTATTTTGTATTACGGTATTCATGGGGTTATTTAATGTCATCGGGACATTTAGGTTAAATTCGTATGAATAGAATATATATTCTCTGTAAGAAATCAGTTTGTAGATCAAGTTACATTGACGTAAAGATAGATTTTGTCGAGAGTATTGCTGGCAATTATGTTTTACAATAATGTATTTCTGGTATTTTGACTTTAAACCTATTTTTATACCTTCATAGTGATTTCACATCATCTATTTTTTAATATTAAATATATCTTTATACATTCATAGTGTCACCCCAGTTTGAAGGTTACGTATTTGTCCATAGCTGCTCCCCTGAGAGGTGATACAATCCCAGGTAGACCTGCAAATAACTTCAATAAGGAGGTAATTCCACGCACCTGAAAACCTCCCAATTAGATGCAATGCTGCCGGATATAGTTTATCGTCATACTTGGACGGCACATTTGTGCTTGTTCATAGTTGATAGTATTGTGTGATTACGTTTTCATCTTCATTATTAATGCTTCCATTATTTTTTTAGTGTTATTTACATGTGTGTGGGGACTATTATATTTTATTTACTAGCAGTTTGTTGCGGCTGGAGATTTGTAGAATTCTGTCTGTCTTTAAATGGCTATTAACTGAGCTATGGCCAGAGAGATATAATGTGATTCATATTGACAGGCATGAATTTGTATATTCAATATAATCACTCAAGAAATGTGTTTGATCAGGAACGCAGTTAATGAAGTGAAATATAAATCCATAAACAATTTTCCTTCATGTTCATTTGTTTAATGCAG
The DNA here is from genome assembly GCA_964036315.1 of Acanthosepion esculentum. Classification (NCBI taxonomy): domain Eukaryota; kingdom Metazoa; phylum Mollusca; class Cephalopoda; order Sepiida; family Sepiidae; genus Acanthosepion; species Acanthosepion esculentum. The sequence continues at coordinate 112,819,747 of OZ038481.1, forward strand.
ATGAAATTTTACTGACGATGACTATCATTTTTTTACTTTTTAATAAAATAAATTCAGATATCAACGCTGCCAATCTGTCTATATTAAATGACATTTTATGATTATTAAATGTTTCTTTAAATGTTGTTTCAGTTGCCCCTATATATTTTTTCTGTGTTAATGTTATTTGATGCTGGTGCGTTATATATTATTAGACATTTATTATGAATTGGGAATTTGTTTCGATTTCGATAATTACACTTTTTGTTGTTATTCTGATGATTTTCGTCATTATAATTGCTATTATATTTGTTTAAATTATTTGTATTATATTTATTATATTCGACATATTATTCATACAAAAA
>OZ038481.1:112825090-112917590 GCA_964036315.1 Acanthosepion esculentum
TTTTACTGCTGGAAGTACACATCGATTTCCTGTTATAATAATGGCAGCGGATCATGTTTAAAAGTTTTCTGACTTCATGCAGCGCTGTTCAAATACTTTCAGCAAATTCAAAAGGCAACTGAGAATTGGCACTAGACACCATCAACTCAAGGTGTGGGCACGTTTGTCGTATGCGTTAACACTGTAATGTGTTTCTCCAAAGATCTACGTGGCATACTCACACACACACACATATCAATTGACATCGCAAGCTACTAATATACCTTCTGGTGAATCGCTACCGATAGTATTAAAAACTGGTGTGGCGGATATGTGAAATCTGCCTGTTAGCAAACGTGACATGCGCAATATCTACTTAAGGCACGAACACATAAAAATAAATAGCAATGATCTATCATCAAAGTCAGTCACTGCAGAACAATGCAAAAAATATAAATCCTAAGAAACAAAGTTTATAAGTAGATAAATATAATATGACGTTTTTTGTTTCTTTATTCTATTAATATTTTCCGTCATGGGTGAGATGATAGACTACATATTGCGTCCTGGGTAATTAGATAAACTACGTCCAAGAGCAAGGCCTCTGTTTAGGAGGTTTTGAGGAGAGTGGAACGACCTCTTAATTGCTGATGATACCAGGTCCACCCTGACCCGGGGTGGTAGCACCTGTTAGGGTCCCATGTATGGGCAAATAGCTGACTTCCAACCTGACTCAAAACACTCTGAAAATGTAAAAAATAGGTTATAATACCAGAAATACTTTGTAAAAAATTACTACCAGCAACAGATTTTTGGAAAAATATTTACACCAATAAAAATTGTCGGCATTAAATAACCCATTGTGGTTGATATGCCGTAAAACAAACCAAAGCATTCTATTAATATTGTAGTGAATATATATATATATATATATATATATATATATATATATATATATATATATATATATATCAATTATGTTGTGCGTGTTCAACTTATATAACGTAAATCATTCATACGAAAAGCAGATAATGAAGTTAATGATATGGCAAGAATCACTCTCGCAAACAATATTTAATAATAAAATACAATTAACCTCGAATCCGTTAATGAATGGTATGATCCTTGCTTATAAATTCCGGTTTTATTCGAGGTTAATTGTATGTTTTTATTAAATATTGTTTGCGAGAGTGATTCTTGCCATATCATTAACTTCATCATCTGCTTTTCATGTGAATGATTTACGTTATATATATATATATATATATATATATATATATATATATATATATATATATATATATATTTATATTTTATTAAAGCTGATTGAAAATTAGAAATCAATCAGAAAATTAAAAAAACATTCATATAACTCTAGATGCATACATAAAAATTTCGGCATTCTTTTAAAAATAAAAAAAATAAATAACAACATTCTCGATTATGCCTACAAGAACAGCTGAAAGCAGTCGGACATACAAAACATTCACATATCCTGTGAAACATTGACTCACTTTATGTCCAGAAAAAATATTATACGTACTAAATAATAATTAAATAAAAAGCTTAACCGTAGTAAACTGCCAGAGACAAATAGGTGATCCAAGCAGTAGAAACAAACTTCCTCACTTGCTCCAAAAAAGTCAATATTAATTCATGAGCAAGGAAAGTAATGACATCGGTTTTTGGGAATGCAAATGACATCGTTTTTTATTTACCATGTTCAAAAGTGCATCACTATCAATTGAGAATTTTGCTGACCTACGGATGCTGTTACGAAAAGCTATCAAGATCAGACTCCCAAACGGCGTCTTAGTTCATCAGGACAATGCTTTAGCACACAGGACCTCAATTTCCATGGCTTATCTGTCTAAGTTTGTCTTAAAATTGGTTGATTATCCTGATTTTCCCCTATCTGACTACAATCTGTCAGCTAACGTAAAAAAACACTTAACTAGGAACCAGTATGGCAGTAATTTTTATGGTAACAAGATGAAAACTTCTTCGCCAATAGGTTGCAACACCGATGAAATAGTTGTGTGAACCGCAAGGGGTGCGATGTTGAAAAATAAAATTCATTTGATCCCATCCCATGAGAAAATCTTCGTCAGTCTCTGAACCTTTCAGCTAATCCACATCATTTTAATTATGTATTTATTATTTGGATACGCTTTCACATCAATGGCTTTGATATTTTAGCAATTAGAAATGTGTAGTGATGAAGTTAAGCAATGTCGAGGCTATCAGCACCTTGATGGATGACAGCCTGGCAATACCAGCTGCTGTAATCTTGCACGTGTATGTATGTGAATAACGGCTCAGAGTGAAAAATCGGAGAATACAGCTCGAATTCCAATTAGGTTCGTCACATCAACTTATGCGCAGATACCCTTGAGAAATGTATCGATCCACCTTTTTTACTCCAAATATGAGTTGAATAATATGTCGGAAAATCATTATTATCCCCAGATAATTGTAGACATAATATTCACTCGCAAAAAGAAAAAAGATATTTAAATTTAAAAATATGTTTCGGTTTAATATAAGCTGAAAATGATTGATATGGCGTTAAAAGTAAACCAATCATTCAATGGGAGTTGTAATTCATGTGGGAAAAATTAGATAGGATTAACGCTACGATGTTTCGATACATCAAGATTTAATGTTAAAAAATAAGTTATTTCTTTTCAATCAGCAATTCTCTCCTCAAACTCAACGGAAACAAAAAACCCTCCCGAGAATTGCGATTACAGTTCCTGAGATATGGATGATACCCCTTATTATTTCTATTTTGGCGGGAAAAACGGAATAACTCCCCCCCTCGTAAACAAAAGAGCAGTTCGATTCGCCTATTGGTTCACATACCTCTCTTGTTTTTTTCGATCAAGGAATGAATATTGTCCCTTGTGTCCGCTAGGATTGGCTTTCAGGTCACGTCTAAAGTTTACTACCGCACTGTAATCGCAACATGGACTCTGAAATTTTATTCACTATTTACTTCATTTTATTTTTTCTCACCTCCACCAACATGAGTAGATAGAGCCGCCTATCGTCCAGCTCAAACTCCTCCTCGTCTTTTGAATAGGGTTAGATGTTTATCTCTTGTTTCCTGCTTCAGATTAGATTTTCGATTAATTCTAAAGTTTACTTCGGCTCTATACCATTATTCCTGTTCTTTCCTACGTTAATATAACTGCAAACACTAACACCCTACCTTGAGTGGCTCTTGGTCCATGTATTATGTGAACATTAGTAGTAAAAATCCAGAAGTTGATTTCCCTCCGATGGTGAGTTGGTTGGGAACTGCGTATTCTTCTATGTGCTGTGTCCCTTCAGGACGTGGGCGAACAGGGTACTCCACAATTTCCTTTTCTTTATTTCTCTTATTATTTTTTTTCTTTTTTATCTGTCCTTATCCTCCCAACCATTTACACAAGCTCGATATGCATGTTATGCGCTGTTTTCCTCTGTCCCTTTTGTTCACAACATATGTGAATTTTCAAAAGCCACTTTCCTCTTTACGTGTCCAAGAAATTCCAATTTACTCATTTTATCTCTGCTAATCGTTACTTTTCCAAACATTGGCACAAGCTCATTAGGTAGGTTATACACTGCTTTCATATGTCCAAGTTGAATACAACATGTCGAGTGTCAAAATTTCCAAGCCCTCTTTAACATTAACATGCTAAGAAATTTCAATTATGAAATTTTTAGTGTATGGTATAAGTGTCATTTGTTTTTCCCATTTCTCTAATGCTTCGTCGTTTGCTTACATGTACATTGCATGGTATCATCCTTTTGTAGAACAACATTTCAACAGATTCAACCTCTGTTTTTGCGAATGTAGCTACGTCCGCAAAATCAGATGTTGTTACTAACAGGACTGATGATAGGCTGGAATCGATAAAAAGTGCAGAGAGTTAACCAATCGTAATTGCTTTTTATTGCAACAGAAAAAACGCCCAAATTCAAATTACTGTGTGTAGACACCGCAGAAATGGACACAGCTTAGCAGGGATACCTTGTTGCACACACCATACCCACGTGAATTATCACTGTTGAGTTATCATCTATTTCAATACCTAAACATTGCTCTTGATTGTAACTTTAATTCATTGAAGGACTGTAAAAAGAATGTTGTCAACTTGATCAATCAGAAATAAGTCAATATTTTGGAGGATGCAGTTATGGAGATGTTCATGCGAACATGTGTTTGAATGAATCTATGTAAAAATATCTAAAATTTGTTTTTGAGCTTTACTTGAAAACGCTACGATCTTTTGCATATAAAATACTGCGACATCTTATTGTGCTTTGTTTCTTTCATTCTTTCGCAAAAGTTAGATATGATGCAATTGTATTAAATATATATTGCAGTTGAATCTCTTACTCTTTGATGCTTACTGTGTAGGAGGTCCGTATCATTTAATCATAAATCTCTGCCTACAGAATTCTTCCTGGAGTAGTTTCTCTATTTCAGTGTTCCCTTTATTTTATTACTCTTTGTGATTTCCAGATTTTTCACTGATATAATAATTTATTTTTCTGGGTAATATTTTATTTCTACTTTGAGCCGTTGGGTGTCTTTTTCTTTCATCTACTGACAGAAAATCAAACAAAATCGTCTCTGAGTTACAGAGCTTTGCACAATCGTTATAGGTTTTGGCCTCAGATCGAGGTTCTGCTGTGAACTTGAATTTACATTTAGCGTTCAGCTGGTATATTTTCAATAATAATACATTTCAGTTATATATATATATATATATATATATATATATATATATATATATATATATATAACTGAAATGTATTAATTCATTACAAATGTATATATATGACTGAAATGTATTATTTCATTATAAATGTATATATATATATATATATATATATATATATATATATATATATATATATATATATATATATATATATATAATATTACTGTTTTTTATCCAGAATCTTTTTCGATATAATTAGTCAGTACAAGTACAAACCAAATATCTATTACATCACAGATTCTATCTTATATTTGATCCAAAAGTTTTGACTACTTTATTTCTCATTTATATGATTGTCATTTATCTATATATTAAGTAAATTGAAGCAAGATTTTGACCAGAACTAGAATTTAGAGACATCATCTCTGCTGAGGGAATTCTCTTTCATAAGAACGGCAAAGCCCTACCGGTTCTGGTTCTATACAGAGCCGTTTGATAAAAGTGACTAACCAGTTTTTTTACTTAAAAATTTTTTCGCCCATTGTCTTTGGGGCCAAACTAATTTTAAATCTCACTAACATAAAGACCCCTTCCCGACCACCTAGTAAAAAAAGAAAAAAAAGTTTACTCACCCTAAGGTATTCTATTGATAATTATAATTTTGGATATGAATGACATTTAGGGAAAAACACTGTGCAAAAAAAGTGACTCACTTATTTCCTACAACTAGAAATCAAAAGACACATAACTGAACAGCTTTAAATAAAGAATAATAGAGGTATAATTTATTTATAACAGGTAATATAGTTCGAAATATTTAATAAACTATGGGTCCTCCTTTATTTTGAATAAACTTTTCAACCCTTTTTGGTATTGACTTGAATCTCATCTCCAAGCATTGGATTCAATTCGGATATGAAATTCACAATCAAATCCTCTTTGTTGCTCAATTGCTTTCTCGAGAGCCTGTACATTATAATGCTCCATACGTTTTCTATGGGGTTGAGGTCAGGAGATTGGGGCGGCCATATCATAACACTCACCTGCTTCTCATCAAAGTATTCCTTCATCAATTTTGTGACAGGGAGCATAATCCTGCATAAAATGAGCTTGGTGGGGTCGATTTGCTCCCTTTCAGTAGAAGGGAGCAGACAAGACTCTAAAATTCTCTTGTACTGCTCGCTGATGATGGTCGTTTTAATAGGTTTTAAGAAACTAGTTCCATGAAAAGAAAAGCATCCACAGAACATTATACTGAACAGATGCTTGACAGTACTTACTGCTAAACTCAAAGAGCTTCCGAAGCTTATTCTTCGGATTTTAGATCGCTTATCCTTTGAATTTAGCTGAACTTTCGTTTCATCGGAGAAGAGAAAATTTAGTAAAAAAAAATCATGTGAGTCAATTTTATCGAAATTGTCTTTCTGTATCTATGTATGTATTAAGACGCCCGGTGATCGATTCATTACCTGTCGATTTTATTACGGATTTCATTGTGTTATTGTTCCACACAAACACACACACAAAGAAATCAGATATTCGATCTCACGAAGGTTGTTCTATCTTGTACCAGATTTACTAGTCATCGAAAATGACTTGAAAATCTGCAGTCGAATGATATTTATTTAAATGCCCTTCTTAACACACTTGCAGGGTATTTACGCCAGTCTTGATAGAAGCTAGAGATCTGACGCCGGACTGAAGTGGCACATTGGTGTACAGGACAAGAATGACACTATCAAGTCTCCAGAATATTGTATGTGTCACGTATGAAAAAAGGTATGAAGGTGCTAGGCTCACTGGCAAAATCATCCGCTGGACTAAGGTGACTCGGTTCTACGTTGATGAAATGGACATCTGTAAATAAGTGAGAGATGATATGTATGGATGTATGTATGTATGAGAACTTAATGGAGAGAGAAGGGAGATCACCGACCCCTGTGGGATCAGGTTGAGATCATAGACAGGGAACACCATTGGAAAATTCGTAAACTTAAGGAATCAGCACATATGCTAGGCCACAAAAATCTCCTGAGTCGGCCAAGCATAGAAATAAATACAATATGGGAACCAGTAATAAGGAGTGCCAGAGAACAGCAATGATAACAAAAAGTTGCAATACGAGATCTGGTAAAAACATGCAATGATAACAGCAAAATTGCAATATGAGTACTGGTAAAAAACTGGTTGCTGAAAAATTAGGTTTATAATACTCAGAAATTCATACCCAGATGTCCTCAAGGACACATGGTACGGTGGATAAAGGCGTTGGTTAGATCCAGTAACAGACCCAAAGAGTGTGAGTTTAATACCCGGTTCAGGCAGTGGAGAACTTTCAGAGGGAAAATTACCAGGAGATAACTGATAACTGACATCCATCAAACATGGCTCGTGGAACTAGAACAGTCTACCCCAGTGATCGAAATAAAGGGTTCGTTCGAAATTCCAACCACCTGAAGAAGGCCGGAGCGTACAACGGCCGAAACGTTGTGACAAATATGGCGACAAAGATGAGGACAATAGTCCGAATAATGTAAATACTGAACTTAATTGATTTTAAACCTACTTCGTTATTTTTGCAATAAGCATTTCATTTTGATGCTTACGTGTTTGATTAGACATACTGTTATTTTAACTATAAAATTTATGCCTATCGGCTTAAAGATCTATGTTTTGCTCAATAAATTTTGTTAGCGATAGGAATAGAAGATGTTTTATGTTATTATTAATCTGGAAAATAGGTTAAACGAACCTCATTTTCTGTTCTGGATTTTAGTTGCATAAAATCAAAAAGTAAATATAGCGTTTATATTAATAGGTATATACATACATACGTACATACATACATATATGTATACTGTACTATGTTATTCGCTCACGTGCTATGGGATTTGTGAATTTTATAAAACAAAGATTTACATTATGATATATATTCTGATAGCAATAGATGAATAACTTTCTATTATTCATAGTTCTTCCTACGGTAACTTAATTTATGTATATTTCATTCAGTATTAGAGTAGTACAATCTCCCTCCGTAGAAAATGATCTTCCGCAATAAAATTCATGTATATATATATATATATATATATATATATATATATATATATATATATATATATATATATATATATATATATATATATATGCGTGTGTGGGTGTAAATAAAGTGTGTTGTAAATGAAATTAAACTATGAAAAAGAAATTAAAATCACTGGGAATTTTCTCTCAATTATTAAACAATAACTTATGAAGGGCTAATTATTGGATCATATACCTAGGTGGGCTGAAAAGTTCATAGGCTGGCTATGAAGGAATCATGCTAGAGCTCTGAAATATCGCATTAATTTCAAACTTTCTTATTAATAACTTTATTAATTCTTTTCACATACACTGACATTTGACGGTTCAACGAAGATTCAAAAGAAACTTCTGTAGAAAATGGACTTAATTTTGAATCGTGTTGTTATCAAGTACCTGCAGAAAAATTGTTTAGCCCCTAAGGCAAATCATTTTGCCATGGTTGTTACATTAGAAGATGGCGGCCCTGGTTTTTCAACAGAACAAATTGGGCAGCTGAAATTTGGTGGGGAAAGGAGGGTGTTGAATGTCTGGCGTAACCAACTGTCACCACCGAGGAATATATCATCGTTTTCACTACATGTTGCGATTGGCTATAAATAAAATGGCCAATAGTATTATCGCATCCCGTGACAGAGTTGAGAATATTCTGCACCATGAACTAGGCATGACGAAGGTATATTTATACTTTCATTGTGTTTCTTCTGGAATCTTATTAAAAGCTCACATGCTGATCCCATCATGATGGAATCAAACATTGTTTGTGGTGGATCCAGCTGGTTCCTTCAAAATTCCCTAACTAAGAATGAGTGTTGCGTTCATCACTTTGAGTTAAGGACAAAGAGAAAACCCATGCAATGGAAAAACAACTCCTCACCTGCTCCAAAGTATGTCAAGATTGATTCAAATGCAGGAAAGTTGATGACCTCAGAATTCTGGGATGCAAAATCCATTCTGTTTATAGTGTATATTCAAAATGGCAACACCATCAATGGAGAGTATTTTCAACTTACTGAGTCAGTTACGAATGTCTAAAAAGACATCTTAACTGCTGTTGTTCCCAAGTTCAACATGACCCGGGGTGGTAGTACCTGTTAGGACGCCACCTATGGGAAAATAGTTAAACCCCAAACAAAAACGAAACACAATGAAAGTATAAATATACCAGCAATATAATTTTATGCAAGAAAAGTTACAACGATATATTTATGAAGCAAAATGACCAGTAGTACATTTTATCTATAGATGAAGCAATAACATTGTGTTCAAAATGTTTACATTTCGGTATTAATCAAAGCAAAGTTGATATCCGCTAGATGAATTCAACCAACAAAATCTATCAACACGAAACGTACAGGAAAAACAATTAAATGAGCCTTGTTTCATCAGGACAATGCTGCAACACACAAATCTTGATTTCAAAGAAAGGCTCTGCGGGACTATGACTTTGAACTAGTTGATCACTATTCCTATTCTCATGATTTCACTATCATCAGTTCCCTAAATAATAATAAAAATATTTAGCGGTGTACCAGTATCGCATTTGAACATGGCGTAGTATCTGCCGTTGTTGACTTTCTTTACCGACTGGGTGAACAGACTTTTTAGAACAGTCATATGCTAGTTTATCTGGAATGGAACAACGCAGTTATTAATAAGCGTATTTGAAATTAATGAATGTAGCAGGTGTAGCAACATTCCTTCATAATCAGCCTATAGATCTTTCAGCCCACACTCGTATTATTCATAATTCCGTTAGATCATTACAAAAAAGTATTATTTTTTTCAATAATATTTACAAATTCTATAACAGAATTTAAGAGAAAATTATCAGTGTTTAGTATTTCAAAGCCATGCATATTGACACATCTTTATCCTGATTTTGTAACTAACTAAATTTAAAAGATTAAAATCTAATATTAAAATAAAACTAAATATTATTCTTTAATATTGTAATCAAATGAAAATAAAAATAAGCATATGTTTTTTTTTATTTTAAACATAGACACCTGTTTAATTTCATTATTTTAATGTCATATTCTTTCTTGACGTAGGGGATTATGTCTGTCCACAGTCATCTTTATTTGTTAAGAGTTAATTTTCATAACTTCGTTTGAATTGAGATTCAGCTCTACTCATAAAGTCTTCTCTTTCACATTCACTCCCAGTAAACACTGGTATCTTATAGGCATTATCGTCTTGCTTGTATTGTAATTCTGGGAAAAAAAGTATTCTTCTATGCCGCGTAAGAGATAATTCTATAGAGTCATTCTAGTCTGCTATTTAACTTATAGTTAGTGGAGGAGAAGAATTTTATCAAGCTGCAAGTAATAACATAGCCATAACTTAGATATGGTGTACCGATTTCATTCTTCGATGATTAGTGCTCATCTGTTTATTTAGAAAAATGTAAAGTAAAAGTAATTGAGGAATTGGAGAGCCGAGTTCCAATTTCATCGGTTGAATTACATTCTCTTAGGTGTTAATACCCTTGGGAAAGGTATGAATCCTCTCTTCTCCCCAAGCTAAGGATAAATAGCAAGACAGATTGGGCTTGTATAGCAACCTGTCTAGGAAAAGGAAAATCTCTGAATTTAAAGCCGGCCTGGAGAGGATTGGGCCCCGTCAAGCTACCTTGCCCAAGAAACACCATTTCTACAGCGGCTGTAGTACACATGGTGCCCTTACATCCCTACGGGTCACGGGATAAAAAAAAAGAAGTACCACTCCAGTAAGTAACTGAATCATCCTGCTATCTTGTACATATGTAAGAGCCAGGTCAGGTCGAAAATGGAATAATGTTGCCATATTGGACAGAAGCTCCCCAGACCTCAGTTTCCAGTCTTTCTAGAGTTCAAAAGCGTTTCCGAGTCCTTGTGGGAGAAGAATTATTTTCCCCACTCCAACATCTCTCTCCCAAGCAGGATGTAGCGAGTCTCTTTTTTATCGCCACTACCATGGAATGTATTCGGAGGAACTTCATCTCCTGGTTCCACCAGGTCCGACCTTTACGGCTAGGACCCGCCATGCCACTTATGTAGTAGCAAACCACCCATATTCCCTACGCATTCCACCGTGGAGAAGTAAGTTCTACTAAGAAAGATTGCTCCCTCGAACCATTGCTCTATGGAACAGACTACGTAGAGGATGTCTCCCCGATCTAGAATCATAGCCTGTTCAAGTTTAGAGTTAAACGTTATCTAATCCTCCTATCCATATAAACTAGCCCTTATCATAAACCTCTACCACTAGTGGCCCTCGAGCCTTGTAAAAGCTGAACTTTATTGTAAAACAAAAAAAAAAGAAAAGTATGAGCAACATATTTTCTTTCTACTAATTTGTGTGTCCAAAATAATTCTCATTTTGTTTTTCGGCATTCATGATTTTATTTCCTGGTATTTGAACTTGAAGGTATTTTTGAAAGCTAATTTTCAGATTCTTTTCTATGAACAAATTATGCGTAATATATTAAATGCTCAATTACTAGCATAGGATCTGATAGAGTAAGGTTTTCCCGAAGCAAAATGCTTTTCCTTTGTACATAACCTGTTCAAAAGGATTCCATGATGGATTTTTCATAATAGAATTAAAAGATTAGATCACTATCTCTTGAGCTAAGATTAAGAAACGATATCAGCATCACATGAATATATATATATATATATATATATATATATATATATATATATATATATATATATATATATATATATATATATATATATATATGTTTGAGAGTGCGTGCATACATGATAAAATATAATGTTTAACTCATGCTTTATTCATGTTAGGAATGTTACTCATATGAGAGACAGAGCATACGCAGATACAACCAGTGTGTCGATAGACATCTATGCCAGCTGGTGAAAATATTCTTCATATATATTTATTCATTTACAACGTTTTGTCATCTTTAGGGAATCTAAAAATATGTAACTTTTTTCAATAACGTCCCAAGATGTATTCTTTTTACATTTTTCTAAAGAATTGTTTAGCGTTCTAACAAGTCGAAATAATTTAAAGACATTAGTCTGCAAAATTTTTACGTTCATTAATGATATAACCTGTTGTTTGTTTTACGTGGTTTAATAAAAGAAATGAATTAATCTATTTAGAACTGTCGGTAGGCTGTCTCACTCATTTTATTAACATGAAAAATTAAAATAAATCTTGGGAAAGCTATTAAAAAATAGTCACTCATTTCATAGCCGCTAAGCGTGCACAGATATTGTAAATGGGTGAATAAAATTCAATTTACTTTTATATTCAATAAAAAAAAATGTTGTACTCGTACATAAGAAAGAAAAAGAATTCACACACATCTATAAATATTTTCCAAAGCATAGCTGATATGTGGTACAAAATCCGAAATCATGGGGCATTCAGTGAGGATTGAACTCACTACGAAACCATAAAAAAAGAAATTTCCTAACCATTACAACACATCAATACGCACATTGCGTGCGTGCACTTATTGCCAAATATAGAGCGTATATACATATAAACGTGGACACAGTGGCCACCGACAATCGGTATGTCTTGACAAAAAAAGTGTGTCCATATTTTTTTTAGGTATGTAGGAGTACATTAAATTTCATGAAACAGACTTTCCGCGCTTAGTGTTAACCGCATTGTCCACACACACACACACACACACACACACACACACACACACACACACACACACACACACACACACACACACACACATATATATATATATATATATATATATATATTCATCCACAGACAGACTGTTTCGCTGCATCACAGCTCATCAATGTGGCTAGACGTCTGGTCGCCTCTAGCTAGGTTCGCAACCCGACTAAATTGGCAACAGTCGGAAGGTGAATCTAGGCGTATTTATTTTTCGATAAACACACTGTGACTGAGAGATCTCGATACGAATTAACGAAGAGTCTTTCATTATTAGCCGTAATAGTCACTGTTTACAAACCCACACTTCCTCCTCACAGAGCTCAATCGAAATATATATATATATATATATATATATATATATATATATATATATATATATATATATATATGCATACATATATATATATACACATGTTTATATATATGCATACATATATATATATATACATATATATATATATTTTGACTAAAATATTGACCCTGAAGATGAACAATGATGTTCGAAAGCGCTAGGTCATCGTATGGAAAATACATATTTCGGAACTATTTTCAAATAAAAAGTCTCATTAGAGAATATGAGAAAATTCAAAAGAAAATATGTAAGACTATGTTGTCTTTAACATTCAACACTACATGTTTGAAAGAAAAGTTGCTGCCAAATTACACATATACATATATATATATATATATATAATTTTTATTTCTGATTTTGAGCACTTTTAAACACAAATATTGCTTATCTTCAAACTATATTTTTATCATATATATATATATATATATATATATATATATATATATATATATATATAATATTCCTGTTGCATTTTTCCTGTACTTGTGTGCCCTTATTATATGTCTTGGTTTTTCATATATGCAATATAAAACGCACTCAGCATTCTGGAAAATGAAAGGAAAACAGTCAAACAACAGATTTTTTCCAGTGTGGTCATTGTTAGTGAATTTAGATTTCCTCCCATTCCTTTTTATTGGCGGTCCCTATTATAACAACGTCAGGCACGTGGATGACACAGGCTTGTAAACAGCTACAGAAAGTAAAATATTCTACCGAATGTAATAAAGGAAATCTATAAGTAAGTTTAGGCATACATTGTAAGAAGATAGTGTGTATTAGTGTCAGTAAAATCATGCTAATCCCAATTCGAGGTAACAAGATCAAGCGAGAACAAATATGTGCGTATCTCACAAGTATGTTAATAGAGGACACAAAAGGCGACATCGAATTACGACGGCACATTGGTATAGGGAAAGATGGCTTTCAAAAGCTAAGGAAACTATTAGGAAACAGAAAAATCTTGTTAGAATCTCCAAACCCAAAAAAGTGTTACTAACTGTTATGTAATAGCATTCTTCCTATACATCAGTTAATTCTGGTCAATCTCCACACAAGGGAAGAAAAGTCTTGAAGCAATAGAAATGGGGTTCTACAGAACAATGCTTAGAATAACATGGACTTAAAATGTTGACATCGACGATGTTTTAGAGAAAATGAATAGAAGAAAGACCTTTATCATGTGAGACAGTTGGAATTTCTACAGCACGTAATTGAGAAAGAAGTTTGGGAAAATTTGAGACGTACATAGCTTATTGAAGGTACAAAATGCATCGGAAAACAGTGCTTAATCTACCTAAAGCAAATGGTTGACAGAACAGGTATTAGAGGAGATAGTGTAAAGTAAAAATCTACTAAGAGCTAAAAAGGACTGGAAAACTTTGGCGATCCATTATCACACACGTCTTGAAGGGTTACGTCAAATTGAAGAAGTTATATAGATCAGTCAAGGTATATAGATCAGTTATGCGCTACTTTGGCGATCAAGTCTCTTTCGATTCATGATGACTGACTAGACAGAAGATTTTCTCGCAGTAGGTTGCCTTTTTTTCCTGCGATAAAATGGGTGCCACCTAACCCGGTCATAGATGTGGGGGAGGGGAGAAGTGATGACTTCATATCTTTCGAAAGGGTATTTGTGCGTAAGTGATTGTTAGAAAATGGAATTCAAAATGTCGACCCAATATCTATTACACCACACCGAACACCCTGAATAGAGATAAGAAATCTTTTGAACACACATGTATAATTTTTACGACACAATCCTGTCTTCTATCTTTACGATAAATTCAGATTATCTTTTAATCTGCTCCCACTGTCAATAATCTGTGAGTTTGTCCATATGTTCATCATGCAACTTAGCATTAATCGACAGTAACATGAAAGCCAATTCCCCAGTGGTATGGAGCATTTCGTTTTTAATCAGCGCGCACAATTGTTTCTCATCAAAGTGAACAGGTCGGCCAGAACTCTATTCTGTCGGTAATGAAATTATCTTCCTATACAGCTCAAACGTCTCTTGCAGGTTTGTGACCTTGATTAAAAGCAAAGAGTAGAGAACGTCGAACTTGCTCATTATTGTCTACTTAGCATTCGACCTCAAAGGGGTGTATAATCTGAAACAACATTTCAGTAGCGTTAGAAAACAATTTCACTGGATGACCAGAGTTTCCCAGAAGCAAAAAATGGCCCGAAATAATTTTTTGAGATCATTAGCAGAACATCAGAAAAAATGAACGAATATATGTAACAACCTACTTGCTGTGTCCAAAGTTGTTTTTCGCTTTATATTTTAAATTTCATCCAAAATTATGTTAATTAATAATTAATTCCAAAATCCTGTTAATTAAACCTTATTTTTTCTAATTTTATTTGAAATTAATATAAACGATATATATTTGATTTTTAAGAGATTTTTAAACTGGCTTAAATTTTCTCATTATTTTTCAATGAAAATGGGAAATAGATGATAAATTGACCGTGAAAATAATTTGAAATGTGTTAAACTTTTATTGAAATAAGTATAAATATTTATTATTTTTTATAGATTAGCTTCAGGCATTTATCTTTCAATCACTGTAAAATCTTAACTAAAAAGAAGATATTTGCATTATTTTAAACGCGTTCATATTGTTTCGCTCAAAATTTAGCGAAACCAGATTAAAGATGTTCTATTGCGACATCAACTAATCTGAAATTTTTCGATTGTGTTTTTGGGATTCAATCAATTCACTCCCAGCAGGGAAAAAACGCAACAAAAACACAAGGGACCATTGGGAAGTAAAGCGAATGAAAAGATCCCAGACGGATCCTGAAAAACAAATAAAGAGGACAAGAGATAAATCTTTGCTCCTGTTCCAGAGACCGGAAGAATATATGTAACAAGCTAATATATAAAAAGAATTCTTAGGTATCTATTGAAACAGTTGTTTATAATACGTTGGAACTGTCTGAGTGGTGAAAAAATTTCGAAACATAAACTATACAGACCGAAACAATTTTGAGTGTTAATTCTTCTCTAGGAGAATATGTAAATAGACCTCCCTTAAATCAAATTTACTTAATTAAACTCCAAGAATGTCTTTTAAATTACTGATGTTTGAAATAGGATATTTATCTGTATTCAAAACAGTTCCTTTAAAAATCAGCGTATTTCTAAACTCGGTCATTTTCCATTACTGTTTCACGACGAAGGATCAATATAATATAACGTATATTGTCAGAATCAATATGGTTCAAATCAACATCCAGTTTCTCTCAAGAGCATAAAGATACAACACGAGGTGTCCGATTTGATTTGATATTGACGTTCATAGCTGTATTTTTCAAGGTACTCTATCATGAGTCATCATTATTCTCAATATTAAGGGAATAAGTTAAGTAAGTTGGTTCACTTCGTTAATCGCATCAACTCGCATTTTCCTCCCGAAAATACTGCATAGTCTATATTATATAATGTAAATATTATGCTGGCGAACAATTTAGAAAATAGTTCCTGTTGAGTTCGTTTTTTCATTTGATTTAGATTTAAATTGGTAAGCTGATTTCAAAAGTACAATCAGTTTTCAACTATCACGTTATTTTTTCCTGCAGTCCCCTCACGGAATAAGGGCAATTGTACTGATTTGGTAATAGCGCGTCTTTTATGGGTTGCGGTCAAATTACTAAGAAAAGTAATAAATAAAATGGTACTTAGTGTTTTGCTTCAATAAATTATAATTAGTAAATAATAATAATATAATTTTATTAATGTTGAATGTAACGTAATATGTAGTGGATTAACAGTCGGGCGGTGAGGATGAAACCTGGATACCTATTCACTTACGTGTCAGTCAGTACGGTGATAGGTTGTGTGTGCTTCATATAGGTGCGTCGTATTCTTCAACAAAATATAAAATTCTATATACAAGGTTCTAGTAGATGTTACTGTGTTTTTGTTGTTGTTTTTCTAAGCTTGTGACTAATCTACTTATTGTTTACACTAATAATTATTTCCATTCTTTCAGATCATGTCTTTTTCAGCTACTTTCGTCACAGTTGCCTAAACAGGCCTAATTCCTTTTGTTATATCTGTGACAGTGTCGCAATTCCCAGTCAAACGGCATAGATCAACACATTTGTCAAGCAAGCCTATTTTCCATATTTTTGTGTAAAGCATGATGATCAAATCAGGTTTTGGACTCCTCACAATATATGCAAACAGTGTGTCGAGAGTTTATGAACAAGGGAAGACTTGATAAACTGGCATTCGATATACCTATGATTTGTCGAGAGCCAATACATCATTGAACGGACTGGTACTTTTGCTTAATGGAAACTTCAAGAAAATCAAATACAAAATCGAGTACCAGTTTTCATTCTACAACACTCTCTTGTTGATCTGGATCCGGATCCGGACGAAGAACTCAGTGACAGCGATGATGAAGATTTTGAAATTGAACATGAAATAGCACGTAAGGGAATCGATCTGTTTGAGTTGAATGATTTGGCAATGGATCTAAAAGTTCAGAACTCCTAGCATCAAGACTGAAAGAGAAAACAAAACTTGAAAAAGAAGCAAAAGTATCCTATTTTCGATCTAGGGAAAGTTCATTTCTGCAGTATTTTCGAAGTGACAGTAGGTTTGTATATTTCTCATAACATACAGGGCTTAATGCAGAAATTGGGAATTCTGAAGTAGAACTAAAATAAATGGGGCCTATTCATCGTAAGCGTAGCTTAAAATGTGTCCTTCCCTATAATGGCAATTTATATTGTGCTGTCCCAATTGGCTATTCAGTTTGTCTTCATGGAGACAAAGAGAGTCGTTGTTGCAATATCACAAAGACAATTGGATCATCTGTGTTGAACTTAAAATGGTATGCTTCCTTCTTGGTCAGCAATAGGGTTACACCAAGTATCACTGCTTTCTGTGTATGTGTGATCGCAGAACTCCAGAGAAGCATTGGGTGGAGAGCAATTGGCCTCCAAGACCTGACCTCAAACCAGTCTACATGAACCACTCGTTGACGGAAAGAAAATTTTATTCCCACTTCTGCACATTCATTAAAGCATTGAAAACTGAAGGAGACGGTATCATTTTGACATTTCCTGGGCTGTCAATTGAAAATAATCAAAGCTGGTGTGTTTGATGGTCCACACATTCGGCGGCATTTTAAAGATAATCACTTTATCGGGACAATGTCAGAACATGAAAAGAATGCTTGGTCATCATTCAAAGACATTGTCAAGAAATTTATTGGAAATAAACAAGTATAGAATTACACCAAAATAGTCCAGAAACTATTGGAGCGCTACAAAGCCCTTAGATACAACATGAGCATCAAGTTGCATTTTCTACACAGCCATTTTCCTAACTTCTCTGAAAACTTTGGTGAAGTCAGCGATAAGCAAGGTGAACGATTCCACTATGATGTGAAGGCCATGGAAGACCAGTATCAGAGTAGATGTTATTTAAATATAATGGCTGACTATTATTGGGGCATAAAGCGAGACCGTACACAAACTGTACACTCCAGGAAAAGCTATAGGCATAAATGTTTACCTTAAGCACGCAATTTGATTTACAGTAATGATATCCTTTGTATGAACAAAATATATTTGTACAACCATTACAGTCAAGCAATACTTAATTATTACCCATCATATATAAATGTTAAACCATACAAGAAAATGATCCCAAATATACTAAACACATTATTGAGATTTATTGTAAATTAATACAATTATGGCACAAAGCCGAAAAGGGGGAATGGGTTGAGGCTGGTCTTCACTATCTTATACCTAGCTAATCGCATTCACGACCCATTCACTCGTTACAATTTCCTCATTCACCATAAAAACTCATCTATCGCCAATCAATCCTCCAGATACCATAATACCACATCTTCACAGGTGGGGGCGGCTTTAAAAACATCCCAATGGAGGGGTGAACCCCAAAACAAACTAAATACCAAAAATAAACTAGACACGTTATTTTGTTTCTTTATACAAAGCGAAGGTATCCCTTAGCATACGCACCTGATGTGATACAGAAAAATTGTGGTCATTTTTGGATTCAGAAGCCAAAAGTTAATCAAAAACGTGTGTCAAACATAACCCAACGAAAATTAGTTTCCGCAGTGTTATTTTCGAATATCGATTAGGTACAGAAATATCACTTACGTACGTACTTAAACTGCCTGTTTGAGTTAGTTAAATCAATTGCGTGTCACATATAAAAGTCAACGGATACCCTGTGTTAATTTCCAACTGACATCAAACGCCAATTTTCTCCGTTTTACAGGAATAAGCATTAATTACGTTACATTCCGGTCTATAGATTTTCAGATCGACTGTCTTGATTTTCTTCGTCTTGCCACTGAAAATAGAACGCCTGTTTAAAAAGAAAACTATTCCTTGTTTGACATTTAATATGTAGCATTCCCTTTGCTGGAAAATGTACTGTCGGGGCAGGAGATAAATACCTAGAGTATTTGCGTGTCAGTGTAGATAAGACAGTGGAAAAGAATTTGCAATCTTCTGCCATATTTTGAAGGTTATATTTACAAAAGTGCAGTGTCTCTAAGAGAACCAGACGTTGAAGAATACAGCGATAAAATAGCTGTAATTAAACCGCCTCGTACAAACAGGTTCCATGCTTTAATAGCGTAAATCTACTTTAATTCAGTTACTGCCATTTAAGAGTATCGGAAATAGTGTTTCCAAGGGGCTTTAAAGTTAATTAGAAAAAAAACTGCGCCTGTTCAATAGCTGGCTTATATAGAACCGGTTTCAAATGAACATTCTAGACCCAGGCATTATGATCTGCACGACGACGTAGTAGAGACGATCCCGAAGATCAGGGGGTTTAAATATCGATTACAGAAGATCAAACACATGATCCACCTGGTCTTAAACGCTTGCCCAACAACCGCTTCACACGGATCAAACGATTCTCTATTGCCTTTTGCAACCTGGTTTGGCCTTTCATTGTATTAGCGAATGCAATTCAAATTTGGGAATGCTTCATTTAAGAAGCATGAATGTTAACACTATACGCGGCCAATTTACAATACAGCATTAATTATAGCAGCTACGACAAATATCCGCTATTAATTTATGATTTCTACGAATAACAAATCCCAGTGTCTAATGTTGTGACAGTTGGGATTCATCGGTTATATATACCGTATCATGCTAGATTCCTATTGATTTTGAGTCGAACCGTCAGCTAGGCACTAAATATCTGCTCAACATTATATGATCGAGAAACAGTAATGTTTTTCTACTGAGAAAATTTTTTTAAATATATAAACCGTGAAGCAATATGAAAATGTGGGCGGAATGCAAGAGAAAATATTTACGCTATGTACATTGTACGGACTGTATTCTTCAGCTTTATTGTCATATACACAACGTTTCGGCCGTTGTACGCTCCGGTCGTTTACAGGTGTTATACGTTGAAATTTAGAACCACTGGGGAAGATTGGTCTATTTCCATGTGTCATGCCTTTTTTGAATGTGGACAGCAGTCTGAACGATGTAAATAAAGTAGTTAAAATACCTCATCTCCTAAATATAGACCGATATGAAAATAAAGTATTGTGAATATTAAATGCTAGGGAGTAAATTAAATTAAAAAAAAGTAAATTATATATTTTTGTCATCCACAGTTTCGCAGCTGATCAGTGGGGCTAGAGGTCCGGTTGCTTCTAGCTAGGATCGAAACCCGAGTGAATTTGCGTCAGTCCGAACGTCTCCCACTAAGCCGTCAGCTTTTTTTATTTCATACATATATATATGTGTGTGTGTGTGTGTGTGTGTGTGTGTGTGTGTGGGTGTGTGTGTGTGTGGGTGGGTGTGGGTGGGTGTGTGTCTGTGTGCATGTTTCAGCAAAATACGACACTTGACAAAAACAAAACGAAATAGGCAATAAAAAAAAAGATGTATATGCAGAGACCTTCAGTTTATTTAGCAACAGAGATACATACTACATTATTTTTCAATGTAACCGCTGGCGGCGACAACCATCTTAAGGCGTGCGCGAAATTAATCACACGCTTTTGTGAACATATCCTTGTACATAGCGGCGAACGCCTCCACAATGGCAGCCTTCAGAGAATCGGTCGTGTTGTGGGCGTTCTCGTTGGTCTTGGCCTCGATCACACCCCATAAGAAATAGTTAAGGATGTTGCAGTCGGTTGAGGAGGGCGGCTACAATTCCATCGACCAGTGGTAAGGAACATTGATTAGCACCCACGCCTGGGTCCTTCTGGCCTTGTGTGTAGGAGCGGAAACCTGCTGGAAGACGTGGGGGCGTCCGACGGCAATCTCGTCCATTCAAGGCTTCATCACGCTCCTCGGCACCTCCTGGTAGATCTCAGCGGTGACTCCCAGGCCATTACAAAAGAGGAACGGAGGCATGACGTCCCACTCGCTGGAGAGGACGCCAAGGACCATGACGAAGGAGGGAAATTTCGTATGCTTCACGACGGGAACCTCCTCGATGTCTTTCCAGATCCACCTGTCGTTCTGCCTGTTGCGATCTTGACGTAGCTCTGGCTTCCATCATTGTAGACTGTCTCTTTGACTGCCGGAGAACGAACGTTGTCGGCCTTTCGTTTGCAGTAAAGTCGTCCTTATTCTTACACGCCTTCCACTTCCTCCAAATATCCATGGCTATGGTCCTCTTGAATCCAGACCAGGCCATCATTTCCGCAGGCTTCTTCTTTTGTCCAACGTCGGATTTTGCTGCAACACCCTGTATATAGTACAAGTAATTTATCCGTTGGTATCCAATCCGTGTGGATCCTAGTAATATCAAATATTTAAAATGATCCACCAAAAAGGGCTGAATGTATTTATTATATCAAGGCATATAAATTACACAATAAAACCCGCAAAATATAGAATTATCATATGGGGGGTATATATATCACCCCATAGGAAGTAATTTTGGATTTTGTTGTGTAACACACACACACACACACACACACACACACACACACACACACACACACATATATATATATATATATATATATATATATATATATATATTAGTAAACCTCTTACTAAATTAAACCCCAAAGGAAAAGACTTTAAATTCGGAATGTTCGGACGGACCCGAGTTCTTTCTTCGAAAATGAGAATTTATCAAACAAGTGGGTACTCACTCTCCCAGGGTAAGTTGTTTTTGTTGAAGGGAGCTCTCGGTAAACCGAAATACCTGTTTACTCCTTTAATATGTATATAATCTATTACATATATATATATATATATATATATATATATATATATATATATATATATATATATATATATATATATATATAGAATCACATATTAAATCAGAGAGAGGGTGAGAAAATGGAGAGAATATACAGGCAGAGTGAGTAGAAGGAAAAGGAGAACGAGAGCGAAAATCCAAATGATAGAGAGGAAAGGCAGATAAATTGCGTTATTGACTGCAAAAATAGAAGGATAGTGTGAACCTTCCTTTAGCCAATTCATGTTATACATCGTTCTTATATTACATTTTAAATGCTGATGATGGTATAATGAAACTTGTTGAAGCAGTAACTGAAAGAATCTATCGAATCTTGTGATTCAAACTTTTATCTAATATTATATTGATATTTGATTTGATTTCAAACTTTTGTTTCGAGACGAGCTGCCATGCCAGGAAACCCGGTGTGCGCAATGGAAATTACCAATGAGATTTATTTTATACATCCCTCTTTCATGAAGTGATAGATGAAAATTATAAGACGGAGTTAAAGAGTCTATTTATCGACCGACCTTCAAGATGTCAGATTTAGCAAAAGCTTAAAAGTAACGTAGAGACCCGCATGTAAACTAGAAATAGGTACCAGAAATTATCCACTGGAATCCGAAATTGTCTTTGACACTTTCATTGTAAGAGAAATGTGAAAAGCGCAACATGGTGGTCAGACTATTTTAGGAAAAAATGTATTTATTTTCGACTCCAATTGCATCAAAAGGTCAATTCGTGATATTCTGAAGACTTCACTCCATAATGATCGAACATATTATTATTATTATTATTATTATTAACATTATTATTATTATTATTAACATTATTATTATTATTATTATTATTATTATTATTATTGTTATTTCCTTTGATATCTGGCGTTTACACATTTCTTTCCAGGTCTCGC
Organism: Acanthosepion esculentum; assembly: GCA_964036315.1. Classification (NCBI taxonomy): domain Eukaryota; kingdom Metazoa; phylum Mollusca; class Cephalopoda; order Sepiida; family Sepiidae; genus Acanthosepion; species Acanthosepion esculentum. Next base: position 112,848,043 of record OZ038481.1, read on the forward strand.
CCAGGGACCTAAGGTTAGAAATGGCATCATGACACTTTCCACTGCAAAAAAAAAAAAAAATAATTACATAGATAAAGCCCTTCGTAAAGTGTGGGCTGTACTTGTCAGAACAATTTTTTGTATCTCTTTGAGGCATGGACTTCCAGGGATCCCTTCAATCAGCCTACTGGAATCTTTTCCAACCAGTCCAAGGGCTCCAACTACAACAGGAATTGTTGATGTTCCCATGTGCCACATTTTTGAGATTTCGATTTCAAGGTCCTTGTATTTTGACAGTTTTTCGAATATCTTCAAAGACACATTGCAGTCTGCAGGGACTGCCATATCAATAAGGAGGCACTTATTTTGTTTGTGGTCTTTAATAACAATGTCTGGGCGGTTGGCTTTGATTGTTCTGTCAGTGTATATTGTGTAGTCCCATAGAATTGTAACAGGTCCTATCTCCGTAACCTGGTCAGGGTGGTGTTCGTACCAATTTCTTCCAGTTTCCTTCCCATAGGAGTTGCAAATTTTCCAGTGCAGATATTGGCCCACTCTGTCATGCCGGTTTTTATATTCAGTGGATGCCAATATCGTGCAACCTGATATAAGATGATCAATGGTTTCTGGATATTTGTCACAGAATCTGCATCTTGGTCTAACACAGTATTTTAGTATATGTGCTTGATAATTCCTAGTTAACAAGCATTGGTCTTGTGCAGCAATTATAAAACCCTCAGTTTCACCTTTCAACCCTGCACTACGTAGCCACTGATGGGTGCGGTTTTTGTCTACGTCTGCTTGTTTGGTACGGGCAGAGTATTGGCCATGGAGCGGTTTATTTTGCCATTGTTTCTTTATTTGGTCGGTCGAATTGCATTCTTTTTTAAGTTTTTTGCAGCTTCAGCCGGTGTACAGTGATGTATTTGAATTTCTGTGCCCATTTGAAGCTCTTTTTTTGAATTTTTCGGCTTCCTTTGCTACAGAGTAGAGACACTTACTACTTTCATGTTCCTTATTATTATTATTATTATTATTATTATTATTATTATTATTATTATTAACATTATTATTATTATTATTATTATTATTATTAACATTATTATTATTATTATTAACATTATTATTACTATTATTCCCTTTGATATCTGGTGTTTACACATTTCTTTCCGGGTCCCGCCCAGGGACCTAAGGTTAGAAATGGCATCATGACACTTTCCACTGAAAAAAAAAAAAAAAAAAAAAAATTACATAGATAAACCCTTCGTAAAGCGTGGGCTGTACTTGTCAGAACAATTTTTTGTATCGCTTTGAGGCATGGACTTCTAGGGATCCCTTCAATCAGCCTACTGGAATCTTTTCCAACCAGTCCAAGGGCTCCAACTACAACAGGAATTGTTGATGTTCCCATGTGCCACATTTTTGAGATTTCGATTACAAGGTCCTTGTATTTTGACAGTTTTTCGAATATCTTCAAAGACACATTGCAGTCTGCAGGGACTGCAATATCAATAAGGAGGCACTTATTTTGTTTGTGGTCTTTAATAACAATGTCTGGGCGGTTGGCTTTGATTGTTCTGTCAGTGTATATTGTGTAGTCCCATAGAATTGTAACAGGTCCTATCTCCGTAACCTGGTCAGGGTGGTGTTCGTACCAATTTCTTCCAGTTTCCTTCCCATAGGAGTTGCAAATTTTCCAGTGCAGATATTGGCCCACTCTGTCATGCCGGTTTTTATATTCAGTGGATGCCAATATCGTGCAACCTGATATAAGATGATCAATGGTTTCTGGATATTTGTCACAGAATCTGCATCTTGGGCTAACACAGTATTTTAGTATATGTGCTTGATAATTCCTAGTTAACAAGCATTGGTCTTGTGCAGCAATTATAAAACCCTCAGTTTCACCTTTCAACCCTGCACTACGTAGCCACTGATGGGTGCGGTTTTTGTCTACGTCTGCTTGTTTGGTATGGGCAGAGTATTGGCCATGGAGCGGTTTATTTTGCCATTGTTTCTTTATCTGGTCGGTCGCATTTGTCTTTGCATTTTTTTAAAAGTTTTTTGCAGCTTCAACCGGTGTACAGTGATGTATTTGAATTTCTGTGCCCATTTGAAGCTCTTTTTTGAATTTTTCGGCTTCCTTTACTACAGAGTAGAGACACTTCCTACTTTCATGTTCCTTGACACATACCATCATCCAGTCTTCTGTTTTTTCCAAGTATCTTTGGAGGCCAATTGTTGTACTTTTGTAGGATAGTTCTAGTTGAACTAGTCCTCTGCCTCCTTCGGATCTGGGCACATACAGGCGATCAATATCAGCTTTGGGATGATGCATGCGGTAGCAAGTGAGGAGCTTTCTCGTTTTGGCGTCCATTCGCTTAATTTCAGCTATGGTCCAGTTAAGTACATTAAAGCTGTATTGCACCACAGGAACAGCTAAGGTGTTTATAGCTGATATTCGTTTTTTTTAGTTTAGCTCAGTATTTAGTACCAGGCGTACACGCCTGTAGTACTCCTTTCTTACCTTCTCTTTCATTTGGGAGTGTTGTATGCCATCTCCCTCACTAATTCCTAGGTACTTATAAGCTTCATCATGCTCCAATTCTCTAATCTTCGTGGCAAAATCTAAATCTATTAAGGGTGCTTCTAAAATTCTACCTTTCTTAAATGTTACTTTAGCACATTTATCTAATCCGAAGCTCATGCATATGTCGTCACTAAAGTATTTTACAATATTAAGTAGGCCCTTCAACTCATTGTCGTCTTTGGCAAAGAGTTTGAGATCATCCATGTATAGTAGGTGATTGAATATATTGTTATTTATTTTGTAGCCATAGCTACTGTTGTTCAGTTCATGCGTAAGAGGGAGTAAGGACAAACAAAACAGAAGTGGAGACAAAGAGTCTCCTTGAAAGATTCCACGTCGGATATTTAGTCGGTTGGATATGACAGTGCCCCTGGTGTGACTAAGGTATAGTTTGGTGTTCCACATTCCCATGCTGTGCTTAAGGAAATTTAATACCACAGGGGAGACTTTGTACATTTCCAAAGTCTTAAGGATCCAAGAATGTGGAACACTGTCAAAAGCTTTACGATAATCAATCCACGCTGCACTGAGATTTCTACGTCTGCTCCTGCAATTTTCCAGAATCATTTTATTTATTAGTAATTGGTCTTTGCAGCCATATGAACCCCTCCTGCATCCCTTCTGTTCCAGTGGAAGAATGCTGTTTGTTTCTAAAAAGGAGTAAGCACGGTTCGTCATGACAGACGTGATCAACTTATACGTTGTGGAGAGACATGTTATCGGTCGATAATTTTTCGGGTCATCTGTTTCATTTGTTTTTGGTATGAGGTATGTAATACCTTCAGTAATCCATTCCGGGATTTTATTGGGATTATTTACAATCGTTGATAATGTTTCCGCAAGTATTTTGTGGATAGACGAGAGATGATAAAGCCAGAAATTGGGAACCTTGTCATTTCCTGGGGATTTCCATTTTTGCGATTTCGTTAGAGCTTGCCTAACATCATCTGTGGATATATTTTCCCATTCTTGCAGAGGTGTATCCAACATTCGTTCTTCTTCACGCCGGATCCATTCAGCTTTTGGGTTATATTCTTTCGGGCTGCTCCAAATATTTTCCCAAAATGTCTGTACAGTATCAATCGATGGTGGCCTTTCGACATGTATAGGTTTTTTTCCAATTTCCCTGTAAAATTTCTTAAGGTCCGTTTGGAATATTTTATTTTGGCGATAGAACCTACAACGTTTTTCGTATCGCCTTGTTCTCTGTGCTTTTAGCTGAAGTTTCTGCTTCAGCATTTCCGTGGTTGGTGGAATGTCAAGTAGTGATTTAATTTTGTGTTTCCTCTTGATCTTTTTGCACTTGCGCGTGGAAATATTAGGGTTTCTGGTGAGCTCATCTAATATAGAAAGCTCACATCTGATTTGTTTTATTTCTCGTAACAATTTTGCTTTCCAAGCTGGTTCTCTACGTCTGTTAACTTTATTTATTGTCTTGATCCCAAGCTTCAGAGTCGCTGCTAAAGCTGTTGCGTATATTACGTTGTTAATTTCTGTGATGTTTCCCGGTGGTTTATCTGTTAACAGTGTTTCCAGAGCAGCGTTGTATATTTTCACAATATGCTTGTTGGAATTCGTCATATGGATTTTGGGTAGCTGGTCTCTTTCTGACAACTGTATGAAAGTTACTTTGCTGAGTACTTGGATTACGTGGTTTTTCGCTTCGGTGATTTCCGCTTTGTGGTTTTCAAGGAATTCTAACATAATGTACCTGGAGTCATCTTCAGAAACATTGTCTGGAGAACTGCAGGCTGTGTTTAAGATAGAGTCTTTGATTTTATTTCCTGGTAGGTTATTTCGTATTTCATTTGTTTTAGTTTTTACCTCATCCTCTGTCACACTACTTATATCTACATTCATCTCATTACATTTTGAGTGATTTATTATTATTATTATTAACATTATTATTATTAACAGTATTATTATTATTATTATTATTAACATTATTATTATTAACATTATTATTATTATTATTATTATTATTATACTTGTGCTGCATTTGTTTTATAACAACATGCCGCGTTCGGGTAATAAAGATGTGAAGAGAGTGTTTCTTTTTGTTTGCATTTTATTAAAAAAGCGAGAAAAGTTTCAATGAAGAAAGCTTTTTTCATTCCCTGGAGGAATGGTGTACTAGAGATGTTGTTGTATTGTTCTCAATTTCCTTTCTTCACCGGATGCCAAGCTACAGCCACAAATGTAAGAATTTTAGTCTTCATGTGCAACATCTTTTTCTGTTTATATCTTCAGTTTTTATATTGGCTGAGTTTTTTGAAAAACATTTCAGAAAGATTTGTATCATTCGGTATGCACATGTCAACGAGTATGCAAACTTTCTTTTTCCATGATAATAAAGTCTGGGCAAAATCTTATTCGAAGTCATGGTAGAAAAACGCAGAGCATGATAACATGTTACATCATTTCCAGATTTATATCCATTATTTATATTGTTTGGACATTGTCCTCATCTTTGTTGCCATATAAACGACGTTTCCGCCATTTTACACTTCTTCAGGTGGTTGGAATTTCGAACGGAACCCTTTATTACATCCACAGACGTAGATTGTTCTCTTCCCGATGCCTCTTCCGGAAGTCTCATTATCCAAGATTTAAATTTACCTCAGCTGTAGAGATGTGTTAATCTCACAACTTTTTTGCCTACTGGATCCATCCAACACTTTTATCCACAACAGGGTATAAACTTTTGGAACCTATAAACCTAATGTTGAAGCAACGATTTCTTACCAGAACTCGTATTGGAATTATTTGTTATTATTTTTCTCTAGGACTCCGTATTATTGATTCCCATATTGTATTAATTTCCATACTAGGTCGGCTTAGGATATTTTTGTGGCCTAGCAACAATTCATACACTGATGTCTTCAAATTGTAAAATTGTTATTGGTCTTATCTCCGTAAATGGGTCTGGTTGTTGTTCATACCAATATCTTGAAGTTTAATTTCCGTAAAAGTATCATATTTTCCATTGCAAATATCGGCGCACACTATCATGCCAGGTTTTATACCATACAACCTGTTACAAAATGGACAACTTTTTTTCTGGATATCTATCAGAAAATCTGTTTAATTTTTCAGAATGTGTGATTGATAATTTCTAGTTAGCAAGCATTGGTCATGTGCAGCAGCAATAGAATTTTCGGTTTCAGCTTTTAACATTGCACTACATAGCCATTGATGTCTACGAGGTTTGTCTACACTAGCTTGTTTGGTATGGACAGAGAATTGACAGTGAAACCGTGAATCTTGCCTTTGGTTTCTTTTTAAACTATTTTGCAGCTGCAGTCGATGCACTATGCTATACTTGCATTGTTTCGCCCATTTGAATCTCAATTTTGAATTTGTTGGCTTCCTTTATAACTGAATAAAGATTTTACTTCCTTCATGAACTTTGACACAGATCATCATCCAGTCTTCTATAGTTTCCAGATATCTTTGAAGGCAGATTGTTGCAGTTTTCAACATCAGCTTTCGGATGATTCATGTGGTTGACAAGTGGGGAACTTTCTTGTTTTGACATCCATACACTTAAAGTCAGCTGTGGTTTTCTGAAGGACGTTGAAACTCTATTTCAACAAGGGGACAGCCAAGGTGATTGTGGCTGATATTCTGTGTTTATTTTTATTTAATTCAACTCGATATTAAGCACCAGGTTCAAACGCCTGTAGTATTCTATATTTATAGGCGGGTTGCTGCTCCCTGTTATAAAATCTAGGGCTATTGAGTCATTTTCTGTCATTCCACGTTTCTTGAATGTTATTTTCCCACACTAATCCGAAATCGATACCTATGTCGGCAATGAAACATTATACAGTATTGAGAAACCCTTCAACTCATTTTCGTCTTTGGCAAAGAGTTTGAGATCATCCATGTAGAGTAGCTGTTTGAATGATTACTGTGTATCCATAAATGTTGTTTAGTCCGTGTGTAAGGGGGATTAAGGACAGACAAAACAGAAGGGGTAACATGGAGTCTCCTTGAATGGTTCCACGTCGGATATTCAGGCCGGTGGAAGTGACAATGCCTCTGGTGGGATTCCTATGGTGTGTTTAGGGAGATTTATTATCACCAATGACATTGTTCATTTCCAAAGACTTACGGATCTACGAGTGTGGTACACTATCAAATTCTTTATCCAAATGACATCTATACTGTGTTGAGATTCCACGTCTTTTCCTACAATATTACAGGGTCATTTTGTTTATCAATAGTTTATCTTTGCAACCATATGAACCTCTCCTGTATGCCATCTGCTACCGTTGAAGATTTCTGTTTTTTTTTTTCAAGAAAGGATTAAGTACATTACTTCAGGACAGACGTGATCAATTTACACGATCAGAGTAATTTACACGATCAGAGATGTTATTGGCCTATAATTATTCGGATCATGTGTATCCTGCCTTTTTTTTGCTGGATATATGTAATACTTCCAGTGATCCATTCTGGGACTTCATTGGGATTTCGAATAAGTATTGATAACGTAGATTGCAAGGGTTTTATGGATTGATAACTGATTATACAGACAAAAATAGGGTAATTTTTCATATCCTAGTGATCTCTGTTGTGGGGACTTCGTTAGTGCTTGCTTAATCTTAGTTATATATTTCCATTCTTATAGAGGTTTATCCATCAATCGTTCTTCTCGTTTGACCCATTCTGCATTGGAGTTAGATTGCATTGAGCCGTTCTAAATATTCTCCCAGAATTCCTGCACTTTTTCAATAGATGGCGGTATTTGGACATCTATAACTGCTTTTTCAATTTCCCGTAATTTCCGTATTTTTTTAAGGTCATTTGGAATATTTTTGTTGCAATCTAGGGAAGGTTACTGAATAGAATAATCAGAACGATAAACAATAATACTTAGGACACGACCAACACATATAAGATTCGCCAGCGGCGCGTAGAAGTAATCAACTACTAGAATTAAGTCAGGTGAATTCCCCAATGAATTTTCAACTTCAGGATATCTACCAACCGCACCACGCAATGAAATCTTTCACAAGGTGGAATTTAATTTGGGGTATCCGAACACGTAGGCTCGGCCAAAAATTCCCAGTATGCCCCGTATAAAACGTGGTCGGATTGCTGTTTCTCGAGACGAGATTCTGCTCTTCGACAAAGCTTCGTCTGAGGATACTTTCTGCCCAGAGTCAGAGAGTTTGACCAGCACAGCTGGAGACGAATTTCCAACTGCAGACCAGCATACAGTATTAACTACTGTATTTATGTGAATGAGGAAATACATATTATCGCGTGTAGGTATGCTACAACAATCACATTTTGGCGATAGAATCTACAACGCTTTTTATATCGTCTTGTTCTCTTTTGCCTTTAAATGCAGTTTCTGTTTTTGGATTTCCTTGATTTGTGAAATTTCATTTAGTAATTTAATATTATATTTCCGATTGGTCTGCATTTGCGTGATGAGACATTTGGTTTTCCTGACATTCCATCTAGTACCGATAGCTTACATTTGATTTACTTTATTTCTCGCACCAATTTTGCTTTCTAAACTGGCTGTTTGTGTCTGTTGCTTGATACTTTCATTGTCTTAACACTAAGCTTCACAGTAGCTGCTAAAGCTGTTGAGTATATGACATTATTTACTTCTACGATGTTACCCATTGGTTAGTCTATTTACAGTGTTTGCAGTACAGCGCTGCATATTTGCACAATATATTTATTGTACTTTTTCATATGAATATTCGGGAGCTGATCTCTGTCTGTCATTTGTGTTCCGGTTACTCTACTGAGTACTTGGATGACGTGGTTTTTCGCTTCGGTGATTTCAACTCCTGTTTTTAAGATTTTATTGTTCTGACTGTGAGTAAAATTCCATAGAATTGTTACAGGTCCTATCTCTATAATCGGGTCAGGTTATTATTATTATTATTATCATCATTATTATTTTTATTATTATTATTATTATTATTATTATTAGTAGTAGTAGTAGTAGTAGTAGTAGTAGTAGTAGTAGTTTAGTTAACTAGTAAATCTGGTTAACCCAATGCCGAGACACTCACACTATGTTCTAAGCGAACCACTATTTTAAAAAAAGTGAACCACTATTTTGATAAAAAGCCTTATTTTGTATTAAACACAAAAGTAATGCATTGAAAATACTGTAAATTCAATGATTAAAAATGGCTACGAAAGAATGAAGCATAACAATCTTGGCGAAGACAATCTTTGTTCGAACATTTTGGATGGTCCGTTCAGAATCACAAATAGAGAGCCTTACGAGATATCAGATAATGCATTAATTAAGGATTTCAAACGTAGCAACAGTTAAAATGGATATCACCATTATCTAGCTTCTGGTATGAAAGCAATTGTCTAGGGGATTTGAGGAACTTTTGACCCTGACCGACATTAAAATCGACATTAAACCCGAGTCATCGTGCAGATGAATAACATTTTCAACGTTAAAATAATAATAAAAAAGTTAATGTTTCGTAGAAAGTATCTTTTTATTTATTGCTCTTTTTTTCGCTTGAGTATCAAATTTATTCAGAACGTTTACACAAATGTATTGGAAGTCGACGAATATTGGAAAATAGAAACGAGACAATTAAAGATAAGCAAGCAATTGATGAGAAAACGATCAGAGGCATGAAATAGTAGATAATTTTAATTACGGCGGCGACTAAGGAATAAAAAATAATACTGTAATTTATTGGATCAGACAGATTTCGATCATTAAACAAATGACAGAAGGAAAAAAAAAGGAATAGAATTAATGCAAAATAAAATGATAATAATGTTACGCGTATTATTCAGTCACTGGAATATTGGTCACTTCTAAATTGTTACTGGAGACTAGTTTCATCATCACTGCTAAATGACTTCGCCCTGCGTTATATAAAAATATAATAATAAATATCGATTTTTGTAATACTATATTTCACTGGTCAAGAAGTGTCATCATTACAGACATACGGGATAATTAATTGGATATTTTAAGACATAGGTTATAACACATTCGAAATATATTCAGGGATTTATTGATTGTCGCGTTTTTATCTTCCTTTTGTGGACTATTTCAAACCAAAATATAGTTTGGACTGTAAGAACAATTCTTTTTTGCGAATATCAATTGCATAAAAATATTTAAAAAAAAACAAAAAAACAAACAATTTGTCTATATCTGGAGCGGGAGAGAAGGTGGATTTATATCTTTCTCATGGCTATCTAAGCGTAAGTTTATACTGATTGATTTCGTTTTTTTATGGTTTATCAACCCTTTGCTGTTTATTTAAAGCTAGAAAATATTTTTTTATACTTTAAGTATATTTTTGAGATTATATATTTCCCACTGCTATTTGAGCATAAGTCTACATTGATTGACTGATTTATTTTTATGACTTATCAACCCTTTTCAGATGATTTAAATTAAAAAAAATATTTTTAGTTTGTAAGTATATTTATTTAGATAATAATGATTCAGTTATACAAGTCTTACAAATTAAGCCATAGTAGCAGATGTGGATTCATATTTTTCTAAAGGGAATTTGGGCGTAAGTCAACACAATTGGAGTTAGAACTCGGTTCTCTGGTTAACAAATCCGGGCCTTTATCCATTTTACCTCCGCACACCAAAGTTTACAGTACCGTGAATTCCCAATTGGTCACCTCTCTAGATACTGGCCAGGCTCGATGATGCTTTACTTTGGTGATCGTACTGGAAGCGAGGTTTCAATGAGATGATGTGACCCTAAACCCTGTTCGTAAGTGAATGCAGTAAACCCGACTGTAATTGGAACTCAGTCCTCCGATTTAGCATTCAGAGCCACTAAACACCTGTTGTGTACATCTTTTTCGGCCCCGTTAAATCTATTCTAAGTAAATAAAATAATTTAAACGAGAAAATCTGTTTTTAAATCTCGGGAATTAGAGAGAAAAATACAGGCATACGCGTGTGACAATGTGTTGCCGCGTATTCTGGGGTGAAACAAATTGTGTTTCTAACGCTGATGGCCACGGCCCGAATGGTGATTTGGACGACGCAAATAGAGGATGTCTTGCGAGGCAGCCGTCTTTCATATCAGGATCTGATCCGATTCTTTGAGCATCAGCTCAAGATGAAGTTTAGAACTGATAGAAAATGCCTGTATTCTACAGTCTTCAGCGAAAGGTGGGTGAGTGAGGCGAGCTTGGTTTGTTTGAACGGAGCTAGCTTTGATTTTCTCTTTTAGGTCAACCTATGTTACATCGCAGTGATTTCCTGTGGAGCCCTCCCCTTGGTTCGGTTAGACAAGTTTTTGTGTACTTAGTTAATGTGAGTAAGTGTTGTTCCTGGCCTGTTCCCGGCTGCGTCTTTGATTATGATCCAAGTCGAGATTCCCAACCTTCCCAGTTTTTTTTGGCCCCCTTTTACATCTCGACTGTGTCAGCTTTTTATTTCACATATCCGTCTATATTTTCACATTTCCCAATCTCTTAGCGACAGAGATTCTTGATTTTGTCCAATAGGCAGAATACAGCGGTCTCTCATTTTGAGGGCTGAACGGGCCCTACTAACATCAACTATGCTTAGTTCGCTTTGTGTCTATGTTTAGTTCCATTTGTGTTCATGTTTAGTTTGTTTTGGGGTTTATTCCCTACCCTGTCATTTTCCATCATAGAATTTTAAATATAATTATTTATTATTACATTTTTATGGCGTGGGGCGCGTTTTGTAGGTCCTCCTTGAGAGGATGTGGTATTATGGTGTATGGAAGATTGATTGGTGACAGACGAGTTTTTGTGGTGAATGAGAAAATTGTAATGTGAATCGGATTAGCTAGGTATAAGAGACGACCAGTCTTAACCCCTCTCTCTTTTCGGCCTTGTGCCACAATTGTGTATAAAACCGCAATAAAAATCGAGAAAAATACAGGCAAATTAAAAGGCCGAAAAATACAGAAAATGGATTGACTTCATCACGGCAATTGCGTCATGGCTATTATCACGCGATCGTTATAAAGAACATTGCTGCCATTGATTATTTTTATAAATTCGCTGTCTTCGTCTTCTATTTATTTCGTATGAGAATACAAAATTGTGGCACAAGGACGAAATGGAGAAAAGGCAGAGGTTGGTCTTCCTTAGCTGTCCTAGTCCTAGTTATTCCGACTCGTGACCCATTCATTCATTATAATTTACACATTTACCCAAAGAATGTATCCATCACCGCCTATCCAACATACACTAAAATACCACATACTCGCAGAGGAACCTACAAAACACCCCATGACATAAAAATGTAAAAGTCCATAAATATATAAATAAAAATCTGACTTCGTCTGTCTTGATTAGTGTGTTTCATTTTACATTTTCTTTTAATTTACTGAAGCATACATTAAACATATTAAACAGTTATTTACATTTCCATGTTTCATTTTTCACACTTCAACCAAGCAGCCTCTCTGATATTTCTTTTACGTGTTTTCTCAATTTCAGAACGTTCAGTTCGTTATTTATTAGATATTAGTAAAATGTAATATAATATCTAAGGAACGACGGAACACACGAAACTACATCTTGAAAAACAACGTTTTGACTATGCATTTTTCATAGGCGATGATTTTTAGTGTATGACTCTCCACTCTTTTTTGCCTTATATCCTTTTAAATAGCTCTTAATCATTACAAAACTTATCTGTCTTCCTGGTCTTTATTCTACAATAACTTTACGCGAGCTTATAAAGGAGGTTGCTTGCTGTATTTAACTGGTCTCTTTTTTTTTCATTACTTTTCTATATATTTCACGTAACTGCCGCAATGTTTTTTGTAATACTTTTTCTCCTGAAAGCTTCCTCGGTATTTACTTATTCTCTCCATTATTTTCATAGCGTTCACTAATATAGCCACATCTCTGTCGTTTTAAATTTCTCCTTCACGTCTGAAGATTTGTCCAGCGTCCATTGCTATTTAGAAGATTAAATATTACGGATAATTTCAGCATTCATATTTTGCGCTTACCGGCATTTCACACTGTATGCTTTTGTTTTTTGTTCACCACAAGCAAGGCAATAAATCCACTAAGACACAAGAGGTTACTGGCTGAGGAAAGGCTTGAAACAGAAACATAGTTAAGGAGTGAGAACAAAAGAAGAATGATCAGATGTACATTAGATATCTACTGACATTGCATTTAAATGTTTAAAGCTTAAAGTGGGCCGGAAAACATGGAGCGGAAAGGGAGTTCCATAATGGCGTTGTGAGAGAAATGAAACTGTTAGCAGAGTTTATTCTTTTATCCTTTCTAATAACATTTTTCCATTCTTCCTATTTTTTTCAAATTTGTATATCATATATTCATTTTTCTTTGAAGATATTCACAATCTCTTTAGATTAATGCACCTGCGTGATTTTCCCGTCTCCAATATATAAAGTTACAACTTGAGCTATCATTGTTTACCATGCATTTAGTATTTTTACACTTAATCATTGTTATATTCCGTGCTAATGTGAATTTGAAAAACAAAATGGATAAAATAAGTAAAGTTTTATTGTAAAAAGCCAGTACAATAAGAATAAAGGTAACAGTTATGCACAAGGTCGTCGCAAGACAATCCAATAGTGAGGGCTACTATTGGAAGGTCGGTAGTTCTCGCGTAAGTCTGGGTTGTACACAACAGATCGCAGCTAGTAATATTTACCAACCTCCCCACGGGGTAGGATGTGGCACAAGGCCGAATTTAATGTGGATCAATCCGAGCCAGTAGGCTCGTCCAAAATTTCCCAGTAAACTCCGCATAAATGGGTTCTAGTATGTCTACCTCCTTGGACGAGATTCTGCCCTTCGACATAGCCTCGTCCTGGTTCCTCTCTGCCCGAAGGCAGAGAGTTCGACCGTCTAGCCGGAACAGATCACAGCTAGTCGGTATTTACTAGCACCCCCCACCCCGCGAGGGTAGATGTGGCACAAGGCCGAGTATAACGTGGATCTTCCCAGCCCGTAGGCTCGGCCAAAAAATACCTGTAGAACACGGCAGAGCCTCGTCCGGTTTCCTCTCTGCCTTTAGGCAGAGAGTTCGACCGTCTGGCCGAGAAGGCGTTGCCTTAACGTACTGCAGACAGTATTTACCATGTATGTTTATTTCGCTCGTTGGGTTAGACTGGTCTAGTTCCACAAGGACACATGGCACAGTGGATAAAGGCGTTGGTTGAATCCAGTGACAGAACCCAAAGAGTTGTGTATTCAATACCTGGTTAAAGCAGTGAAGAACTTTGAGAGAGAAATTAACAGGAGATAACTGATAACTGACATCCACTAGACATGGTACGTAAAACTAGAACAGTTTACCCCAGCAAGCGAAATAAAGAGTTCAGTTCGACATTCCAACCACCTGAAGAACGCAGGAGCGTACAACGGCCGAAACGTGGTGATCAATATGGCAACAAAGATGCGGCCAATAATCCGAATAATGTAAATAGTGTACATAATACATCATCTCAGAAATATAGACAGATACTGAAATATTCTGAAGCCAAGAAGTATGGTTTACGCGGTTTTCTGGAATCCCTTTTGAAAACGATGAAAACGTTCTATCATTAGATTCCGGATGGTAAGCGGTTGTAGGATTTCAGCTTGTACCAAGCTGGTTTGTTAGGTAAATGAAAAGTGAAGAGTCAAATTGTGATCCTTTGTCTCTGTTGGTGGCCGTGGGAACAGCAAATCTGCTGACTCAACCAATTATAAAAACCTGTGTAATTGATTTCGCACTGATATCTGTGAGGGAAATTATTTTAGTCCAGCGAGTGAATCTCTCAATGCAGTTGAGGCGATAGTAACATTAATGACAGGACGGAAATGGTACGTTGATGTCGATATGGACATGGTTTTATCGAATATCAGAAAAGTGAAAAATGTTGGGTCTGTTTTAATGTGTCTCACCCTTTGGATTTTGATACGTAAGACTATGACTATCTTGTTGATTCCTGGCCAGATAAAATATTTACTAATTTACCTGTAGATCACTTTTGTGCCTGGCTGTGATATTGAGTGCATAGTGTCAAATAGGTTTTTTACGAAGAGTTTTCGCCATAAAAGGCCGCAAAGTTTCTGTAGAAATCTCGCATTTAAAGGGATGTTTCACTTGTGGAATATATATTTTCTTCATTTTTAATAAAGAATTATTGTGCTCTATAAGAGATTTTACATGTTCATCATTTTGGGAAGTTGCAATAGATTCAAAATCGACGAAAGGGCTTACATTAATAGTAGAAATATTCCTGGAGAGTAGGCCTGATTAAGTGTGTGCATGGTTTTTGATATGTCGAATATCAGATATAAATTGGCTGATAAAATCAGATGTGCCTATGTTCCCGAGGAAAATATCCGATTTCGCCGTGATTTTTCCAATTGGAGTTCTCTGGTCTGTGATCACGTGAAGAGAACTACTTTTCAAGAGATGTCGCAGGTGTCGGATGGCACAGTACACTGCCATCAACTATCTCTCTGATAATTCCTTTGAGAAGAAAAATACGGCTACCCATTCATCTGATTTACGTTGTTGCTAGACTGCTGTGGCAAAACTCGAGGTACCTAATGCCAAGGTCAAATATGCTTCATGATTTGGAAAAGTGAGGTTACTAACATTGACTAAATTTTCCTTTGCCAAATTAAATGCTGATAACACATTTTCAGATAGATTTATATCACAGTTCATTTTCTTTGTCTTCGAAAAACATCTGTCAATACGGAACCTATTTCCGCCAATTTGGGAAAAGATGACCAAAGAAAATTCACCATGCCAAGGAATTGGCGTAGATTTTTTTAAGGTTTGGGGAAACCGGTAAACCTGCGAATATGTTTAGGTTCTTTCAGGTAATGGTTTAATACTATTTTTTATCAATCCTATAACCTAAAGATAATTAAAATTTACATTTAATTGGATTCAATGCAACACAATATTTTCGAAATCTTTCAAAAACGTCTTGTAAATGACGTTTATGTTCTTTTGATGAAGAGCTGGCAATAAACACGTCATCGACGGCACATGAAAATGAACCTAGTTCTTGAACTTGGTTCATAAATCTTTGAAATAATTTTATGTTTACCGTCGTCCAAACGGTAACGATAAAAATTCGTAAAACCCAAATGGCGTTGTAACGGTAGTCCTCTAAGGGTATCTGAGGTTAAGCTTGGATCAAGTAAAGATTATTAAAATATTTTATTTTCATCTAGTTGACTGGTCAAATCTTGAATATTAGAAATTGGATGCCTAGCAGAAAACGTAAGCACTTTCCGTTTGCGGCAATCACCGAAAGGTCTGCCTGAAGATGACTTCTGTTTTTGTACCATGTGTCAAATAACGAATTACTCCGAAGATTGAATGTACTGGAATTCCTTTTTCGCAATCTTGATTTTATCAGGAGCAAGTCGAAGACGTCGTGAAAAGACAAGTGGACCAGTTGTTTCAATGAACTGTGTGATATCATGATCTCTCACATGGGTGTTGTATTTTGGTCTGGTTATGTTTTGATATTTGAACAATATTTCCGAAAATTCGGAATTTTCTTCTACTCATTAAATTTTGGCACTACGAAGGGTTACAGACTTTAGGAAGGCAATAGATTTGACGTTAGTTTTTGTGCCAATCAACTGTTGTCGACTAACATACCACAGTGGTGCAAAGATCCGCACCCAGAATTGTCCAAGTGATGTCTACCTCGATTAATCGCGTTGTGGCCACGTATTTAGTGATTGGCTCTTTCAATAATTAAATGTGAAAGTTTTTTTACGGGAACATTTTATAGTACATGAAATAATGTTGTTAAGAAAGAGTACATACACAAAATAACAAACCAATTGTCTTGCAATGCAATGTAATATATATTAAAACTAAACGAAGAAAAGGTATGTCTAAAACAAGAGATTATTTTCTTAGCATACATAACGAAATCTTCATGAATATGTTACTGTGTGGGTGTAATTTAATGTGAAGCGTTCACAGCCATTTTAGCTTCAGCAATGATCATTCTTTTCACTATTGCTATAGAGGAAAACTCGAAAGGGAGAGAGAGAGAGAAAGAGAGAGAGAGAGAGAGTGTGTGTGTGTTCCACTAAGGGTCACGTGTTTTTATATTCGATAGTTTCTGTGATATAATGTTTATTCCTGATTACTAAGCTACTAAGTATAAAGTCACTACAAGTTATTTAAGAAATACAGAGAATTTTAAACTTTTGTACTGGTAAGATTGTTATCGGAAATAAACTGATCTATATAACAAGCGTTTTATTTTATTTATATAGTTCGTTAATAATAAGACGAATCTTATTCGTAGGAAACACTAAACGATTAATAGATTATATCGGCATAAACTTGTTAATAGCTAAAGAGAACGAATGGCCAAGAAAACATTGAAAATAAGAATAATAGCTAAATTTATTCTGGAAACCTGTTCTCTTTACTGGTTGCTTGCTGTTATTGAAAGAAATTACCGTTCGTTCGATACTTAGACCCGATTGCAAGTATACGAAAACAGCTTCAATATTCTGAGAATTTTTCAAAGAGGTTGACGATTTTTCTCAAATGTGTAGATTATATACATACAAGTTACAGAAAATACATCAAAGAATTCCAGATTAAATTTAATACACGGAAGCACAATAAAAGATTCAAATTGACTTTTTGTTAATTTTTATCTCAGACAATCGTATTCCGACGTCACTAAGTAAATTTATGAAAGAATGTTTTCGCTTTTATTTCTTAAGTTTATTTTTTAAACAAGTGAGTGTGTAATTTAAATGAAAAGCCAAAATATTTACCGAGTATTTCTTTTACACGTTATATATTTAATAGAAAAGGTTGAATTCAAGAGAAACACTGATATAATTACGTCTTTTTCATGAAAACACAGGTGCCTCTGTTCCCCAAGACAATTTAACAATGTTCACTGTTTAGTTTATTTTAAAATAATTACTTAATTTTAAATCAATTATCACATATATTTTCTGTATTTTAAATTGTCTTTTGTAGTTTCTAATATTTTCTGTCTTCATGACAATTAAAGAACACAATTTTACACGGAAAAAATTCTTCAGTTCTGTTATTAAGCAAAACAACAGTTACCTTTCTACACTTAGAAAATACATATTGTAATGTACTGACTTACAAATGATTCAGCATTAAAGAATCTTATTTGTTTTTTTTTATATCAATTTGCTCTTTGAATATTGATTTAATAATAGTATTGATATCTATTAGTTTGATAGGAATTTTACATGGCCATCAACAGCAAAATCTAAAATACATGACATATATAAGTAAAACGAGAAAGTAATGACGTAAGCAAATTTTAACGTATCACACTACCAAAAACAAAAGGTTTCCACGATAATAACAACTAATATTGAAAGAGTCAGCGAAGTTGAGTAATCAAATTTCTTCAACATTTTTTTTAAGAAAAAGTTTTTGTAAATTTCAACCAATACTATCACAGCAGATTAGGACCACATCACGTTGAAACAGCCGTTCCCGTATGATAACCGAAATTAAGCGACGTCGAACCTAATCAGAACTTAGATCCGCGACTGTTTGGAAATACTAGTAGCTGTAAGCTTGGATGTACGGTTGTTGTAAAGAATACTGACTTCGCATTGTTAATAGGAGAGCCGAGTTCCAATTCCTGTTGGGCTCATTAATCCATTTATGGTCAAATATCCTTCAGAAAGGTATGCATACATCCATTCTCCCCCAGTTGCGAGTTAATTAATAAGAATGTATATATAAATCTTTATTATCTTTTAAAGAATTCTTATAATCTTAAAAAAAAGTCCTGGCCTTTCTGCAAAGTTTTTATAAACCCTAGAAAATTAATGTATTAATAAAAAACTTGGTATTTCTCTGTAGAAAATGAGTAACCCTGGCGTCTTGGAAAATCTGATCACGCGGTAGTTTCTGTAAAAATCTCTTTCCTCTACCCCACCAGCCAAGGAACTACTACCAACAGAATATCTTTCTGTTATCTACGAGCGGACTGAGAATTATTCCGAGATTTTCTGTGTGATGTCCCTTCGAATGTAGTTTTTAATCATCCCGTTCATAAATGCGTGTCTGAGGTCCCCTCCTAGGTAAAGGGTGGATTATATGCTTTCATTCCAGGAGAGAAAAAAAACTAATTAAACCGGCGTCATCTCCTTGCTTCTCACCTGCTTGTCCAGCCGTTATAGTCCACAGAAACCACTTCTTCCATGTGCAGCAGATGGACATGTCTGATTGCAATAGACATCTCTTTGCTTCTGCTCCAGACGAATACAAGCGTGTGTTCAAGGAAGCAAAGTTACAATTTGCTGTAGAATGAAACATCGTATAGCTAAAACTAACTGCTCTCATTTAACCGCCATAGAGAAACCTCCCTACCACCCATCAGCATGGTTGATGCTTGATTTCGTGAGAGTGTCTTGCTGCGCCCTCTGGACCTCACGTTTTCGAATGTCTTGAGAGGGAATAAATACATTGAATCAATATCTGCATCTATGTTAGAAATTCCGGTTCACTTTTTCGTGGCAGGAGGTTTTTCTTGTCAGATTCCATCTTACATATCAACAAGTCTACTATTCGTCCATGCAGTAAATCTTGTTGCCTGGTGTCCTACTTTTCATTGCGAGGTTCTCGACAAAATCCAAATAAGGATCTGCAATGTATTCGTTCCTGACTTGATATCTTGACTTCAGTCACTTTCTCTTAGACATGATGTAGCTTCCCTCTGTCTTTTCTAAAAAATATTTTCATGGCAACGGTGGTGAAGATATATCTTCACTAATTCCCCGACTACATGAAATGAAGTATCAAGACCTCACCCTTTTACTGCTGAAATAGGTAAATGTAACTGCCACTTCCACTTCAGCAGTTTCTTTTCCTACAGCTCCCGATAGTGGATTTCCCTTCCTCTTACATGTTTTCCTGATAACTACAATCTTAAAAGAATTAAATGCGGCGACAATCGTCATCTTCTATAGACTTGATCGTCATTCTTCATTTAATCTTTCCTCAATCTCCTCTGTGCACAGTTTTTCCTCACTTTCAATCTCTGTATCCCCCTGCGTGTCAGTGGCATTCCCTCCTTGCTTGGGCTGCAATGATTATATATGCATATATATATATATATGTGTGTGTGTGTGTGTGTGTGTGTGTGTGTGTGTGTGTGTGTGTGTGTGAGAGAGAGAGAGAGAGAGAGAAAGATAATTGTGATATAATTATTTTGTGAGTCGCACAAATCTTATATTTGTCCTGATATTTATACGAGTCAAATATGCATTTAACTTGGAAACCTTAACACACCGACCAACATAGGTTATGAAAACTTTTCTAAAATTATTATCGTTTATATTAATATCTTTGAATAGTAATGTTTAAGCGATAAACTCATATTTCATTGACAACTTTCAAAAAGAGACGATTTTTAACACCTAGAGGCTTCCTTTTTTCAAATTATTTACACAAAGACTATAGGACTGGTTCTATTTTTATAAGTGCATTTATTTAATCATATCGTAGGAGACCAAAGTTTTAGTTATATGACACTCGAAATAGCACGATAGAAATTATTGTTCTCTGTCATTTGTTCCTGGGCGCATATTCAAATGGACTGACCAATGTCAAAGTATGGGAACATTTTATCAATGCATTGCGATTGAATTAACAATTAAGTGTTACTGGAGTCAGTGATGTCTAGGATCAAACTGATCTGTCTAAAAAAAGGAGATGCATGTTTCATTTTTGAAAAGATATAGTAACGAATACAATTTTGCAATATTATTGGATTCATCTTAGCAGAAAATTAGCTGTCTTCAATATGGTAACATGAAAATAAAACGACCAACACTGTCTGCACGAGGAAATGAAAAAGTAAACGATAACAAAAAAGAGGAAAATCAAAGAGAATTTAATGCTTTACCAAACTGAAAGCCAAAGACCAATGGAATGTTCAGAATTTTTATTTTATTTGCAGTGTCCATTCAAGACATCGCTCCCGGCAACATTCCTTCATTTGCTAATTACTTTTTGACCGTTACCCTATATTGTACCATAATCTATCTATATAAATAAACGTGAAATCGGTGCTCAATTCTACCACAGAATTCTGGGGTTAAAAGTGTCTCAACTTTATTCATAGCAATTCACACAGCCGATGCTAAATATCTGTATTATATATTATCGACTTCTAGGTAATATCACTTTTCAGGTTTAACTAATTTGAATAGAGAATTTTTTAGAAAAAAAGTATATTTCATTAATTAACTGTCCTCCATTACTGTTCTTTTATTCGAAGAATGTTTTGATTTTCACATCAAAAATAGGTTTGTTTAGGCATACTGTCTTATATAGTGCAGAAAAGTGTTCGAAATTTTATTTTACTTGGCTTTCAACAACTTGGCATCTGTAATTTATAAAACTTTCCTTAACTATAAATGTTTCACACCACATCTGACTAGTTAATGTATTCTGTCTTTACCATCATATTCTTTGAACAATATATTGAACGTCCACTACCCCATCAACATTTCATAACGAATGAACATTAATCCCATAGAAAAACAAATAATTTTTCTATGAAAAATTACCAGGTTATTTTTCTAAAGTAACCATTTAGTAGTTTATATATATCTAACATCCATAATTAGCTGTTTGTTTTACAGAAGCTACTAGACTTCACCTTATGCAGTACTGCTTTTCTCAGGGTCTATTTGTTGCCTTTTCAAGAGTTAGAAATGGAAGTAATATATTTATACTTGCTCCAAATAAAACAAAACAACAAATAATGTAGTTTATCTTGCTGTATAATAGTAAAGATTATTTTTTTAAAAAATCTTCATTCTGATTACAATTTCTATCATTATATTTTTTATTCATGAAAATACATGTATTTTATTTCTGTCAACACCTTTTAAATGTTATTCAGTTTCACAATGTTTTATTTGTTTAAAAAATGCTAAATTCTAATGTTTAGCTATCTGAATAAATACAAATGTTTTCTTTCATGTTTCAACCAATTAATGAATGAAATGTTCATTTAAATTTTGTTTTCAAAATTTCAAGTAGTGAATATATCTTACTTTATAAATCGAACTGTCGAAGTCTACTAATATATATATATATATATATATATATATATATATATATATATATATATATATATATATATATATATATATATATATATGTCAATTTCTCCATCGAAAGAAACAAAGGACAAAACCAAGAACACAAAGCGTCACATTTTTCAGGACAGGTTGTACGCGTGCAAGTGGAAAAATGTAGGAAAAAAATAGAAATGTATATAGAAAAGCAATATATCTATATCATATGAAAATCAATAAGCATTTAGAAGAGATCGCAGTATAAAATATAAAAGAAACGAGCTAGAAAGCATGAGGCCACGGAGGACTCAATGCATTTTATTTCAAAATATCCCTGTATATGTATCAGATATCAGCCATCAATTTCACGAAGGCTTAATGGAAGCAAGTTTCTCCAAGAGTTAAAAAAAAAGTCAGGTGACCATTCATTCCAAGTTATATATAACAATAGGTCTATTATATGCTTGCATATAAAGTGGGCAATCTTAACAAGAAGATTTCCATGAGACATTTCAGAATGATTATAAAGACAACATTTTCCGTGTAAGAATTGACAAAGCAATGATACGGAAGAACAATTATTCACTATTTATTACGTTATTTAAATAATTTACATTGTTCAGAGTGTTGTACTCATCTTCCTTGCTATATTCACGACGATTAGGCCGTTGTACGCTCCGACGTTCTTCAGGTGACTGAAATTTCGAACTGAACCCTCAAGGACACATGTCCCAGTGGAAAAAAGAGTTGTTTGAATCTACTGATTTGACCCAAAGAGTTGTGAGTTCAATACCTGACTACAGTAGAGGTGAAAAAAAAATTTGGACAGTTGAATTAAAGAGAGATAGCTAATACTGAGTCACCGGGAAAGGCATGGCACGTGGAACTAGACCTATCTACCCTAGTGGACGAAATAAAGCGTTCTGTTCGGAATTCTAATCACCTGAAGAAGGCAGGAACGTACAACGACCGAAACATAGTGAATATGTCAACGAAGATGGGAACAACAATCCGAACAATGTAAATAATGCAAACAATTACGATACCTCATCTCAGAAATATAGACAGATATTTATTACGTATAAAAACAACATGCAGTTAAATCAAAGAATAAGTATACTAGGAGTTATATAGATCATAATCTCTTCCTTGATATCAGTGTTTATGTCTCCGACACTACGGAAGGCTAAAGAGTCAAACCTAGCTTACGATTTGAAATATATCTGGAGAGATAATAGATGAGCTTATGCCTTTGAGAAACTTATTTCTGCAAAAGAGATGATTAAGTCCGAATTTGAAATAAGTTATCGGATGTCACTTTCCGCACAAACCTAGCAAAGGGTTAACAGCAAAATTGTCCCAATCATGTAACAACATTATTGTCTATCACACAAAATGTTTAATGTCTAAAAAAAGACTAAATTGAGTTTTTTCCAGGTTTTCAGATAAGAATGTTGTTATAGGAGTAATGTTCAAAGTATTTATTCTCCCTACAGCAATAGTTTTAGTGTATATCCTCTCAATGTTTTTTTCAAAGTATAATTTCTTTATACTTTCATAACAATAAAAGACAAGATGCTAACTTGATTTCTATGACTTTTTCCACATTTCACTAAATAAGGAATCCACCGTTTATCATATAAATCAACATAAAACCATCATGCAAAAACCTATTAATTCTTCTGCTTCTTTTTCTGCTTGGACTCATTCTCCTACTTCTTCAGTTTTTTCTTCTTGTAATTTTTTTTCATATAGGTCGTTTTCTTTTTTTCTTAATTTTTTATAGGTCTTTTTCTTTTTTTTCTTTTTTTTTCTTATTCTCCTTTTACTTCACTATTTATATTATTCGGACTATTGTCATCATTATTGTCGCCATATTTATTACAACGTTTCGGTCGTAGTACGTTCCGGCCTTCTTCAGGTGGTTGGAATGTCGAACTGAACCCTTTATTTCGCTCATTGATGGAGACTCAAGGACACATGGCACAGTGGATAAAGGCGTTGGTTAGATCCAGTGACAGGTCCCAAAGAGTATGAGTTAAATAACCGGTTAAGGCAGTGGAGAACTTGGAGAGGGTAATTAACAGGAGATAACTGACATCCATTAAACATGGCACGTGGAACTAGAACAGTCTATCCGAGTGAGTGAAATAAAGTGTTCGGTTCGATATTCCAACCACCTGAAGAAGGCCTGAGCGTACAAAGGCCGTGACGTTGTAATAAATATGGCAACAAAGATGTAAATAATGAACATAATACCACATCTCACAAATATAGACAGATGCTTTTACTTCTTGTATTTCTTCTTGTAATTCTCTGTATTTGTACTTTATTTTGTACTTTTTATTTCCTCTTGTACTTCTTGTACTTATTTTTCTTCTACTAATTGATCTTGAAATTCCTCTTGTACCCTTTTCTTCTTCTTGTACTTCTTCTTTGTATTTGTACTTGTATTTCATCTTGTACTTCCATCCATTTTTGTACTTCTTATACATTCTCTTCTACGTGTTCGTATTCTTCATCTTCTTGTCCGTATTTGTACTTTTAGTACTTCTTGTATGTCTTCTTGCACTTGTGTTTCTTCCACTTTTTCTTCTACTTTTTCTTGTTCTTCTCGCCCTTTTCTTGTTTTATTACTATTATTATTCCTCTTCATCTTCTACTTCTTCGTCTGCTTCTTCTTCCTCGTCTGCTTCTCTAGTCTGTAAGGCCTTTTCATCTGTTTCATGCAGAGAAACAACTATTTACCCTACCCCGCTGATCGTATTTGTTTTGCAAGAGTTGCATGTGACACGCTGAGGGAGAGCTTTCTCTTTTCGACTCATTATCTCCCAAGTATATTTGCGCGCATGTGAGTGTAACGAACCCGGCTGGAATCCTAACACTACTCTTTGGTTTCTCTTAAACTGTATAATTTGTACGAATAGTAGTCAACAAAAATGGAGGATAAATATCAACACATTTACACTCTTTAACAAAAGTTTAAAAACACATTGTAATTTTACTATAAGTCACAAAAATACACAGTATCAAGTCATTTATAAGAGAATGGTTTAGTTTTACTCGGAGATATTTCTTTTTATTAATCTACGAATAATAATACCATTGCTGAATCACCTTTGGACAATATTTGACAGCAATATTCTAAGCATGGACGAATGGTAAATTATTGATAAATAACATAGATTCTTGGGAGAGAAATTGCCTAGCAGGACAAAATGATCCATTTTTTAGTAGCTAACGTAGCAATGGATTAATAAAGTCTTTCCATTTCATGACAACCAAGAACGTTAGCTCAAGAAATAGCAGGGAGTCTATCTACCGGAAGTTAATATCATCCATGCTGATGGAAGCCAGAAACAGATCTCTCAGATGATTGGTCGAGAGTATATTAGTTTTGGAGGCGTTAAAATTAGCAAGTCATCCTTTGCTCCAGTTAATCACAGAGTGAAAATCATTTTTGACATTAGCCGCCAATTTGAACTTATCGGACCGGTCAAGGTTATTTTCGGAGTAAATGATTTTCTCATAGGCATTTCGGTAGTTAATACCATCGAGAATTCATTAATGAAAATTATAAACAAAATACGTTCAAGCATAGGGAACTGAGGGAGACCTGCATTTGTGCAAATATTTTCTTTAAGAGTGCGGATCAGAATAACTTTTATAATACGCAATGATAAGAAAGATCGGAACATTTTGGCTATAGACACCATAACGTTTCAATTTGTGAACAAGACCTACGTACCTTACCCGCGTGGAAGCTTTCGAGATTTACAAAGTAACATCCCGAGTCTAATAATTCTTACGTAGAGCATGATAGACTCTTTACGCAATGATCGTCAATACATTAGCAGCTGATTTAGAGAAACGAAAGCCATATTTCTTGTCAGAAAGAAGGCCCTGCGATGTGAGATGCTAAACCAATTCAGAATCTACCTGTACCTTTAGCAGTTTTTCCAAAAGAGGTAGACGACTAAAAGGCCGATAGATGGAATAGTCGGAAAGTTCATATAAGTTCTTAAAAACTACAATGGTAGATGATGATTTGCATGCAGAAAGCAAGAAGCAGCAAGTCATTTATTATACAGTATAAAGAGAACGACAGCAAGCTCGTGAGCACATTTCATAAGGTCTATTATATAACCATCAAACCCATATTATTTGTGGGGATCCAGATTAGAGATGATAGATGAAATCATAGAAGGGTGCATATGCATATCACTCAACAGAGGTTCGGTTCTAAATGGAAGTGTAGGCAAGGAAATTCCAAAATAGGCCGGGTGTACAGTTACAAGAGAATATACGGAGGTAAAATTCAGCTTTTTCAGCGGAAGATGTTAACACCTCAAATTGTCTGAAGATAGGAGGTATAGAAATATTACTCTTATCTATAACGCAATTACCGCGCAGCCAGTAATCATGAGTAACATGATGTTAGATCCAATACAGTGTCACATTTTCCCAGCAAGCATTGTAACTCATTCGAATATATGTTTACATTTATTTTCTGCTGGTACGAATAGGACTTTGCTGTGATGAGAACTGTCTGATATAGCTGGAAATAGAGGTTTCTATCGGTTATAGCGAAAAAACATGCTGGCGTCAACCACAGAGAATATGCACCTGGTATTTTGGAGAATGAATGACAGCATGTATATCGGCTTTGACCTAAGAGGAAAGCTCAATATGGAAGTAAAAATTGTCAGTCCAAGAGGCGTCTCGAAGTCACGGAGTAAGTCCTAATCGGCAAGCTGGTAACGGAATGAGGTCTGATTAATAGGATTTTTCCTGTCTAAAAGATGATAGGAACAAGATAGCGATAGATACCACAGAGTGAACGGACTCGCCAAAAGACAGTGCGAATATCTTCAAGAGCTAGGAGACGAGATAAGAAATAAATCAAGTATGGGAGCCCGTTACACAGGTTTTTTGGAGAAACTAGTGGGGAAATCCATGATTCGTGTAAGTGACTAAGCAATGGAATGGCTGAATGTCTGAAGTTGAATGTCTGAAGGTTGACTTCAGCAATAACAATATAATTTTTAATCCACGGGTCGTGATGCGCATTAAAATCAATGAAAATGAATATATTTACGGATAGATGAAGAGAGAGTACCGTTCTTATACTATCAGAGATAAAGCCTAATATATTGCAGTCATTTGAAACGTGGAATGATAAAGTAAACAGATAGCTAACTGTGGGCAATAGTGAAAGTCGAAAGCACATGAAAGATTTATCATTGGACTCGAGTAAAAGATACCCTTTCCATTAGAAAATTATCCTAGGTGTAAGCCCCTAGAAAATGCATGTGAAAGTTGGAATCTTTTCAGCAAAGGGGGAGAGAATTCATTGGCATCAAATGAATAATTTAAATTAATTTCGCAAATTTCAAAAACATCCGACAACCGTTCCAGGAGAAAATATTCTATAATGCCGAAATTGGAACTGATACCACAAACTTTGGAAAACAAAAGGTTGAGAAGGTTACATAGTTTTTGCATCACTGATTTTTACGTATTTCTTTTTATTGTATTTGTTATGAGAACATTTGTGTTGAGGAGAACAAGAAAAAGAAATAGGCCAAAGTATTTATCACTATTTTTCGTTAAATACAATACAGACTAGCCAGAACGTGGCTGGGACCAGATCATAATCAAATAATGTGGCCTCAATGTTGCCAACCGGAAATCCATGCAGGGAAACGACCTATGTATGACATGTTATAACAAATGCCTCAATATTATGACACTGTTTATCTGAACAGCCTCTCTAAGCACTACCAAAGAATTCGGCCTCCTTTCTACTAGTCGGAAGCAGCAGCCAACAAACCTTCTCTTCGGTATTTTTATAATGGAAAGTCACAACCACTGATGATCAAAAAGTTGAGACAGTTAAATCATTATGGTCAAAGAAGAATGGAGAACCAGTAAACCAATATCCGAAAGAAGGAACAAGGTATAATTATCTATTAATAGATATCGAAGTAGGTGGTCCTATCTACTCCTAATAATTTATGGCTAATACCAAAAAGAAACAAAAAACTCATTGATGCATGTTATCTCAAGTGATACAAGGTAATACAGAATCACGAAAATCTCCTACGTAAGTCGTCTTAAAGTTTCTTAATGGCTGCTGAATTGGCTGTTATCAGCATTTCCATCACTCATGGCTAGATATCCTCATACTTTTTTTTATTATTCATGCAAACATAAATCTAACCATCGAATACTGCCTTTAATTTTCAGAAGACATATTATTAGTGACGCTACTGCTTTTAAAATATTGGTTGCTTTTACGGCTATATTGTCTATAAACAGAAATGAAACATATCATTTTCCTTAGAGAACTTACAACGGCAAAATTCTTCATACAGACAGGCATAATGCAGTGTATACATAAGAAAGTAGAAAAATGAAAATCCGTGGATTTTGCACAATGCTGAGCACATATCATAGGGCTCTATAAAGAAAGATGTCCTCATCTGACACTTTTATGATTTCTATCTTTTCTAACATTTCTATCAAATATTTAAGAATTTCAGAAGGTAGATTTATTTTTCTGAACAGAGAATACTTTCCCGGAATTTTATATGAAAAAAAAAAAAACAAATAAATTTTGTGCAGTTTAAATAATATGTGAGTCTCCATGAACACCATCTGATGAAAAGAGATCAGGTGGAAACGTGGATATTTTTTTATTTTACCAAACGCCTAGATTCGAAAATACCGACCCGTTCGCATCAGCGAGCTTTTATAATGAAAACGAAATACGCAGAACAAAAAGAAAATACAGACACTTATTTCGCAGGAAGAAATATTTTGTCCCTGTAAACAGCATATATATTTTTCTAACTTTTCAAATGTTCAGTATTTTTCTCAAATATATATATCACTCCACCATATGTGTGTATTTTATTCAAATAGAATATTTGATCATAACGCGCAAACAAATATAATTTTTTTAATAACTTTATGAAAACGTACATATTCACAAATAATATATTAATACAGTGATTGATAATAAACCTGCAACACGCAGGATATGTTGTTAAATGTCTTTATATCAAGCCTCTTCTTTTGTGTGTCGTGTCCTTTAAGTATGTGAGTGATCATGGTTGTCCAAAATTTTCTGTCCTTTCTAACTCTTATTAATGTTTCTCTTTTTCTATATCTAATCCTTGTTCTTTCAACAATTTACAGAATCTCATTAGCTTATTCTCTACCCAAATTGCCTTTAATATGTTCTGTCTAGCTGGTAATTACTTTACAACGAGGGACGTCACATCGATTTACCTGCTGTAAAAGCATAGACATAATGTGATTAATGTTCTGATTGTACCTGTATCTGTTTAATGTTCCCTCCTGAAACACTAAAGTCGAATGATATAATATAACTCAACCTATTCCGTGTTGCCAGTTGTTGGGTTGTGCGCTGTAGCAAAATAGCGCACTTAAGGCTGTCGCTACCCAGTTGCAAAGTACTTGCATGCAGACAGAACATTATCTCATAACTTGACAACGCAGCGTACTTTACAATACACCAGCTTGTCTCGTACCGGCACCAAGGGACATGTGTAAATAATGTTGTATATCTGGTTAGAGGCACGCATGCCTTAATCGTGATGTAATTAAACGATTTCCAACAATTGCTCTTAAAGCTGTTCGGATGACAGCTGCTTTAATCCGTGGGTCATAACATGGGTCCGTTTGTCGGTAACCTGTTTTCCGCGTACAAAGATGCTCTCTAGCACTGCAAGCAACATCGAAGCGCCACAGAAAAATTAAAAAATATAAGAGAATTATTATTTGCGAACTGAACGTTCAAGTTTCATGAAATATATACCATAAACACGAAATTAATATATATAGATTAACAATATATTTCGCCTCTTGTTATCTGGATAAATATTACGTTTATTCGAAATAATTGTGCTTAAGTGATTCGAGGTATACTTCCTGAATTCACAAGGTTTAGCTTTTAAAACGAAATATCTTAGTCTTATTTTCTATGATAGAAACCCAAAACACGCACGTTCTAAGTGTAGTGGTTTCATATTTCTCTAGTCGTAATGGATATATATCATTACTCACTAAATATTTGGGCGGGGTCTACCCAAACCGCACATTTCGGCCTGGATAGAATCCAAAATCTTCTTCGAGTCTCTCTAGATGGCAAATGATTTTCTACCCTCTATCCCCTCTCTCTCTCTGTCACTTTCTCTCTGTCTCTTTCTCTCTCTCTCTCTCTCTTTCACACACTCACAAACACACACTGGCGGCATTTCGCAAGTCTCAATGTTGCTCTATCGCTACTTTCATGGAAAGCGCTCGGGCGAACTACATTTCTTGTTTCCGACTGTCATAAGTTTTACTCACATTGCAGCAAACCACACAAATTACCTCCGTATTCCATCGGTGAGAAGGAAGTGCCATTTAAAGCGATCCCACGATGAAGCAATTTTGGAAAGTTCATGAAACATGCATCATGATATTGTTGTTTACAGGATTCCGCGAAGTGTGACTACTTGTCAGTAGAACTAGGTAGACGTACCAATTCCATTGTTGACGATTGTGTTAGCACGAAGTAACAAGTCATCGTGACCTAGGGTTTGGGCGTACTGGTCGTCTTCAAACTCGTGATCACGCTAGATCAGTGGCTACTGGAAAGAAACCGTAAGAAACGTCATCTCCGCATAGCAACGGTATCAACTAGAGTTGTCATGTGTTCGTGTGGAAAAGCCCAAATGTGTCTTCTGGGAGAGCTTCTGCAGCAGGGTTTGACCAGGCATCCTATCAGATGGGTTGCATTGGGAACGATCAGCTTGCCATTCTTCTTAATATTATTCACCCCGAACAAATTATATATATATATATATATATATATATATATATATATATATATATATATATATATATATATATATGTATGCAGAAATATAGTCTTAAAGTGTGCTATATTTATGGGGTAAAGTGCTCAATATCAGAGATAGAGCGTGTGTAAATATAAAAGTGGACATGGAAGTCAGCACTTAGAGGCGACAGTCTGTTTCATGCTAGTGCAATCGTCATATATATATATATTTAGTCAAATTGATGTGAGTTTGTAACCCTGGGTTTCACGCTTTTGCGATCGTCAGACAAACTGATTAATTTTTTTAAATTGTTGATCTATCTAAAGTTACGTATATTGGTGTTTTATGGAAGTGGGAGGAAAAATTGTGGTCGTGTCACCGCTCATACTTACGCAAAAATCCGTACATGTCCTTACACCCGTTGACACACACACACGCACACACACACACACACACACACACACACACACACACACACACACACACACACGCACGCACTCATGCACGCACACCACACACACACACATGCTCGCCCACCTGAGCTCAAACAAACACAAACATATGTGAACAGTACGGGATTTGGCATATATATGTATATATGTGCCGTTGTGTACATATGTACGCATTTTGATTGCTGTATTCAAGCATGGTTTGTGTAGCGAATATTTATGATTGTCGCAATATCAACGCGCAGACCGTTTCTCTATTTATGTTCGCCAAATAATATTTTCTCGCACGCACGTATACACGTATGATGGGGTCTGTGTAAATTAATTTACGTTAATTGCGGACTAATACGGCAATTGTAATTGTGATGTGGAAGTAATGGTGGGGTTTTTGATGATAATAACAATTGTAGTAGCAAATAGTCATTGTAAAGTGGTACAATTGATTAGTAATAGTGGTGGAATGATAATAAAAATAAATGCAATTATTATGACGGTACATTGAACTAGAGAATAATTGATGACGTTATGGTATATGTGTTCTATTCATGTTTATATGGTCATTGGTGGTTTATGTGGTGGTGTTTTGTTTTTTTCAATCGTTTGGGATAAATTCTGATAATAGGTATTTATTTTCATGCCTACACTTGCGAAATATTTCTGATCCTATGTTTAGTGAATTCTTTTGTGGGGTATGATATATTACTGCTACTTTTTCGTGTAGGCAATTTTTTGTAATGTTGTCATAGTCAGGTGGTTTTTTCAATATTTTCCAGCTTATTCTTTATACAGTATTTCTATCATTTAGATACATTTTAGATACCTGTATAAGCAATCTGACCTGACCTGACGATTGCATCTAGCATGGAACAGACTGTCGCCTCTAAGTGTTGACTTCTATGTTCACTTTTATATATATATATATATATATATATATATATATATATATATATATATATATTGGTTTGTATGTTTGGGCATATACACCGAGAAAATATTGATTATAATTGTAAATGTGTGGAAATGGAAAAGTTCGAAGTTTGCTAGAGATATGCTTCTAATTGCCTTCGATTTAAATAGTTTATCCAACCTTTCAAAAGCAGAGGTTTGCTTCCCTTGCTGGCACGAGCAAATAACTCCCCCCCGATCTCCTATTCGATGTGAAGACGTGACTATAGAAATTTATCAAGTCACACGTTGCGAATCCCGTAAACAACGAAGTATATATTATGTGCTGTATGCTGGTGGACAATGGAAGGTGCACATAGACTAAGCATCAATTATTGACATACGACCAAATTATTTTGCCGAATGAATTCAAATTCAGGTCTTTCATCTCGAGCTTTTCATTTGGCCAGAGCGAGGTCTTTGGACAAAGGGTTAGATATCGTTAGGCAATTTTAAATAGGAAGCTTTCATTCTTTATTTTCTCCATTCGACATCAATAAACTAATTCTCGAAATCCCTTTCTCTCTCTCTTTCCTCTTGAAGAAAGCGTGGATTGTTAATGACAGGATATGAATCATTGCATATTTTTCTACTTTTAACACATAAATTAATAGTTGACTTTCCACTCTTTATCTCTCTATATATTACATTGTTTCATAACGGTCTATATATCATTAATTATACTATGACATTGATATGTGGCCTCCTATGAAAGTCCTGGAAGTCAATAAACGAAGAATCTTTTGATTGCAGAAACATTTCCTCTTTGATACCTATGTTTGACGAAAATTCTTTATATTTGTAAACGTCATCATTCTACTATATAGATATCTCAAAAGACCTGTATGAGCAATCGAATTTATATCTTCTTATATTAGATCTATGTTTTATCATTTCAGTCAAGAAAGCCGATAACATCAATAAAACGCAAGAGATTACGGAGAGTGAAGGGCATTGAGAAAAAGTTCTTGAGTAAAAAGAACAATAAAGAGAAAAGGATTGAATGTGACAGTAGAGGATGATTGATGTTGTATTTAGCATTTTGAAGATGCAAATTTTAAAATGCTAAATAATACGAATGGTATTGATGTTGATATGTGATATTTATACTTGTATCATGCCTTTAACTGAGAGATACTCATTTAGTATCGAATAATTTTTTTTTTAACACGAAATGTAATATTTATTGGATAACACGGAAATACATTATAGTATAAAAAGAAATGGTAAGTTCAATCTAAGGGAAACAATAATTGAAACAAAGCAAGTTCAGTCGGCCAATGATGACAATTCCAGAACAACGTAACTATAAACAATGTTTTTCTATCGTCTGCCAGCCGCTATGATGGAGAAAGCATTACATCGAACCGTCGGCAGTGAGACACGCTGCAAGAGCCACTCCGTTTCGCGAGGCTCGTTCCTTAATCGAGACGCAATCGCGCCAATCCTCCGAAGGAACACCATCGAACGAGCGCCAATAACCCCTGAAGTCTCCACTGCCACAGGAGTAAAAATAAATCTACCAGCAAGAGAAGAATATTTAGCTATTTTTTTTATCTCTGAGTCTCAGGCGACGAACCCCGGTTCAACCGCGGACCTGATCAAATTACCGGCCGAAAATCTATCAGCACAGGTCGCATCCCAAATCAACGACTTACCCATTTTAAAAAAGAATATGGTAATGCCATCCAGCCGCTTTCCATCACCACGGTCGAGGCCTACGTGTTCGATTTGCGAAGGGAACCCAGCTGCATCCAAACCTCTTTTGATGATGTTAATTGCTGTATGGTGTGGAAAGCGGCCGGCACTACGACGACAGGAGAGAAGATACAAACCAAACTCATCGATGGAGGCTCCACATCTGCATCTGTGACGCTCACATAATTTGAGTCCAAGAATAAATTATAAGCACTATTCACGAGCAAAATATTTGGGCCACTTTCGTAAATCAATTAATATAGTTAATTTTATCCCAAGTTATAAACAATATTATTTTCTCATATGAATTTATGATAGCTGACGGCTAGAAAACATGTTACTGTATTTCTGTTAATGCTTTATGTTCGATAATAGAGAATTTTAAGCATAGTGATACTGTATAAAATTGATGCATAAAGCACTGGGCACTCAACGAAAATGTCACATTTAATTTCTTTTTCTTGAGTTAAAAAGGAATCTTAGAGCAATGATTAATGTTTAATATTGCAGAAAATGAAAAACTGCAGCGTATGGAGTTAGTCATTATTGTTTGTGGCCTGGGCTCGAATAAATGCCTGAAATAGATGAGGCAATTTATGGATCAATTTCCATGTTTTATCATTTGGAACATTTCACGTTATTTGTAGCAGTAATGCCAAATCTCCGAAAGCTTTCTTGGTTTCCTTGGAACACATATTTCTTCTATTCCCACCACAATGGTTCAATTATATTGATGTCACGTCTGACCAATTTTCTAAATTCTGAACAACTTGATCCACAGGAAAACATTTAGTGATACATGATTTGCAGCAATGGGCTACGTCAAGCTAAAATGTGCTCCATCTTCGTACATTAGCAAAATATGCCCGCAGTAAACTGATATAATTTTAGAATTTAATGTTTCCATCAATTTTTTAAAAATTTATATCTACCACCGCCGTTGATGAAACTCCATACCATTACGTTTCCCCCACACAGATTGTAAAATTTTTCTATTGTAACTTGAATTGTCTTTCCCCACTGGATTCTAACATATTACCTTGTATTAGAACGTAATTATTTAGGATCGATAACTAAAAATTCCTTTTTGCCATTTTCTAGGACCCCATGTTAGATGTATTTTGACTACTTCAGTTTTCTATTCAGATATCGTTTGTTAGCCATTCTGTTTTTACTGTTGTACCTCCATTCAAGTCATTTTAATTTTCGTACAATTCTATCCACTGCTAACGCGCTGGAAAATGTGCATTCTCCTTCCATGTCTAGCTGTTAATCTT
The DNA here is from genome assembly GCA_964036315.1 of Acanthosepion esculentum. NCBI lineage: Eukaryota > Metazoa > Mollusca > Cephalopoda > Sepiida > Sepiidae > Acanthosepion > Acanthosepion esculentum. The sequence goes on from OZ038481.1 coordinate 112,882,928, forward strand.
AGTTTTCCTAACTATAATATCGTAATTTTTGTCTATCTTGTGTAACTGTTGCTGTCTTCTGATTTTCTGCGGTTAAAAAACTGTACTAGCAAACGTCTTTTAGATAGTTTAAACAAAGTTTCTGACAAATTCCCGTTTCCCTTTCTATTTGAATACTATTCCCATTCAAATTTACAATTTTCTTCTTTGTTCCAACATAAATCATATCCCGGACTTTCGTGCAAAGAGCAAGCTAATGTTCAACTGCAGGGTGTCCCTAAAGTCTGGCTCACAGATACTATGAATGAAAGCATGCAAAGTAAACAATAATAAGCTTTTAATAAAATAAAGCTGAATAATCTTCTAATAATGTTGTCCTAAAACATTTGTTCTCCAGTGAATTATACGAGATTGTATTGTATAACATACCGAGATTTAAACATAAGAAAACCTATACGTTCTATACTATTTGTAGATGTGAGTATTCCTAAGCATTCGCCTGGTTAATAAAATTTATATAAGTTAATTGTAACTAAGTAAAGAGAATGTATTTTTCTAATAATATCTGACACTACACGTTAAATATAAGATTTTAACTAGCTTTATTTAATATACATACACATATATACAGGTTGCAATGTGTAAAATATCATCTAAATAATTAAAAAAGTGAAAATAACACTGACATCTCATTTCAAAGATATCTCATAAAAGATATATTTACCAAAAGTACACAAAAATATTTTGAAATAATTTTGGTGCAATTTTACTCAATAAAATAGACGTCAACTACGGCCTCCAGACGACTTTATAATCTCCTGTTACTCTTCTGGATGCTCTCCTTTTTTAAGGTGGTGAATTCTGTCATAAAACTTGCCTTCAGTTCATCTTTGCTGTTATAAGAAGTTTTCTTGCTCAAACACTCAACTCTGTCCTACAGATATTAATGAAGGTCATTGAACGCTGTGATCAGGTGTAAGGGGTGATATGGTATCAGAAATTGTCAGACAGTTATAACAGGATTCTCATGCTTGTGTGGCATTGGACAAAGTCCTGCTGCCAGTCATAGGGCCTTCCGGTATCCACCCTCTTTTCCCAGGGCTCACCAGCTGATCAAAGCATTTGATGTAGACATCTTTGTTGGGTCTGAGGCTTTGTGGGAAGATGAAGTAACGTCACCATGACTAGGGGTCACTCCAAACACCTTAGTTATTACTATTAAACTCATTCATTTCTTTCTCAATCGCTGCATTGTTCTCACATTGACGCCCAAATGCACTGAAATGTTCGTATTAGAACTTAATGGCTATCCTTTTATCATAGACGGTACCCAACTGATTTTATACTGTGCGGATGAAAATTCCAAAACAAACAAAGCGCATGCGCGAAATTAAAAGTAAAATGGCGATAATTTACACATCGTACACCATATATATATATATATATATATATATATATATATATATATATATATATATATATATATATATATGTGTGTGTGTATGTATGTGTATATATATATATATATATATATGTGTGTGTGTATGTATGTATGTGTGTGTATGTATGTGTGTATGTGTAATAGAAAGTCGAATCAATTTAAAACTTTCAAAACATTAATTTAAAACAGGGATCAATACAAAAGTCGATCAAGAAATATTTATTATACAATGTTACATCAGTTATATCCACTAAAAACTGTACATTTTGTTTCAACGTTAAAATCAAACGTTTCTTCATGTGGCTAAAAATGATGGCACTAAACGATTTTATTTAAAATTACGTTTAATGAAACACTACTTTCCATTTTTGGAAAATTTTCCATAAAAGGTAAAAATGATTTATATTAAGAAAAAGTAAAGAAGATAAATGATTAAAAAAGAAAGAGGAAAGAAAAAGAAAAAGACAAGATAGTCAAGAGAAAACGTAGGAAATTAGCCATACTTCTAAGAAAAATGAAAAAAAGAAAAGCAAGAGAAGTATATTCAAAATTACTCAGATGCCTAATAATTGGAAATTCAAGAAGATAGGAAATAGAAATATACTGATACAAATTAAGACGATGGCATTCTGGTGATTGGGAGAATTCAAATTTAAACGAAAACGTGGCGTGAATGGATACACTGTATTGACATGTCGCATTTACAATTCCATTGCAGATGTATATGAAATCATATATTCAAACAGAATTATTTACAAAATTTAAAAATGGACACTTAAAAAGCGATAGAGTACTTAACAAAACAAACTTTGCAATATAAATTAGAATACAAAATAAATTTTAAACTTTTATATTTTTTAAATTAATTATAAAGTATTATTAAAAAAGCCACAGAAAAATAATTAAAATAAAAAAAAAGAATTAAATAAAGTAAAACTAAAACTAAAAATAAATATAAAAATATAATTCAAGGCCAATCGTATTACTAGTAAATAACAAATGTAAATATAATATCTAAAACTGGGATAAATTAACGATGATAACAATGAAATGTTTATAAAGATAATAAACATAATAAGATTGATTCTAGGGTTAAGAAATTTAGCAAGATTCTAAAGTTAATTCCTTTATGTGCTTCCAACTTATCAATCTTCCTATCTTTGATTCAACAAAATGTCACTATTTGAGAATTTAATTATTTCCATTTTCTCCTGTAGACAAGGAAACATGGTTCATTCAAAGACCTATAGATTGTAGCTGGAAAATTCTACAATTAGCACACACACACACACACACACACACACACACACACACACACATATATATATATATATATATATATATATATATATATATATATATATATATATACACACACACACACACACACACACACACACACACACACACACACACACACACACACACACACATATGATTTGTTATACACGAGTGATATCTATTCGCTGATGGAGCTTATTTACCAAGACATTAATTGCTCCGTGTTTGGATGCAACTAATATTTCGGAATTTTCAATGCTTATTTGCAAAATCTGTATGTGGCATACTTTTAAGAAAATCCAGAAACAATCATTCGTGTCTTCCCTCCCATCATTGTAAGGGTCATCCTTTATTGTAATAGTCCCATCTCACTCTCTCTCTCTCTCTCTCTCTCTTCATATATATATATATATATATATATATATATATATATATATATATATATATATATATATATATATATATATATTTTCCCTGTCTCGTATACACAAAAGTTTTCATGTAACAAAAACAAACTATCATTATTGTTTCGTCCGTGTGTTGTTTGATATATTGAAATGTAATTGTCATCTTTAATAATGGCCTGTGTAAGCCTAAATCTTAGATTGGATTTAAACATTTATCAATATGGTGATTTCCTTTCGTCTTTTAATGATAATGTTATTAAGCTTATCAGACAATATGAAAGGAACTTACTTGAAATAAACAAACAAAACTTGTGTATATTATTTAACGAAACATGCATTAATGAACAATTGGTGCCTAAGTATACACAATATATATATATATATATATATATATATATATATATATATATATATATATATAAAAGTAGTATTCATGGCCATTCTTACTAAGGCCTCAGACTACGGAGACGGAAACTCCACTTTAAACAGGAAGCTCCACCCTAAACAGGAAACAATGTATAAACCTTTACGCCTGTACAAAAGATTCCATATGGCAGTGTATCCTGGGCAGTTTTGCCACAGAGGAAAAAGAGACTAGAATCAACAAAAATTTGGATCTATCAAAGAATGCTTAGAATAGCATGGACAGAACATGTGGACAACGACAACGTTTTAAAACATGTAAACAAATTGGACACTTACGTGTAACATGAGAAAGAGGAAGTTGAAATTCATAAGGCTCATAATGAGGAATGATAGTTTGGAAATATTTATGCGCACAGGATATATTGAAGGCAGTAACGGACCTTGGAAATTAAAGCAAATATTGCTTACTTGGTTCGTAGTAGCTGTTTTCATTTACACTCCTTATTTAGCTACGAATTCCATGAAACGATAGAGACATTGTTGGAAAAATTCTTGAAATTCGTTTTTCCTGAATAACTTTCAAAAATGCAGTCACCTTTTGCTGACAACAATTCTAATTTAACTGTAATTTTCAAGTTTGAAATAGGAAAATAGGAAAAAATGTAGAGAGGGATAAATAGGGTGAATAGAGTTGAAGAAATGTTTTTGTAATGAATCTCTTAGCCAGGAATTCACAATGACTTAACAGAATATTTATCTAATTGTCCCCTCTTTGGTTTTCTTATACATATACAGTTCTGCTATCAATCACACAATTAATCTTTATTTCGGGAGTCTTAAAATTCTCGAAGTTTTGCACATTCATATTTTAAATATAAAAAAAATATTCTTCTTACGAATGTCTGTGTATTGAGTATATACAATAATTAATATGGTCGATACAAACAATCAGGTTAGAATACGAGGTTCGACTGATATGTTTATATGCTGACCTATATGTAAATATATGTAGACACGCCAGTTAGTGGGCTAAAAGAAATACACCTAAATACAACAGCTGGTCAACCAGCTAAGAAGAAATGTAGGAGCTAAAAAGAAATACAAAACACCAAGCTAAAAATATTTGTCGTCAAATTCAAATAACTTGGTAGAGAAATAAATAATATATTTGACAGCCCAATATATCACCATTATTAAAAATAAACATAAAAAAAACAACAAAAAAAAACACGGAATTCAATCGATAGTTACTGAAGAGAAACAAGGAAAATACACGCACACAAACACAAACATATTCGATATAATTCTGCGATGCCTTGTTAGACATTTCATATACATTTTGTTGCTCCTCTATATGAGCCAAACACACGCAGCGAGACAATGATGTCTGACATTTTTACACGGTACCCGTTGGCTTTTCCGTTTCCTACCTTATCTTTATAGCCAGACAGGAGAGACACACATACAAACTCTCTCACACACATTCACTCATATTCTCTATCTCTCTCTTACCCAAAATCACTAGCACACACACACACACACACACACACACACACACACACACACACACACACACACACACACACACACACACACTCATCTCCCTCTCTATTTATCACTATACCAGGCACACTCACACGCAAGCACGCGCACACAAATTGTACACACACACAGACATATATATATATATATATATATATATGGAAAATAGTATTTTTCAATATTTATTTAGAGAAACGTTACGGGTTTCATATTTGTATAACATTGAGACGTTAAATTGAAATTGAAAGGCATGTGGCTATGTATCGTTTAGCAAATTGTTTCTCCGTGTGAAATATATTTAAAAAAATTACTTTCTTGCACACATACACACATCTACACGCACATCTGCACAAACAGACACAAACTTACACACCCACATCTACACACAGAGACACAAACTTACAAACACGCACACGCACACACACACATCTACACACACACAGGCACAGACTTACACACACAGACACATCTACACACACAGACACAAACTTACACACACACACACACGCGCGCGCGCACACACACACACACACACACACACACACACACACACACACACACACACACACATATATATATATATATATATATATATATATATATATATATATATATATATATATATATATACATATACACACACACACACACACACATATGATTTGTTATACACGAGTGATATCTATTCGTTGATGGAGCTTATTTACCAAGACATTAATTGCTCTGTGTTTGGATGCAACGAATATTTCGGAATTTTCAATGCTTATTTGCAAAATCTGTATGTGGCATACTTTTAAGAAAATCCAGAAACAATCATTCGTGTCTCCCCTCCCATCATTGTAAGGGTCATGCTTTATTGTAATAGTACCATCTCTCTCTCTCCTCTCTGTCTCTCTTCATATATATATATATATGTATATATATATATATATATGTATATATATATATATATATATATATATATATATATATATATATATATATATATATATATATATATATATATATATATATATATATATATATATGTATGTATGTATGTATGTATGTATAAGTGAGTTATTCGTTTTTTGTCAAAAGCTTCATTATTTATGAGATAATAGTTGATGGTAATGACACATAAGTTGTAACTATTACAAAATAAATACACGGAATTATTGATAATCTTGTTTTTCCTGACCATCAATATCTAGGTAAGACTCTTTTGAAAGATGCTTTGTAATGCGTCATATTTCACAAACTATTAGTTGTGACAAACGCACAGGAATCTCACATGGAACCATCGAATACAATGAGGCATCTGATCTCTTCCCACAGGAGAATCAAAGAAATCGTTTAATCATTTTCAATAATCGGTTGACCAAGAAGAAAATATTATTGTACTTCAGAATGGGAGGAGATCGTCTCTGCAGTTTAATACAAGACATTCAAAGCCGATCCCAATCACTAAAGAATTAACACATCCAGGAGATTTTCATTGCAAATATGAAGAAAATGTGATTAATATTTATAAATATTAAGCCCTTCGGATCAAAAATATTCTAGGTAAAACTAAACACATAATATCTTCTATTAACTCAATAACATCTACCAGTAAAAAAAAAAATATCTAAGCTCAATAAAATTATTTTATTGTAAATCTTCAAAACTACTATGAAAATTAATCAAATGATAACAGTATTAATCATAAAGGAATTTACAATAATGAATATAAAATGTGTTAATATATCCATAGGTGAAAAATATTTAGATAAAGGATTATATAAACTCAGCCACTTAAATGCAATGTGTGATAAACATTGGAGCGATCTGCGTGTTTCGATACATGACTAAGGAAGAATAAATGTAATGGATTCTACTAGAATTCGTACTCGGCTCTCAGATTCCTCAGTGTAGCTACTATCTATTACTCCACCGTGTCACCTCAAACGTGATGCCTTAAAAAACCAATAAACACAAAGCATTAACTATACGTTGGGATAGGCCTGTAACAATTGCGAAGAATCTATACTGGCAGGAAATCGCTTGCATACGGAGAGAAAATGAGTTCAGCAGATAATACAAAATAGAAAGGGCTGTAGACAAGGGTGTATCTTCTCACAACTTTTACAACGAGGTTATTATGAGAGAATTAGAAGTTCTAACAGAATTCATTATTGGTGGATACAAACATAGCAACATAAGATATGAAGATGGCACAGTGTGTATGTCAGAAAGAATACTACCAAAAACTCCGACATATAATAGTGAAGGAAAGTGGGAAGAAAGGATTGAATAGAAACTGAATGAAGACAAACATGGTTGTCAGAAAAAGATGTGACATCCTATTCAGTAGATTGTTCCTTTCTTTATTTAGTAAGTTATCATGTATACTACGACCTGATATTACCTCATGAAAATAGAATATTCCGTTTTTGATGCGGATAAAGGTGGAAACGACCTCTAACAGACCTATTAATATCCACCATCACATAATTAATTAGTAGGCATTAATTAATAAAATTTATTTAAAATATTATACGATTTCAAACAGAAAAATCTATTACAAATCTATAGATCTGCTGTAGAAGTATCATTTTGTTTATAGTAACTACTCAATCAAGGCAATAATGCCACTAAAAGACAAGGGTTTACAGGGCGTGGAAAAACTAGGGACAAAAACAGTAAAGATGAGCAGAAAGAGAAGTAGATCATCAGGTTGAGGTTAGATAACGATTGGTATTTAATTTAATTTTTTGTAGATTAAAATTGGCTAGGAAGAATGGAGCCAGAAAGCGAAAACTGCGAGAGGAAAAAACTGTTGGCATAGAATTTACGGATAATTATTTACAAGATAATAGAAATTATAATTACATATGTATTATTTACAAAGGAATAATCATGTAAATAAATGTCTTCTTCTTCTTCTTCTTCTTCTTCTTCTTCTTCTTCTTCTTCTTCTTCCTCTTCTTCTTCTTCTTCTTCTTCTAACTCGACAGCAGTTTAGTATTGCTCTTAAATTCAAACAGTTTAGGCATCATATCTAAGAGCTTATTTGAACAATTATCATGAAAGTATTTAGAGAAAAAACATCGAAAGTCAATATTACGTCGATGGGTGCTGAATGTAAGGGACTGAATTTCTCAACTCAACAATATTCAAGAATTTGGCTAAATTTAATTAAAAACATAACATGAAAATCATGAAATATATGTCTTGTAAATGCATGAATGCTTGCAAGAAAGTGTGGATGAATAATATTACAAAATTATCATAATATGGAAGAGATGCTCTCAACCTATTTTAGAGAATTTATCGGAGAGATGAAATGAATAATGGCCGGGAAATGCATTTATTCAAAATGTATCATTAGTTACTCGTTGCTATGTTTTTATTTTTTTCAAATTGTCTTCCTTACAGAAAATATTTATAAATTTACGAATAAAACCATTTATTTACATGATTATTTCTTTATAAAATGGTAAATACATATGTAATTATAGTTCGTTGACATATATTTATTAACTTGTAAATATTAAAAAAAATCTTGTCAATAAACAATCGAATAAATCAATAGTGTTTAATATATTGGCTATCAATTTTCAGGAAATGCCTAAAGTATATACAGTAATAACGCTGTCAAGAAAATAATCCATCTTTAGAGAAACAATATTGATAAGGACACTAATTTTAAATATTTTCATTGATATTATTATTAATTTCCAGTAGGAAATATATATATATATATATATATATATATATATATATATATATATATATATATATATATATATATATATATATATATATGTATGTATGTATGTATATGTGTGTGTTACTCTTCGCAACTTGAAATTTTAATTTCGCGCATGCGCGTTGTTTGTTTCTCATTTTGTCGACTGTGCATATAGCAATGTCAGTTACAAATGTCGGTGAAATAAAGAGCACTAAGACAGAATTTCCCCTGATAAAAATTCAAAAACGGCATTCTATACTGCTTGGCATTCGCGCCGGAATACGAACATGTTTGGGTGTCAATTTGAGGACACTGCAGAGGATTTGGAAAGCGATTAATGAGTCTAATCGTGATTACGAATGCGTTTGGAGTGATCACTAGTGATGGTGAAATTATGTATCCATTCATTTTCCCATAGGGTCTACATCAAGTACCTTGAGGTTAAGGTTTTGCCCTGGGTCAAGAAGGTAGTTGCTAGAAGACCCTATATCTGGCAACAGGAATCTGCACTATGCCGCACAAGCAGGAGAACCGAATGATGACTGTCAAATCATTTCTGCGGCCATATCATCACTTACATCTAACACATCTAACTCCTAGACTACAACCAGCTTCATTATAATGTGTCGGATACAGTTGAGCAAGAAACCAGCAAAATTTCTTCTAAAACAAAAGATGAATTGAATGGAAGTACTATCGCAGCATTCATCAACTTGAACAAGAAGTGTTGCAGGAGATTCCGAAATCATCTAAAGAGCGTGGTTGAAGCCAAGTGCGATCTAATGGATAATTGTATCCCTTAGTATGTTTGGAAATCTATAAAACATCCTGTATAAAGATAAGCAGACACACAAAGAAAATATTTAAACCAGATGGTGATGAAAGTTTCGCAGCCGAAATGCTATTCTGTGGTTATTTGTTCATTTTAGGAAGTGTTCGTGTATATGAAATTGTATTTTTGTCTTATGAAAAAGTGTATTTGAATGCTTTATTATTTTTATTAGCTTTGAACCACGACTAATCACAAGTGGGCTATGGACATACAAACACACACACACACAGGTATATATATATATATATATATATATATATATATATATATATATATATAGGTAACTATACTCGTGTCGAAAAACCTTCGAATTCTTGATCCAACAATAGCCAAATCAATCACGAAGGGAAAAAATGGTTATAAAAAAGAAAGAGCCAGGAACATGAAAGTCTGTCGGAAATAATCGCACAGATACAGGTTCAAGGCCCAAAGAAAAAAACCCCGATACGAGTAAACAACTAACTAAAGAGCTCAATACAAACGTAGAGCAAACCAAGTCAAACCTAATGAGGCAGACAAACCTACCAAGGTTTCACTTAGGCAGATCGTCAGGGTGGGCTGGCTAAAGAGGCAACAGTAAAACGGAGTATATATAGACGACAGCCAAGACAACACCACGTGACCAAGGAAGAAAAAAAACCGAAAGGAAAAAGAAAGAGAAAAAGAAAAGGAAAAGCGACACCGGGGTGGGTGTATAGATTTATTCAACTAATTAAAAGGAGAGGGGATATTTAAGAAAACACAAACAATAATGAGAGAGAGAGAGGCTTATTTCAGTAACCAAGCATTTCTGTGTCTACATTTGTTAAGGATCTCGGTTTTAGAATTTAGTAGATCATTAGGTTTATTATATAATGCTATGGCTAATTTTTCCTCGGTGCATAGCTTACAGAACTTATGGCCCGCTTTATATTTGGTGCATCTTTTTAATATTTCCCATTTCAGGATGGGGTCTTTGCTACCTTGTCTGATTTTCCATATATAGCTAGATAATGTAGTGATATGTTTAGTTTTTTCATTTTTTGAAACTACTCATGTGATTATAATATATTTTTTTAAAGTATCCTGAGTAGCTCCTATATATACATTAGAGTTTACATCGTCTCTATCCTTGTGAATTTTTGCCTGATAGACCACGCATTCTTGTTGACATTTACCCTGTAGTGGACATGTATTTTTATTCCTACAATTGCAACTGGAGAAACTAATGCGTGGATTGTCCCTAGTCTTTTTCTTATTAAGTCCACTAATTAAAGTCTCTACATTAGGCATGCAGCAATAACTAAGTTTTACATTGTTTTTGTTAAATATCTTATGCAACTTAGTTTTCTTGGGGAAATTCTGCTCTAATAGGTTAAAAAATATTTTACCAATTCTCGTTCTTACGGCTATGTTAAATGGGGGGGTTAAAACACAAAATATTTCTATGCCTGTTATTGCGTTTATTCTGAGTTCCAGTGTTATTGTCTATGTTAATATATTCCAATTTTTCTTTGTGTCTACACTTATGTAGGGCTTCTTCGTAAACTATTTTATTAGCATCGAATATATATACAGGGAAGAGGTTATAGTTGTTCCAATGAGAGAAAAAAGTGTACGTGTAAAATCTAGCTCCAATCAGTTAAGATTGGAATCCATGAGATGCATACCTAGTGTATTATCAGGATGATATTATTATTATTATTATTATTATTATTATTATTATTATCATTATTATTATTATTATTATTCCTTTGATTTCTGGTATATACAGATTCCTTTCTGGATTCAAACCTAAATCCAGAAATTGCATCATGACATTTTCACTGAGTAGTTTTTGATGAGAAAAAATCACTAAGATTACAAATATTTTACATAGATGAAGACCTTCGTAAAATGTGGTCTCTACTTGTGAGTACATATTTTTTTATTTCTTTATGCTTTGGACTACCAGGAATCTCTTCAATTATTCTATCGGAATATTTTCCAAACAATTCGAGGGTTCCAGCTACAACTGGGATTTTTGATGTGTCACATTGTTTTTAGATTTCGATTTCAAAGTCCTTGTATTTTCATAGTTTTTTAAAGATCTCCACAGACTGCAGTCTACGGGGACAGACATCTTAATAAAACTGTACATTTTATTTCTGTGAACTGTGATCACGATTTCTCGGCGATAAGTTTTGATTGTTCTGTCTATGTGTATTCTAAAGGTTCCAGGCCCTATCACTTTAACCGAGTCTGGGTGGTGTTCATACCAATTCCTTGCAGATGTTCCAATGCAGATATTGGCCCACTCTGACATTTTATATTCACTGGGTGCTAATATCGTGCAACTGGATACAAGATGGTCAATATTTGGTGATTATTTACAGAATATGCAGGAATTTGCAAACACACATACTGATATATTGTGTACAATTTATCAATATATGTGTTTGCAAATTTATAGTTAGCAAGCATTGGTTCTGTGCAGCAAGAATAAAAACATTCGGCTTCAGCTTTCAACCCTACGTATTCACTGATGGGTACTGGGTGTGTCAACATCAGCATGCTTCGTACGGGTAGAGGTTTATTTTTCCATCGTTTCTCTATCTGGTCCATTGCTTTTGCTTTCTTTTTGAATTCATTATTATTATTTTCTTTCCTTTTATTTCTGGTGTGTAAACATTTCTTTCCGGTTCCCGACCAGAGGCCTATGGTTAAAATTGTCATCATGATATTTTTCCAGTGTGCAATTAATAAAAACACCCACAAACACATTTTACATAGATAAAACCATTCGTAATATGTGGGCTGTACTCATGAGAACAATTGGTTTGTATTTTTTTTTAATTCATTGAATTCCAGGAATCCATTCAATTAATCTACTGGATTTTTCCAAAATATTCGAGGGATCCAACTACAACAGGGATTGTTAATGTCCCCATGTGCGATATTTTTGAGATTTCGATTTCAAGGTCCTTGTATTTTGATAGCTACTTGAAGATCTTCAAAGATACATTGCAGTCTGCAGTGACTGCAATATCAATTATTATTATTATTATTATTATTATTATTATTATTATTATTATTATTTTTGATTTCTCTTTTATACAGCTTTCTTCCGGGTGTCAATGCAGAGAGACATACACGATGTTTTTCAAATTAGAGGTAAAATAATTTGCTAAAGAACATGGCATCAGGGCAGATGAGAGGTAATATATATCAGCAAAAACCGGGTGAATGATTTTGGAATGGAAGAAGCTGGAAGTAGCAATTATAGAAAAACGGGAAAGAAAAAGATTGGACATGGTTACAAGCAATAAAAACTTTCATACTTAGAGAAGGTAATAAAAGTCATTAGTGTGGCTTGTGTTTGCGAGTTGTTCTTTTTTATATGAATAGGTATAACATTGTACTAAAATATTTACAATTGTATTAATAATAACCACTAATATTTAGTAATAGTTTCAAAATGTGATTATTTAATGTGACAGTAAGATAAATGCCAGCGTATCATGCTATTAAATCTTCAAATATTTTTAAAAAATAGCTACATAGTTATAGGTTACGTCGTACGACATGTAACCTTTTTGCATATAGAAAATATTGTATAGCCGCTCTACGTACAAGGCAGCTTGTCTCTCCTTAGTACATCTTGAAGATGAGACATGGACATAACACTCTACAACAAGCTTCAGTGAGTAATTCGCCATACATACTTAGAAAAACATTTCCTGTTATAATGGTTGAACCCAATATATAGTTACTGCAAGACCACAGCGAATGTACGCAAAAAGTATTTCACAATATTGCTCTTTAAACCAGGCATTGTTGCTGCCTGAAGATAAGGGCTTGGAAATATTCGGATAGAATGCTATCGATCGCCAATATATAGTCTATTACAGAATGAAGCATCGAACATAAATATTACAAGAGATCAAAACGTGGTGTATGAAAAGATTTATAAACTTAATTAAATATGATAATTATCACATTTGCTCCGAACGTGAAAAGTGATTGTCTACATATAAATATTTGTGTGAATTACATTGGTAAGCCTGGCAATAGTATTATCATGTATAACTGATCAATCTAATTAAAAGAGTGCAGATTGCATATTCTGCCTTTGAATTGTCATTTGAAAACGAGTTTTATTGTTTGAGATGAATGCACGCCATTTTACCGGTCATTTGAAAACATCCGAAACAAGAATAGGTTTATAGTGCCTGCAAATAATCCTTGTGGATGATTATTTCGAATGAAAACATTAGAAAATTATAAACTGAAGATATGACAATGTATTGGCCCTATGTGTATCCATAAAATGCTCTATCTTTCATGAAAAAAGTGACTATACATAAATAAGGAGATGACGCATGTAAAGAACTTTTTCAAACAGAAGTATTTCAGATCGTATTTATTGAAGTTGGAATAATTAAAAATTTACGGTGTGCTTATTGGAAAGAAGAATAAAAAATAAACTTCCTCTATGTTAATCGGAATAAAATTTGAGAATAAACAGTAGTTTTGCAAAAATGAAGTGTAGCATAAATATTAATAACTACTTCAAATTTTCGGATAGCTTTTTTAATGGAAATCAATTCTAAGTAAAGTTGCCAATTAGCCCGCGGATTTCTAGGATGATTTCCCAGTTCCAATTATAATAATAGGCAATGTCAATGCATTAGGATTCTACAATGGCTCGGCATAAGAAATAGGAGAAACGAGTATAAATTATCGCCTTGTTCATTGTTTTCTCTTATGCGAACGTACTCTTGGGAAAGGAAGGAATCCATTTCCTCCCATCATCTATGGGACAGGGAGCAGTATTCTTATCTGAATAAATATTTATTATAATCAAGATAATTGTTGATGCAATATTACTTCGCCAAAATATATTATTACAGTAAAATATATTGTTGAGTCTTGACTCAATGTTGAATCTCGGCTATTGCATGGAATAATAATGCAACACAAAATGTACTTAGAACAAGAATGTATTATAACAAGAAAGTGTACACAATAAGTACATATAGTATTTCTGTATATTTCTGGGAAGACGTTCCTGGAGAATGTGTTGACTAGTCGCAGTCGATCAGAGTCTCTAGTTGGAACTCGTGATTCGATCCTTCTCTTTCGTCTTCCGGTATCAACCATTATTTATATAGTTGGTAGTCACCTATGCAGATTAGGTGGATTCCACCACAACACCCCCCTCCCATGCCTTGGAATCCTTTTGGATTTCAACTGGCTGCTATATGGGATGATGATGGTTATTTCTTTGTACATCCCCTTTGCATAGTTCATATATATATCTGTTTTTTTTTTCAATATCTTTTACGTTTCGGATTCACGTCCAATGGTTCCGTGAACTTTCGTTTCCTACCGGATCTTCTCGGTTCATGAGCACTCTGCGGAGGTTCTACTTGAAAAGTATCATACATTACATCAATGAGATCTTCCTCCTCATCCGGTATACTCTCTTCATGCTCTAGCACGTAGCATTTTTTGAGTTGGTTCTGGTGCCTTTTATGAGTATTCTTCGGCCCTTTTATTATGTAAATCATGTCACCGATTCTCTTATCCACTATGCCTCGCTCCCAGAACTCAATGTTGTTTCTATAGCACTTGAAAAAGACCTACTCTCCGGGGGTGTATCTTTTTCTAGCTGTATACCTAGTGTTCTTTATTCTATTTCTTCCTGGCAAAAGCTTGTCAAACACTGACTTAACTTTCCTAGCGAACATTAGTTCAGCTGGTGCCATGTTTGATGGTGTTCTCTGGTTAGGCGTGATTCTGTATACTTGTAGGAATTGCTGAAGCGCCTTTTCCGTTGGAACTCCTGAGGCTTTCTTCAGAGCGCGCTTTAACGTATCTACAAATCTTTCTGCGAGTCCATTGGATCTCGGATGATACGGCGGCGTCGTTATGTGGTTAATTTGATATAACTCACAAAAATCCTTAAATTCGTCAGAAGTGAATTGTGTACCATTGTCACTCACAATACACTCTGGCACACCGAACCGTGCAAATAGTTCATGCAAAAAAGTTGTTGTGGTATTGGACGTAGGCTTTTTGCAGCGTAGTACTTCCGGCCATTTTGTAAAGCTATCTACCACTATTAAGTAGTAATAATCTTCTACTGGACCAGCGAAATCAATGTGTAATCTTTCCCACGGATGATCTGTCTTTGGCCATGGTTTGTGTACTATAGGTGGTGCCTTAGCTGCTAACGCACACCCTTTACATCGATGAACCATGTTTTCGATATCCACATCCATTCCTTTCCAATATACAAAACTTCGCATTAAGCTTTTTGTTCTATTAATCCCCGGGTGACCCATATGAATGGCCCGTAGGATTCTTTTCTGCAACTTTTTTGGTACTACTACTCTCTCACCATATAGTAAAATTCCGTCACAAATTGAATAGATCTCCTGAACTTTTTGGTCCTTTGCTACCATTTTACTTTTTATTCCTAAAATGAAATCATCACTTTCAGATTTTTTTTTGATTTCTTTTGACGTAACCGGTAGCTCTCTTACAATGTTGTTTACCATGCTTTTGACCTCATAATCAGCTCTGATATTTGCGATGATTGTTTCTTCGAATCCTTCATCTTTATTCGGTACGAGTCTTGATAATGTATCCGCATGAATTATATTTTTAGATGATAGGTGTTTTATGTGGAAATCATAATTGAGAAGAATGGTTCCCCATCTTAACAGTCGATTTGCCGTGTAAACGGGTAACCCTTTCTTTGACCCAAAAATAGTGATCAGAGGTTTATGGTCCGTTTCTAACCTGAAATGTCTGCCGTAGATGTACCTATGAAATTTTGTCATGGCAAAAATGATACTCAACGCCTCCTTTTCTATCTGTGAATAACTTCGCTCTCCTGGGAGTAATGCCCTCGAAGCATGCGCAATTGGTTTTCTAGAACCATCTGGCATTATATGTTGAATACATGCTCCTATCCCGTATGAACTAGCATCACTTGCCACTACAATATCCAGTTTAGGATTGTAATGGGTTAAAAAGAGGTCGGACGTAAGCATTTTCTTAATTTCATCAAAAGCTTTTTGACATTCTACCGTCCATTCCCATGCCTTGTCTTTTTTCAGTAGTTCATTCAATGGAGCTCTTAGATTATACATTCCTTTAATGAATACTTGATAATAGTTCGCGAGCCCCAGAAAACTCTGTAGTGTCGCCACGTTAGTGGGCGTCGGCATGTTTCTAATCGCAATGGACCTTTCCGGATCTGGAAATCTGCCATTTTTGTTGATTATGTGACCTAAATATTTAATTTCCTCCAAACCAAATTCACACTTTGATTCTTTGACTTTAAATCCAAAGTCCTGAATCTTTTTAAATACTTGATTGAGGTGCTCTCGATGTTCGTCGACATTTGCACTCCTTACTATAATATCATCTAAGTAGGCACACGCAAAGTCTAAGTCATTCAACATGACGTCCATGGCTTGTTGAAAAATGGCTGGTGCCACTTTAATACCAAAAGGAAGCCTGTTGTACTTGAATAAACCCCTATGCGTGTTTATCCCTAGTAACTTCGAACATTCTTCTTCGACGGGAATTTGGAGATAGGCATCTGATAAGTCGATTTTCGAAAAAATCACTCCTCCATTTAGCTTGTTAAAAATCTCCTCAGGACTCGGTAACGGGTAATGGTAGTCCTTAATTACAGAGTTCAACCCTGTCGAAAAATCAACGCAGACTCTGATTTGGTTTGATTTCTTTTTTATGCACACAATCGGCGCAGCCCATGAATTAGATTCTACTTTTGAAATAATTCCCATTTTTTCCAACCTATCAAGTTCTTCGTTAATTTTCTCTACACTTGCGAAAGGCACGTTTCGTTTCTTTTTAAATATAGGCATAGTATTTTCTTTTAATTCAAATTTAGCTTCAAATTTGTTACATCTTCCAAGACCAGGTGTAAAGGTTTCCGGAAACTTTTTCTTTAATTCCTCTTTAATGTCCTGTCTTGATTGCGTATTACTTTCTACTTTTCTGCAGAAAGAGTTTAACGGTTTATCCCACAATTCGAATGTTTCAATAAAATCTGTACCCAACAAGTTTTCTCCATTTCTCAGAATGAAAACTTTTATTTTTTTAACGATCCCATTCAATTTCATTGGAAGTACAACCTCGCCTTCGAAGTTAATTTGCGTTCCAGTTACCGTTCGAGCGAGTTTCGTTGACTTCATTATTGTAGGCCTTTTTAAAATTTTCCATGTTTTATCGTTCATTATTGTTAAATCTGACCCTGAATCGAGTTGAAATTTGATATTCTTTTTGAATATTTCAGTCGTCACATATTTCCTCAAATCTCTATCTGATTTGATATTCGAATTTGTTTGTCTAATTCGGTTCTTGCATTTTTTCGTTTTACAACAAGATCCTTTGTGACCCTTCTTTTGGCACACGAAACATTTCTTATTTCTATATGGGCAATTTACCTCCCAATGTCTTTCGTTACAACGTCTGCAATTATATGGTGGGACTTTTTTATTTTCGTTCTTTTTATTTTCTTGTCTATTATTATAATACGCTGAATTTTTTCTCCAATTTTTCTCTACTGGGTACTTTGACTGCTTTTTTATTTTTTTAATATAAGCAATACCAGGTTTTTCGATTTTTTGCGACTATTTCTTTAACTTTACGGCCCGTTGACACTCCTCTGCTAACTTTTGCAGGGTAAGGCCTTGTTCAGATTCGAGTTTAGACAAAACTCTACGTCTTATTTCGGCACTCTTACTGGATACCAGTCCTTGAGCAAAAATTAAACACTTGAATTCTTCAACCGTAATCTCTGCCAATCTGAAATTGTCACAATGTCTATTCACTATAGATGCATATGTTAAGTAATCCTGCTCGTCGGATTTAGAGACATTCATGCATAACCATCGCTTATGCCAAAGCGACATATTTGCTCCAAACAGCTCTTTTAGCAATTTCACTGTTTCCGAGAATTCCAATTCAGTTGTTTTTCTCGGTAGAATAAAATCTACAAATTTGCTATGTTCTGCTGTACCTAGCTTTCTTAGTAATAGACTGACTTTTCTTGAATTCGACCAGTTTTCACAGTCTGTGTAGAAAATATTTTCATATCGTTTAAAGTACGCTTCAAACGTTTTTTCTTCGTCTGGCACATAGTTGAAAGTTTCCAGCGAATTAAATATGGTGTTATTAGAATATGAAGAATTTCCCTCATTTGCCTGAAAGTTGTTTAATTTCTCCAGTGTTAACTTTTGAATTTCCAAAAGTCTTTCATCTTGTTTCTGTTGTCTTTCATATTGTTTTTCCTGATATTTTTGCAGCGCTATTTGTTGTTTTTGTTGTCTTTCATCTAGCTTCTCTTGATATTTATGCTGTGCTATCTGTTGTTCCCTTATTAATAAGGCAAACTGTTCCTGCTGTGCTATCTGTTGTTCTTGCTGTTCTATCTGTTGTTCTTGCTGACGTTGTTGACTCAACTGCTGGGATTTTAATAATTCAGATATGACTTTGGATAGTTCATCCATCTTTAGCTGATAGTGTTCATGCAACAAGAAATATACTTTTAATTTGTGTATCCACTAATATCATATAAGCTGACCAAAAAAATCGAAACAACGTACGACTTTTTAATTTTATGTCTTGCTTTTACATTCACGCCCGTGCTAATCAACTTTGGTATTTTTTTTTTTCGTGAACAGAGAGCGGACTTTTTTTTTTTTGACTTCTGTTCGCGTATTTCAATGACAACGTCTGATTTTCTTATCAGAGGTAATTCGTCACTATATTGTTGAACAAATAATTTAAAAAAATAATTTTTTAAAGTTTGTTACCTTTCAAAGTCGACACGGTGTATTTGTGCTCCTTTTAATCCATGCATGTGTTTGTAGTCGGCCAATTTTTCTTTTTAGCGGGTGTCTCGGTGTAGATAATTTTTTAATTTAAAATTACCGTTATTCGATTACGACCCCTTCCAATTTTTCTGAGTGAACGTTCCTTTATGCTTAGTCGTCTTTTAACGAGTTTTACATATCCAGAAGTTTAGAATCCTTCGTCGTTACGTTAACGTTGGACTTTTAATTAATAGCTTTTTTTTTTTTTAGCCTGGGTTCTTCAATGACTTGTCCCAATTGTTGAAAACTCTCACTATTAATTCTTTCTTCTTTGCTTATGGTTCGTTCTACTTCTTTGCCTTTTTTGAAACTTAACGTATGATTCGTTCTACTTCGTCGCCATTGTTGAAACTTGACGGATGGTTCGTTCTACTTCGTCGCCATTGTTGAGTCTTGACTCAATGTTGAATCTAGCCTATTGCATGGAATAATAATGCAACACAAAATGTACTTAGAACAAGAATGTATTATAACAAGAAAGTGTACACAATAAGTACATATAGTATTTCTGTATATTTCTGGGAAGACGTTCCTGGACAATGTGTTGACTAGTCGCAGTCGATCAGAGTCTCTAGTTGGATCTCGTGATTCTATCCTTCTCTCTCGTCTTCCGGTATCAACCATTATTTATATAGTTGGTAGTCACCTATGCAGATTAGGTGGATTCCACCACAACATATATGATTCGGCTTTAATTAACGTGCAAACCACTCTCTCAAATTAATAGAGAAAGGTTCCACGTTCTCGAGTGACGCCCCATAGAAATAACTATTTATTTGTCCTATAAGGAAAAGTGTGACGGTTGAATGACCTAATATATTAACCCCATTTGGGAAAAGAAAATTAACTGGCACAAAATAAGTAGATATTGTCATATATATATATATATATATATATATATATATATATATATATATATATATATATATATATATATATGTATATGTATATGTGTGTGTATGTGTGTGTGTGTATTGTGTATTTAGCCAGCATTTCTTCATCAATGTATGTTTCATTAATTTATATCGACAAGTTTTTTTTTCCTTTTAAACAAATTCCTTTCATATCGTCTGATAAGTTTAATAACATTATCATTGAAAGACGGAAGAAAATCAACATATTGATACATTTTTTTAATGTCTTCACATACTTAAATCTTCTCGTTTTCACTACCCCGTGGTCATATGGGATGTCATAGTCCGCGGTGCGACTTATATTTCGAGCGGCTTGTATGCATGCGTATTCATTCGTCCTTGTTTGGAAATATTCCATGCAAACAAAACAGACTATCATTGTTGGTATGTCCGTGTATTGTTTAATTTATTATAATGTAATTGTCATCCCTGATGATAGCTTATGTAAGCCGAAAGCTTAGATAGGATTAAAAAACATGTATCAATATGGTAATTTTTTTCGACTCTCAATGATGTTATTAAGCTTATCAGACGATATGAAAGGAATTTGCTTAAAATAAATTGACAAAACTTGTCTATATTGTTTCACGAAACGTGCATATATATATATATATATATATATATATATATATATATATATATATATATATATATATATATATAAAACAAGTGTGTATTTGGGCAGAAATCCCTCATTTATACAAGTTTCGTTAAATATTGTAATTCATTTTTAGCTGGTGTTATTTGTCTTAAAACTCGGTTATTTGTGAATGCGGTAGTTCTACAGTCCTAGTTGGCTTCCAAAATATCTAATTTAATAGTTGTGTTTTTTCAGTAACATTCCCGTGATCTATACAAGTTTCATTAAATATTGGATCTAATTTTTATCTATTGTTTGTTTCGCAAAACATTTTTTTCTGAATAAACAATACAATAACAATAAATTTTCTTTTCTTGATGTATTGAGAGATCCTAATAATAATGCAATTACTACCTCCCCATGTAAAAAAACAACTCGAATAAAGTTTAAACTCTACAAGCGAATGTCATGTCTATTACAAAATACCTATTATAAAAAAATTAATAAACCGTACAAAAGTTAAATGTTCTGCAAAAATTTCTACAATGAATTAAAAAGACACTATCAAACGTTCATTAATAATGACATTCCTAATCAGATCACTGATGAAAAAATTAGACGAGCTATTAGAAATATTAACATAAACCAAAAAGGACATACTACTTCCTCAAATAAACCTATACATATCAACTTACTATATCGTAATTCTAAATATAAACAGGATGGTAACATTCAATACAATCTCATAAGTACAAATAAATTCGCCACTGGTGACAGACACAAATGAAAGTCCTTATATACTATAATAAATTACACACAACCAACTTAATCTTACGCAATAACACGTCTCCGTCGATTAATGATTTGGAAAAATACAACATTGTTTGTCTTAAATGTCATTTGGGAGATTGTATCACCGACAAAGAGTAAGTATATATGTTGGCTTGATAACAACATTATCAAGATTTCTTACACACCGTTTATCAAATAAATTTGTTGCAAAACATTTAATGTCGTATTCCTGTCCACCATCACAATACAGTAAAATACTTGTTCGCAACACCAATGTACTACACCATGAAAATAATAAAAACAATCCTTCTCTAATAATAAGAAATAATTTCAAAAGAAGCAATCCAACACTGAAAAAATATTATGTGTATAGTAGCAATGTGTTAAAATCTATTTGAGTTAACTAACATTAAACACTTTTTTAAAACTTACCATTTTACACTTTTAAACATATCTTTGTTTGGGAAAGCTTGTATACAAAATATCGTAACAACGGTTAATTTTAAAATGCTTATAGCAGAGCGCGTTTGATCGTGTTCGCAGTATCGCTATCACAACGATTACAGTTACATTAAGTTTGTCTTCGCAATTCATCCCTGCGGATGGTCCAGGAGGAGATCGAAAACACTTGCGTTAAAAAATGCGGTAAAATTCAATAAGATCACAATTGGCTTCAACCTGTATAATTTAATGAATTCTTTCCTAATCATTGCCTTCATTTCATCTTTGGTGTTATAAGAAATTCTGTTGGTCTCTCGCTCAACTGCTCTCCACACATAATAGTCAATGGTGGTCTCATCTGGGGAGTTCGGTGGCCAGATTTAGGGGTGATATGTTCGCAGAACTTGAGCGAATTCGAGAAACTCTAAGAAGATATATGCCATCACTAAATTGACATAAAATATTCTATTCTGATCAAAAGAGAAAATGAATATTTCAACATTGTGACTTAATTGCAAGTTCATCTACAGTAAATTAGCGCCCAGCCTCTTACACTCACACCATTCCAGGCAGATCTTCTAATATCCCTGTGAGTTCTGGAGGCATGCGTAAGCTGAAAACATGGGAATTGCTTAAAGAAAGAAAGAAATGGCATTTCCAAATGTTTTGATTTCTGTTAATTTGAATTTATAACATACACAACGTTGGTTAGTCACTGTTTCATATATTTCTCAAGTGTGATCGAGTATTGCAGAAGCTTTCCATAATATATCTATTTTAAGCGTAAATTATCCGTTGGAATTACAATTTTTGTTACTACTTTTTAATTCAACTTCACCAATGGAATGAAGTATTTTTACAAATATTTGTTTTACAGTTTTTCCGTATTTCTGAATAATTCCAAAAATATACAAAATTAAAACTTTCTCCTCATAATAGAGTAAAATCCTTTCCTTTAACATGAACGAATATTTATAACACTACATTCATGCATTCACTATCTTTTGAAGCAAACATTCCTTGGACAAAGTAACAGATTTAGTTCGGAATTAATTCCTGATGTTTGTATTTTAGGTACGTAGGCATCCTTCAGTGCAATATAGGCGCAACATAATTCTTCTATCTATTCTTTCGTTCACCTAAGCTAAACTTTAAATATCTCCTTGATGATCACACGTCAAGCTATATTCAGCATTGAACGATTGCAACATTTGTTCATCAGAAAGTCATCAATCAATGTTGCCTGAAGTCAAACATCTCTGCTTCGGAGAACATATTTAATTGTTGCCTTCTGCCATAACTCTTCTTTGTATAGATGTAGGGGTCCTTGAAAATTTGGGAAAATATCACCCTACAAAGATAGATATTCCTTTATTTTCAAGAAAGGAAACAGTGATAAAAATGACATGAAAACTTTGATTTGTATAACAATGAAGGATAACCACTTAAGACACGCAGACGTTAGATATTCTCTCAAACATCTTTGTTTGATACAAACATAATGTCTGTCTGAATTTAGTATTCAAATGAAATAAACCTCAAAAACTCAAAAAGTTCTGAAACAATATTTGTCAAATTTAAAGGCCTCCATTTCCTCATATAGTGACATATGCAAGCAAATTTTCTGATCTTTTTAATTGTTAATTTTTCAGATATTTGTAATTTACTAAAATGGACTTACTAGGGTTAATATGAAGATTAAACTAATATTAAATTAAAACCTGCGAAATATAAATTAAAAATTGATTTTTTTCATAATATATGTTGTAATGTGGGTGAAGGGATTTATCTAATAACTGATGAAAAAAGAAAACACATTTATTGAGTGAGGCAATTTTCACATTGGCGATATTTAAACGATCTTTGCAGAGACTATCGTGCGATAAAGAAGAATGTTGAAAAGATATGATGAGAAGTCCAAGCAAAGGAAAAGGCTTTAAGAACTTGCTTCCTCGAGTTGAACGTAAATTAAAGCGATTTATAGTTAAATGTTCACTTTTGACAATCGCTGAGATTTTTTTAATGCTGGATTTCAGGGAGTCAAGAAAGACAAGAAGTGTAGAATACTTTGTAAAATGGGATCTGTAAAAAATCTTTTAGGCAAACTCCTCTCGCTCCTCATAAAGGATCAAAATTGGGACAAGAAATGCATGTAAATTCCTTTTCGAAAGTAATAGATTATTACGTGTTATTAAGATAAATTTTGTCAGTAGATGCATTCTTATATTAAAATGTAAAGGATTCAAATACTTATCATATGTGTTTGTTATTTGTTTTATTACAGGTGTTTATCATTTTTGATAATTTTATAAGCTTTTTATTGAAAAATAATCTGTTTATTTGTTTTCCTAATATCATCAGACGCCACTTTATTACATTACAAAAACAACTTCAATAAAACATATTGATACTTTTAAAATTTTAACACATGCTTTGTTTCGACATCTAAATTGATAGTTTAAAATTTGACAATTTATTTTCAAACCAAATTTGAATTATTGGAGTTTATATTATTTGTTTAATAACTTCAGGGTGTAATATCCTTATAAATGTTTCTATCATGCTATTTAGAATCAACATTTAAATAGAATCCCCTGTGGTGTAATGCTTACTGTATCGGGGTGAAGACTTCAGGAACTGAGTTCGAATTCCGGACGACTTTATTGCATTCACTTCCACATGAATAGAATTGAAATCTATGAAACACTTTTCGCCTCATCTATTGGATATTTACCAATGGCTGACAATCAATCTAGGAACATACATCTCTCATTTCAAAAATCAACCCAGTGAAGCAGTATGAGGATAGTCAGAGATTGGTTGCTATACTATGTCTGTAAAATGCTATCATGGTTGATTTCAACACCTATGGATGACTCCATTGGAATGAAATTGTCTCGAAGTATTTCGAGAATAGCAGTCATTGGGTCGATAGGAGATGGATGAGTCGGTTTGAAAATAATGTTTGTTTTTTCTTCATTCCATTGGATATATGAATACAATCGAGAGTCAGAAAAAGAAAAGTATTATTAATAGGGAAAAGCATCCCAAATTTGAACACCTTATTAAGTTCCCCCAACTCATTTCAGTTATAAACATATTACAAACGTTTCCATCATATCTATCGCTGTTATAAGAGTAACTAAAGGACAAAGAGAAAAACGTCTTCCTCGGGTCAAAAGATAGTAAATGTATGAATATTGTGTTATAAATATATTCGTTCATGTTAAAGGAGAGGATTTTACTCTATTATGAGGAGAAAGTTTTAATTACATGTATATTTTTGGAATTATTCAGAAATACGGAAAAATTGGGAAAAAAAGACTAATCATAATTGTAAAAATGCTTGATTTCATTGGTGAAGTTGAAATAAAAGGAATAAAAAAATTTTCTGTTATAAGTGTAACTAAATACCAAACAGGAAAACGTCTTACTCGGATCAAAAGCTTAATACATTAGATATTCGAGTCTATGACGATGATATAGGTAAAAACTGAAACGTCAACGTCTAACTTATAGTAATCAGACACCATGGTTATTCTAGTGTGAGTCCTAAATAATCTTTCATTTTACTCTGATTTCTTCGGTTTTTATCCTCTAAGTGATGTCTACCTCATCACACATTCATATATGATTCTTATCTCCCTTGACATTCAACTTGTGAGTTCTTGTCAGTAATTGCACCTTTAACGTCTCTCTTCTCTGTTTGCATGAACTACCTACTTAGAAAACAAAGAGACTTTATCTCTTGTCCTCAGGGAATGAAATATATTTTCGTTCAGAACCACAAGTTTAACCTAATCTGATTGTCATTCCGTCTACATCGGAAGGTGGTCAAAAATATATTTATTGGACGTAGGAAATTAGTACATGAATTTCATTAAAATATTTCGCAATAGCAAAGTAATGTCAATCATAGGATAATTTCAAGATATCATAAATATTAACTGAATATATTAAGGATTTGAAATACAAAAGATGGCTGAGAAGTTCGCGGGCCGATCGATTTTACAAACATCAGAAAATAACAATGTAGATTTGGGGTGAAAAGTTAATTGCCTGGACCAACAAATTTTTGTTACCTCATCCTGAGCAAACCGTTCGTCCGATTGGCATGGAAATTCACACACAGATCAGAAATTTACGGCATTCGTACTTGACGTCTTCTGATCTTTCAATTGTTCCTCCGATTTTGGAAAAAGAGTCGATAAAACAGATAGGGGGTCGAATATTGATTCGAAAAAAATTCATCAGTTTTTCAGTGGTAGTTTTCACAAATTACAAGTGATATCCATCAAATTCACATTGAGCAATGTCCTTACTTATAGTTTTGAGGTGCTGTTCCTTGTTTTTAAAAATTGATATCAGTTATCGGAAAAAAACCAATAAAATCGATCACTCTGGGACATCCGATTCAAATCCAATGGAGGTGATTTTTGGCTCTATTTTTCGTAAACTGCAAGGAAGTTTCACGAAAAATATGTTGAGCATTAGTTTTATCAACAGTTATTATTTGCTGACCTTTTTCTTCAATATCGGTATCAATTATCGGAAAAAATGGATAACGTCATACAACTTTTGACTTTGACTTCCAATTCAAATCCAGTCATGCTAATTTTGGGCTATATTTTTCACAAATGGAGAAGAATTTCCACCAAAATTACGTTGAGCATTGATTTTATCGGTGCTGACATTCATTTTCAATATCGATACCAATTACTGGAAAAAATCGATACACACGATCACTTTGGGACATCCGATTCAAGTCCAGTCTAGTTTTTTGGGGGCTAGATTTTTCGCAAATGGCGAAGAATTTTTAACAAAATTCCCGTTGAGCATTGTATTTACCGACTGTATTGAGGTGCTGACTTTCCTTTTCAATATCGGCTTCAATTATCGGATAAAATCGATAAAATCATGCCCCTTTTGACTTCCCATTCAAATCGAGTTTACCTGAATTTGGCGATGTTTTTCGCAACTTGCTTGGGATTTTGATTATCTTTATCGGGTTTAATCGTGGCAATTAAAACCTTTAGCCTGTGAGCTCCTTTGTGAGCAACTGAGGGAAGTCGATACAATCGGAATTTGCGAATACACCAAACAAACGTATGTTCAACTGAGACGTCTACACTACAGACTCTACAGCTGATTGTTATTCACACACGCGTGACTATGCATCACATAGCGGTATCACATTGGCTGAGTGCAGTACGTGGTCGCTGATTGGTGTTCGAAACACTAGGACGCTCGATGATTGGCACAACCGATTGGCCAATAATACTTCGCATTTAAACCTGTTGTGCACAGCTGTGGGACGAAGGTCTCACTTCTGCTCCTGTTACGCCGCCATCCGGTTGATACGATAGGCTCATTCAAATGATCATTTCTCCTACCGCAAGTTGTTTCTTACGTCTTTGTTTTCCGTTTGTCTGTTAACTATATTTTTCCAACTACCACAAACAATTTATTCATCTGTTTTACTTAAACAACTGCATTCCCGATTCTGGATCACGCTTTGTGATACTAAGTTAGTCTTTGTATTCATGTAATGGAGCAACACTAATCAACCTCTATTAGCAATTAGCATCACATTTCCCCATGCTGCCAAAAAGGAGGGTATGTCTTAGACTTCGGTTTGCACGAGCGTCCGCGATGAGGGCAAGAAGGGCCTGCGAGTCCCATGAGCTGACTACAATGCAGCGCCCTCATGCAGGCCTCGGAGTCACAAGAGGAGCGTGCCACCTGCTTGGCTGGGAAAGCTGCCTACAGGGCTTCGTTGCGATCAAGGCTCAAAAATGCACAACGATCGAGAATGAACGCACGGGCTGCAGCAACCACCTCTGCATCTCGGGCTTCCGAGACTCATCAACAAAGGCTTCTTCGTAACGTAAGAAACGCTGCTGCCACTGCGAAATCAAGGGCAATAGAGACAATTGAACACAGGTGCGCCCGTCAATCCAGGAACGCTGCTGCAACAGCGAGCTCTAGGGCTGCTGAGATACCACTCTGTAGGTCCGTTCGAAATGCTAGGAATTCTGCCACCACTGCCAGATTGAAACATTTGACCGCAGGCGCGCCCGTCAATCCAGGGACGCTGATGCAACAGCTAGGTCGAGGGAGTCCGAGACAAAGCTACAACGGGCAACCCGCAATGCCCGGAACGCTGCAGTGACTTCTGATGCCAGAAACTTCGACGGCCCACAGACAAGGGCAAATAGACTTTCAATGACTGCTACAAACATGGCCGCTGTGCGCTTATCACAAACTCCCCAAGCTCGCCGAATACGCCTCGACGGCCACATTCAGCGCCTTGCGACCGCCCTTGATGTTACCTGTCCCAGTACCTCTTTTTGGTTTTTCTTGGCTTTCAATTACGACCCCGGCTTTAACTTAACTACGCGTGACGACATAAATGTAGGGTCCATGACCTGCATTTGCCAATTCTGCAACGCCTGCAAGTGGCCCGGGGAGCCTGACGATCTGTGCTACTCCTGCAAACTTCGACTGCCACCTCTGCATGAACCACCTACACCGTTGAGGGGACTAATAGCCGGCCCCCTTCCCGACTCCAACCACTTCATTAAAACAATTAGACAATACAACAATTCATTTCAAATGAACTTATCTGGGGCTCAGGTGGTTCGTGGAGAAGATTAGATGCCTACTTTCAAAATACAGGCGCAGGTATTCCATCGCATTGGGTCTCTGCTGTCTGAGGAGACCTCTATGCCTAAATTCATTAAACTGTACTTTATTGCAGACTATTAACCTACAGGCCGAAACCAAGATTGGTATTTTACCGCCGTCGTGAAGAGTTCCTCGCATAGTACTACTTCAGGCCATGCTTCACGAGATTAACAGCTACATTCGCACTTTCAAATAAGATTTGGAAAATGCTCCCTTTCCTTCCTTCAGCATTGTAATAGACGCCGACAAACGGCCTCACGATGAACACGAACACGCTACAATGCTCCTGCGTGCAACGAAGTGGCCGCTATTATACATGGGTAGCAAGACCGTACTCGCGATAATGTCCTCAAATCAAGAGTCGGCGCTCTTCGGAGGATTTCAGAGACCCATCGATCATATGACGCATTGCAGTCCCCTTAACATTTCCCTTATGGTGACGATGGCTACCATTTCGGCATTCCCATTCATACTCCGGGTGGCCAACCTACAACGTCTTCCAAAGCCTTATCGTGCAATACCTTCTACTCATACAGTTTCATGATTAGGGGTGGAGACTTCAACCTGTTTCATAAATGCAAGGAGTGTTTCCAACAGTTTGCGGTTGACATGGCCGCTAAGATGGAATCGGAGAGTCTTTGTTTTATACGGAATTATCAGAAACAGCTGCGGTCAGACTCCTATGTACACTTATGCGACAGCCTCCGAAATTAAGTCAATCCCCGCGACCTAGGGAAGCTGTGTATTCTGCCCTCTACCTACACTGGGGGGTGGGCGTGGCGTTACATGCATGAACGCACGCAGGGCGCCATGACATACGTTAGGCAATATGGGCGGCCAGACTTATTTATAACGTTTACCTGCAATGCCAAATGGGTTGAGATCACGCGTGAACTCTTACCCGGACAGGATTACACTCATTGACATGACATTACCGCCCGCGTAATCCACTTAAAACTGAGAAAACTTATGGACTTAATAGTGAAAGGGCGAGTGCTACAGTGAAAACGCAACCACTATTTTACATTGCCAGAATTAAAAATCTTGACAGATTATGAACGGGTGGCAGTCTTCGGGTAAGCACGGAACAGCAATACAGCCGCCACCTATTGCAACCGGTTGCCCTTGATATCAATGATTTTGCTACCAGTGAATTTTTACGGCCTTTCAGGGACTACAACAACTGCGGATACGTGCGTAAGTTCAATAATTCAAACCCCAAAGCAATTTAACTACATAAAGCCGAACTTTTACATAGTAGAGAAATAAACTATTTAAGAATGAAGAATCGCAGATTTATGTTGGATGCATATATTCTGTTCCATAATGTAATATTTCTCTGACGAAAGTTCGTCTGAATTGAATTTCTTCCTTACCAGTAGAATACGAAAGAAATGAGATGGATTAGACCTTGTGTCCTTGGCATGGCGTGTCTTAGCTTTAAATGGCTGAACTTGGGGAAATATGGAACAAAGTATGTCGTGTAATTTGGCAAGGAAATAGCGAGGGGATTACATCGTTTCGTCTAAGGGAAGGGTCTTGTCGGGTGGAAATAATTAATCAAAAATGAGGTCCTGTAAATCCTTTTCAACTCTGTTATATTTGCGAATTGAGAATTTGCCTTTTCCAGCGTAGATGTAACAGAAATACACCATTTTATGTTTTTGTTCTGGCATAGATAGAACATATCAAAAGCGTTATGGTACTTTCTGGCGCAGTGTAAGCAATTTTCCAACCTCCCTATCGGTGGATCGTAGTTGACGTATGGAGTGAAACTGATACCCTTATATACTTCAAGGCTAGGAGCTTCATTTAGAGTAAAACCGTTCAACATGACTGGCGAAATTCAGAATCTGCTCACTAATGATATAATGCTAAAAGCTTGGTTTGGTATAGAATATTACAAGCTAGTTTTCGCCGTCCGCCTTGAGCTTAGACAAATTGTGCAGAAAAGAGACTTGCTGCTAGACTCTGGTCGTCTTGATTGTTAGAGATGCACCGATAAATTGCGGTATTGTATGAATATGTATTTACTAATGAACTGAGAACTTCCTTGGGCAGATTGTTAATATAAAACTTTAAGAGAGTAAGAGCGATAAGACAGCATTGCGGAAAGACTATATTGATTCCTAAAACGGGAGGCACGGTGGAATAATGGATAACGGCTCGGTTTGAGGAATCGTAGAGCCGAGTTCGAATTCCAGTCGAATCCGTTACATTCACTTACGTGCTAACACCCTTGGGAAAGGTGTGAATCCACTTCTTCTCCCTCCAACTATGGGTAAATAGCAGGACAGACTGGGTTCTATAGCCTTGGATGGCAACTGGTCTAGGAGAAGGTCAACTCTGAATTCAAAACCATTCGGCGTCTGCACCGGCATCCAGCGGCCTCTTGCTTACTCCTGCCTCTGCGTCTGTGTAAGTTCTGCGGCAAGTAAGAGCATATTCCTCCCTCCAATGGGATAGCACGCGAGGTGTGGGGACCGCGTGTGAAGGTCAAACTCCCTTGTTACTCCGTTTCAAGAATTCACCGCCGTTGGAATCGGGAATGGCTGACGCTCGTTTCAGCATTGGTCGGCCTTCGTTCCGGACGCGGTGAATTCCTTGGGAGGAGCCGGCTTAACCGATCCAGGGTGAATGCCGCAGCATACATACATCAGAGACAATGGCCTAAAACGGCTTGACATTAACAATGGCTGCTGTAGCCTTACTCGATTGGAAGGATTTGAAAATTAAGAAGAAACTAATATGTCACTCCATGTCAAAAATAATTATTTTTTTGTCGAACAGTGAGTAAAGGAAACAAATTCCCAAGATGCAGAATGTGTAATTCCAAAGGTAGAAAAAAATGCGATTTTTTTATCAGCGAAATAACTGTTTTATCACTGAACTATTTTATTAACTAAAGATTATATTGAGATGAAAATATGGCAGTCGAAAACATGAGAAAACGTTAAATAGAGGATTGTTTTTAAATACTGTCAGCCAGTTATGTGCCATATTGATACACGTTTATGCGATCATGTATCTCTCGATAGATGACTGACGAGTCAATTTTTCCCGCAGCAGGTTGACATTTCATTCTACGGTAGACCAGTTGCCATCAAGGCCTGTCCTGCTATTTACCCATAGTTAGGAGAAGACGAGGATTAATACCTTTTCAACGGTATTAACACGTAAGTGAATGTAATGGATCTGCCTGAAATTTGAACTCGGCTCTGCGATTTCTATAATCCGATTCGTTATCCATTACTCCACCGTGACTTTTAAGTAACTTATGTTGATAAAACCGACGATTATTCCCTGAATACATTTTCCCCTCAAACTATATAAAAATTATAAATTCAATCGTGGAAATGAGAAATGGAAACAGTATTTTTCCAAGTGTTTTGGAAATTTACATATAATAAAGGAAAAGAAAAACTACATGGAAAACTTTATCCTGCTTCCTGAAAGCATAATGAGTTTTTCAAAGATGATATTATATACGTGTAGGAATTGGAAGTGTTTAAAGGATCGAGTGTAATGTAAGTGCAGTTTATTATTGCTACCAAACTGAGTCTTCACAATTTTATATTGTATAATATATTCACAAAAAAAAAAACAACTAACATTTCCGGAAAATAAAAACACATATTGGGCGTGTTGTTTCTCAAGTCGACCAACTTCCGAAAATCGAACTAAAAGACTAAAACATCAAAATTTGTAGAGAAGAAAACTTTCATGATCAGGTCAAGAAAATTACAGCATCAACTCCTATTTACTTAATATTACATTATTAGCTAGATGTAAATGCTTTTATGATTACTCTACCTCTATAATATATGTCCTTTCAAAATCCATGAGATTATGGCTCCCCGCGACTCCCTATTAATTGTAGCTCTGAGTAATGTTTGATTATTTTGCTTTCCCGTTTTGTACCAATTCTGTCCACCAGCTCACCAGGTAGGATATTCGCTACATTCCCCTGTCCCTATTACCTTCAAAATATCCTATGAATATCAAATTCCGCATGCATACTTTCCTCATTATGTCTTCTAGAAATTTTAACCTTCTTTTTCTTATTCTAAATGTAAACAATTCTTACTTCCCATTATCATTAAAATCCTCGCTTTACTAGCAGTTTTCAATCTATGGCATTTCAGGATCATTATATAGCAACACATTTCTGACGTCACAGATCTCTTTTTATCTGTGAGGGGATTGACCAACATTCATTACCATATAGATGGATCGATATTACATAACAGCTAAGCACAACTTTATTTATTTCTAACAAATTACCCCTGTTTCTTAATATTTGATTAACCCCTTTTTAATCTTTTCACCACCAGCAAGGGAATAAAAAATACAAGGAACCAAAGGATTACGAAGATTTAAAGAAACAGAAAAATAACTTAACACTATGAGGCAGAGGATGACGATTGAGAATTTATTAATCCTTGTGAAAATAGTAGTTGACCGGAAAAACCAGGAAGCCGGAAGTGAGTTCCACAGCGGGAAATGCACGAGAAGAAAGAATTATCAATAAATTAATTATTGTTAGAGTTAGTAATTTAAACAATGTCATTATGATGCCTATATTCTCGCCTATTACTGCGCTTGAACTCGGGAAGGTGTAGTACACCGTGAGATCAATTACCGTGAAAGTATTTATACAAGCTGCGTAGGGCGATGAGTGAATAGAAATTGCCAAATAAGCACCATTAAAGATGCAGATTATTCTTTTGTTTTTATTAAGAATGGATAAATGCAAAACTTTATTATAAATGTAGAAGATAGATTTTGGCGGTAAAAGGTTTTCTAGCAATGTTTCTAATGAACCGGCTTTCCTAACAGCAGAACAATAATATAATCATTCGATTCATATTATTAGAAAATGTGAGACCAAGAAATCAAAGAGATTTGCTCTCCTGGGCGTTAGCATCAGTCATGTTGATAGAAGGTTAAAACGGTCATTTAATTCGATTAATGTTGGTAAGATTCGTTTTCGAGGCGTTAAATTTAATAAACAATTTCTTGTCCCGGTTAAGTGTTGGGGTTTTTGGGTACTTTGGTATATTAGTGAGTCAGCCAAAATGAGCTGACTCATTTTATAGTTCACCAATAGAGGGTTAACTAATCAGATGGCTCAAAATATTCAGTTAGACGTGTATAAAGGCGGTCATGTTATTTTTTTCGGAATATTCACTGCCAGCCTTTGATATCGAAGACTGAAGAATTACGGAACAACTGCTGGTGGTATTGGCGATATAGTCACATTTAGTAGAGTGTCTGACTCGTGAGTGTTAATCTTTAACGTTGTTTCATATAACGGATTACGTACTCTGCTGGATTCTATATTCATAGGCTATGGTGAATATGGACAACATTAAGAACAGTATGAAGTCCATTTTGGAGATCAGCTGCCATGGGAACTATCAAACTTCCAATTAAGACAGGAATAAATACTTGTGTCAGCAACATAGATAGCGAGACAAAAATTGATGAGGCCAGTAAAGTTGTTGAAAATCAACAACAGAGTTGGTCAATAATAGCATCCTTGGGGACCCACGAATTTCTTTTGAAGAATTTTTTTCCATTATATCGATTCTGATATCTTGTGCGTGACGGCATTTCCTATTTGCTACAACGGATAAAATTTCATATATTGCAAAAGATACTTATAATATCTTTCTTGATATGGGACATAATTGGCCAAGATACTTAGCTCGCACTTCCAGGATGATAATTGCACTAGATTCATCCAGTCTCTATAATGAATTGCTATTTATTCCTTTGGGTCTCACCTGCTGTACTTTTGCCAAT
>OZ038481.1:112920090-112955090 GCA_964036315.1 Acanthosepion esculentum
ATATATATATATATATATATATATATATATCAATGTATGCATTTACGTATGTAACAATTTCGGATATGCAAAAAATATAAGTGAAACAGTTAATATAAATAAAGTTAAAAAAACGTTCTTACTCTTCGTGGTGTTCCATTCTCTGATGGAATTTATCAAAACAGTTTATATGATTTTTTTGCAAAATGTATTTATAAAAGCAAGTACAAATATCGTTAAATTTTCAATTTAATTTTCTGCCTATGAATTCTATTTTCTTTATTCATATTTATATATCTCCCTATACACACACACATACACACACACACTCACACACACATACACACGCACACACACACATATGCAGGTACCTCCACTGTCGCGTAAAAAAGCAGCAAATCACGATGAAAAAAGGCACATAAATCAACGAAAACAAAGTTTTGTCTCAATATGTTGTTATTAATTGAACGCTAAAGCATTAAAAGTATTATTTCCACTGAGTAAAATATTCTGGTGTATTTCAGATAGAAATTATATAGATTGGAATGTCACCTATATGCACGATTTTTAAAAAATTTTCTTAAAAGCGGCCATTTTCTAGAAATCAAAAAAAAATACATTATTCATCGAAATTTTTTTATTTCTTCACAAAATAATGTCCTTAATATAACATATTTAAAAAAGCAAGTCAAAGCTTTTTTAATTAATTAATGTCATAGATTTTTACATTTGTTTTTATAATTCAGAGCAGATTTTCTATGAAACCGTTAACTGTTTTACAAAAAAGAAATAACTGGTGATGTACTTTCTATAAAGTGTCCTGCTTTTAACTAATAAAACAAATCCCGTGTTTAAAGATTTAATTTGTCGAAATTTCATGAAAATATGTAAGGGGTAGAAACATGTTAAAAAAATATATCTTTTTAACACGATTTTCGAAAAAAAAAATCATAAATAATTTCATTCATTTGTAAATAGGTCCTGAATGTTTCATTAAAATCCTACAATTATTTGATATTTGCAAGAATTTCCAAATCAACGTTTGTTTTCCTTGGGAAAAGCGAAAAATAAAACAAACCTCTTTTCTCTGTTAATTCACTGTCGTAAATAAAAAAAATAACCAACATTTTCTACGTGCTAGAAAGGAGTAAATAATTTCAAAAAATAATACAAAAATATTTTCGCCTTTCCTCTTCTTGAGAACATAAACATATTTAGACTAAACTTTGTTTTCGTTGATTTATGGTCTTTTTTTCATCGTGATATACTGCTTTTTTACTCGGCCTAATGGAGGTGGCTACATATAAACTGCGTCTAAAGATTATATGCAAAAGAGGTATTGTCAAATATTTTATGTAAAATTCATAGATATGTGTTATCCAATGAGATAATTTGTACTATTATGTATAGCGAGTAAGCATGAAAGCAATTAAGTCCAAATTTTCAATTTCAGATTGATATTTAGTATTTTTTCAATACTTATAGCAATCTGCAGTGTCAAGAGATTATTTGCAAGAACTAGAATTTAGTATTATTGCTCGTAAAAAAGAACTAACAATCAATGAAAAGAACTATATAATCAAATAAATTAGTAAAGCAAAGTCTTCGCTTCAAATTTCGAAGGATTTTAAAAGGGATCATCAAACAATCAAGAAAATATGTCAAATGGGAATTCAACCAAGGAAAAAAAAGTCTCAGGCTGAATTCGGGAATTTAACAAAGCGAGATCTATCACATATCAGAAGAGAATTAATAACAAACTCAAATGCGTCAGGTGCGTTCATATTTGAGGCCGCTGGAGCTCCTATGGTGTCAAGAGAAACAAGGTGTAAAGCATTAAGGAAGTTTGCTGATGTAAAGAATCAAATAAAGAAACCCATTTTAACAAATAAACATAAAGAAAGAAGATTGCAGTGTGCCGAAAATACATGAAAACTGATTTCAGTAAAGTGATTTTTACAGAAGAATCAAGCATCACCCTCGATGGGCCCGATGGATGGACTCGAGGAGGCTTTTGCAAGCAACATGACTCAAGAAAAATTTTTAAACGCCTACTAGGCGGCGGTGGGATCATAACAAGGGCTTGGATTATTGGTAATGAGCTCGTGGGTCCATTTAAACTGAAAGACGGGGTGAAAATGAATTCCAAAGTTACTGTGATTTTCTAGAGCAATATTTCTTTCAATGGCTTGGAAACCAGTCTTTAGCCAAGCGTAGATCAATGATCTTTATGCAAGAAAACGCACCAAGTCATGCATCAATGTTTACTAAATCTTGGTTGAAAGAAAAGGGATTTGTTGAAGATTCTCTTGTGGACTGGCCTTCAAATATGTGTGACTTGAATCCCACTGAGAACCTGTGGAGCATCCTCAAGAGAGATATTTATTCTAATGGAAGGCAATTCAACAGCAAGTGTGACCTCTGGGAGGCAGTTACAGCTGCTTCAAACAACTTACCACCCGCTAAAATTGCAAATCTAACATCAGATGTTGACAATAGACTGCTAAGAGTTATTGAAAAGAAAGGAGCATTTGTGCAATAAATTTTAGGAGGTTCTTATTATTTTTTTTAATATATCTTTTATTTTTAAAATAATTTTTCTTTTTTTATGTTTTTCCTTTAAGAAATTGACGAATTTGTTCTAAAATCTTTTCATATTATTTTTTTACATTAGTTTTACAAGGTATAATAATGTAAAAGTATCAAAATAAATAGTTGCAAATAAACTACTGACAGTCAATTTAGTCTGTTTTGTTAACTTAGTAAAATATTTTCCAACCAAAAACAATAGATTTCTCTATCACCATATATCTAAGTTAATAATATTGAGTAGAATCAAAACAACATCATAATAGGACTTTTAACATTAAAGACGCAACTCTTTATACCAATTCATAACTCGCATATAATCTCTAGACGCAGTTTATATATATATATATATATATATATATATATATATATATATATATATATATATATATATATATATATATATATATATATATATATATATATATTACACAACACATATACAGACATACGCTTAGACACAGCCGTATCAACTAGCATCTCTCAATAAATCTGAATTCTTACATGTATTAAATCTAATTTTGCATGAACTAAAAACATACGTTTTTAAATAGTAATGTGTATAAAATATATGCCTTTTGCAATATTTAAGCTACGATATAAACGTGTGTTTATTTGCATATTAACAGCGATTTGTAAATAAATGAATATCATCGTACATATCAATTATCTATTCTATTACAATTTAACGAGAAACATATGTATTTTCTATAGCTGAATTCACAAGAGCCACATGGCGGTAATTGCACAATGTCATTTAGTTGGTTGACAAATCCCAGCTGTTATGTATAACACTAGGAAGATGGATGTCATAAGCCTGTAGCGGAGGTTAACAAAAGAAAGCATGTGGCTCCACCGAGGATTTTAAAGGACACTACTGGTCTGGTTTCGCTTTCACATCGGGAAATATTTGCAAGTAAGACTAACTGGTTTATAATGCCTGTTATATTCATATGTGTTATACTTCCTCTTTATGTAATAAAGAGTGACAGGTGTATAGCTATTTTTATAAAATGTATTGTATGACATAGATGTATATAAAATAACATTGTGAATAATATCTATGCGTAATCCTTTCTTTCAGTCATTCAGGCCCTCTGTTCCGTTGTAGTAATGCGATAGTTTATAACGCATATACTAATGTCTATAATGGGAAACTGGAAATAATCCTTCTTTTCTGGAACGCTCTTAGTAATATTATGATTAAAGTCAATATTCCAGATCTCATAAGTTTCGTTATAGGAAGATAAATAGAGAGCTAATTTTCTCCAGATTTTTAAAGTTGCTTTTGTATTTCCGTAAAATAATATATCAAATGTTGCAATATCTCCTAAATAAGAAAAAAATGTCTCGTTTACGTCAGGAGAAATTCATTCATATATATTGTAGCCTACTTATGGCAATCGTAAGCACAAATTTGTGCACAAACGCGCGTGCGCACCACGCACACGCAAACGCGCGTGCGCACACCGACGCATACGCACTCGCGCGCGCGCACACCGACGCACACGCACACACACGAATACACGATGAATACGACTGAAAAGATACTGCGGTTATCTTTTTTATTGAATTTTTCTTGTGTTCATATAATTTTCTTCTTTTCGGAACACACATTCCGTAGAAATTATACAAATGATTTGTATGCCCGAGCGCTTTCTGCTATACTTTTAGCCGTTATCAAAGAACTTGTTATTTGTAATTTTAACTGAAAGCATGTATTGTTTTATATATGCATCTTGAGTTATAGAAATATTTTATTTTCCAAACACTGTTAGCACATTGTGGCCGTGTTCATAGTTATCTTTTTATTATTAATACTTCCATTATTTTTTTAACTTTTTCATTAGTCTCTTTTATTATTTTTTAAAGACTAATGATAATAGAACCATTATTAATACGTATATATATATATATATATATATATATATATATATATATATATTTATCTATATATATATATATATATATATATATATATATATATATATATATATATATATATATATATATATATATATATAGTTACGCGGTTAGGGATTTCCCAAAAATAAATGGTTGCTTTGCTTTGTAGTTTCTCCTATTTCACATATATTTATCGCTCTTGTCGTTTCTGTTTTAACATTTATTTTCCCATTTATACATTTAGGCGGGCGATACATACATTACAAAATAGCTCATTCTCTTTGTGGACGAGCCAAAGGTTTTCAAACAATGCAAAAATTAGATAGAAATAACCATGCATAGTTTTACATTATAGCATGGGGTAGGTCTCAAAACGGAGTGTTCCCCATTTCAAAGGTTAAAATCATGCTGATAAAAAATATTATATTCAGATGTCTCTCAATGGCATCATATTGTGGATTACTTCTCATACAAAGCGTGATATTTGTTTCTGAACTCCATTTCTGTAGTAGATAATATATAAAACTATGGTAATGATGTATCATGTGTTTCATACGCCAATGGTGGATCAGCTCAAAATGGGTTTAGTTTCTTTATCGTTAAATCATTGAAAAGTAATGGATTTCGAACAATTTTCCCAACAATAGGGTTTTTCATAAATAAATGGAGACATTGTCTATACTTATAAAATCTAATCTAAACTGGTTTTCAGTATCTTCAGATTACAAATATCTAGTGTCATAAATTTTAATGAATTTCAAATTTGGGAACATAGTCAGTATCATGCAACGTTATCGAACAAGGTTTCTAGTGTTGTTTTTTTCAAAACGTTATTTTTTTATATCTGATGAAGCGTACTGATGACAGGTACTCCACGCTAAGTGCTTCCTTTAAAAGCTATATGAGAACTTATATAAAATATATCCATCATTTCGCAAAGTTCAACATGTTTTTTACTTTGTGCCAAATTGTATGTTTGATAAATCAGTTACAGAAAGTTGTCTTGTAGATATTTTGGAAAACACTGTAGGATTTTATTCCGGAATATGTTGTTATCATAATGGATAATGCTTTGATTAAATTTACTAAAAGCTTTTTTTAGAAAGAAGGAAGATATTTCCTTTTCCTTGTTGCAAATTCTGAAACTGAATATGAAACCGTACTAAAGATGGCAATTTTAAAAGAGACGTATATGATTGAAATGCATGAGCATGTTCCAAATCTTCTTTCCAAAAGAATTGGAGAAACTAATTGTCGTCTACACATCACAGGTAAAGCTATTTTACAGATAGCACTCCGAATGATTGTTTGAATAGATTGTCGGATATGGTGCCTAAACATGTATTAAATATTTTATAAATTTCAGAAAAGAGGCAGGAAATATAAGTGTGCTGAATTTGCAATGTAATCACAAATAGAAATCATTGCAAGACAAAGATTATGGAAAGAAAGAGTTGAAAAAATCGACGAATTTTAATTTCTGAAATACCAACCTAAACGTGAAATATTGGCCAAGAAAGACAATATCTTGATCCTTATGGTACTGAATCGACCTGAATTACCAAAAAGAAAAACACCAAAAAAGCCAAAAAACAAAACAAAAGTAGTTTGTAACGACAATGTAAGATATAATTACCTCCTAAACTTTGGCGCGAAAATTAGCCGATTGTTGTTGTGTGTTCTAAAGAAAACAAGTACCTGGAGGCATATGAGTATACAGACTTTACTGCCCACTGTGAAACCTGCCGTTCTCTCTGATTTACTTGATATCCTCTTAGAAGCAAGGGATAATAATGATGAGAATTCTAAAGGTACAATTTTCGCCAAATCGGGGGAATGTATAACAAAATGGAAAAGGTCGTTCGTGGAACGCGTTCCTCCCTTTAGGCCTTCATCGGATTTATTTTGTTACATTGGTGCACACGAAAGTGGGATGCTGAGAAACTTGAGGTTACTTCCATATATTTTTTGGGACATTTATTACAGGTGATCGAGTAAATTCATCCTTCAACTTTTAGCTTGTTTTGTTTAGCATTGACTAATTCTTTCATTATTTTAGTTGTAGCATTAACAAATTTTATATCGAGTTTGATTAAAATCAAAACCATTTATACAAAAACGTTTCTCTGTGTGTATGTGTGTGTATGTGTGATAAGTTTTCCTTTCGTAATTCTACCCACAACATTTCTTTATTTATTTATTTTCACATATTTACAGTTTCCGTTAAAAGTCACATGCTTGAAACTAATCATCGGAGTAATATACTATAAACATTAATTTCCTTTTCAAATATATCTTAAATTCTCTACATATTAATATTTTTCACAATGCCATTGGAAAATTTGTTCCTCATTTGTTTCAACCTTTCAGTTTTAGGAAAGCTATATTTTAATTTCCGTATATATAAAATAGAAATATAGCTTCTTTAAAATGAATCGAAAATACTATACTGAAGTTGTTAATATTTTTTATTTCAACCACAATATTGGACGAGACGTACGTCAATATTTAGAGTAAAATGGAACAATATAATAAAAATATAAACAGCCATTATCGAGTGAATTTAATAAAACTTTTCAGTTTCACCATTTACTCTTGTCTCAGTAGTAAGTCTGATCAGTGCGATTTGGTCAAATTGGTGGCCGATGGGATAAACAACTTTCAGTTTGTGTGTTAACTGAGACAAAGGATGACTACTTAATTTTAACACCTCCAAAACTAAACTGTTCTTTATAAATCATCTAAGAGACCTCTTTTCTGCCTTCTACCAGCAGGGCTAATGCTAACCCTTATAAGAGTGACACGTTTCGCCTTCTCGGGCTAACACGAAGTGGAGAGACTACATTCCATTGATCAGTCAGCTTCTAAGAATGTTAGTTCACTATGACGTAAGAGACACTTTTTCTCCAGAATCCATTTTACATGTTTATAAGTCTACCATTCGTCTACGCTCAGAATATTGCTGCCACATTTGATCCGTTTCTCCTGCTATATATCAAGAAATTCTCGGTAGAATCAAAGAAGTATGAGGAATATTATTTGTCTTAACCTGGCGTCTCGACTTCAGTCTCTTTACCATCGCCGTAACGTTATATGCCTGTGTCTTTTCTATAAATACTTTCATGGTAATTGTTCGTTTGAGCACTTCTCTATGGTACTTAGACTTTATGAATTTAAGCGCAGTACTAGGTTGGTGACGGGGTCTCATCAATTTACATTCAAGTTGGCTATATGTAACCGTAAGCTCTATACTAACAGTTTCTTTTCTCGCACTAGGCCAAGGGTATGTGGCACACGGTAACAATCGAATTTAATATTCAGTCATAAGTGAGACAAGCATGCTACCCATTATACCATGTCTAAATTCCCAACTTATATTGTAAACGGAGTAATTATGGAGACACCCAGTAAATTCTCCTATTGCTGTTTTTATGATGTGATAAACTGCAAGCTTTCTAGTGCGTATGCAATAAAAAAAATATTGATTTTTCTGTAATTAGTCGTCGTTATATACTGATTTTAGATTGGCAAAATCACTGCTACAGGGTACGGTCTAAATACCTCCAACATATACCCACCAGAAATACCACATAATTGGAAGAAATTAGTGCTAATGGTGTCTTCATCTAGTGCACGTATTACATGATGTGGGAGGTATTTTATTGGTATATATGTAGGAGTTTTTTTTGCTGAATCCTGTAAAAAGGAACCAATGTTTATGCAACCCTCTATTTCTTTGCAATTATTAGTTATACTCGATCACTAACCATTTACCTACGACGGGACACCCAACCTGATGAAGTATTTAAAACAAGAAATCACAGTGTCTTATATCTAAATACGATAGCACACTTTGAGATAATTGTTCTGGTGAGATTATCTCTTTCCTTATACGGTAGCATTTGGCATTCATTGTTGAAATATTGGAAAATAATTATTTCAAAAGACTTTCCAGATAGTTTCCTCAAGTCTAGTAATTAGTATCTCCCTTTCTGTTATTAAGGACTGCTTACTTCTTAAATTTTCATGCTGTGTGGAACACCAATATCTAGTTTCTGTCATTATTTTGTCTTCGAGACAAAAGCGCCATTTTTTTGTTTTTGCTGTTGTGGAAAGCCATCAAGTTAGGTATTATATATAATTTTGTATAGTTATTGGCCTGCGATTAGGTTGCGCCAGAGTTTCGAATTTATATGGTCAATTATAATAATAGTACAACGTTTATAATATCTATCTGATCAATTCTCTCTAATTTATTTTAACGATTGATCTAAGAAAGCGTCTGTGTAGACTTTAAGTTCAGGACAACGATCAGACGAGGCCATTTGAGAACGTATTAAAGGTTTTGTGTTCATAGCGGTTTAGGTTGCGGGCGGAATTATCGCTAGCAAATTCTAAATTCTATAATTATAATCACATATGATTGTACGTGGAGAACTGAATCT
The DNA here is from genome assembly GCA_964036315.1 of Acanthosepion esculentum. Taxonomy (NCBI): domain Eukaryota; kingdom Metazoa; phylum Mollusca; class Cephalopoda; order Sepiida; family Sepiidae; genus Acanthosepion; species Acanthosepion esculentum. The sequence continues at coordinate 112,929,009 of OZ038481.1, forward strand.
GTACATCAGTAGACTGAGAGTCATTATCCGAATTTTGATTGGTATTGTCATGCGCCTGATCAATATACTTAATTATCGCCAGTGAATAAAGAACCGTATATATATATATATATATATATATATATATATATATATATATATATATATATATATATATATATATGTATATATATATAATAAATTAACTGATTTAAAATATGATTTCTTCGCTACACAGGGAATACCATGTTTAAAAAGCCGAAAACTAAAATCTTCAAATTTAAATAAAAATTTAATTAAAAGCATTAGTTCTGTTTTATCTTCAAGCGAATTTTTTCCGAAATTCGCTTGAAGATGAAACAGAACTAATGCTTTTACATGGTAATTCCTGTGTAGCGAAGAAACGATACATGTTCACCCAATAAAAGTCAAGGAGCCATTCAAGATAGTGTGTTACTCTGTCGTGCTGAGTCAGTGTAAGAAATGGCTAAAAGGAGGTTCATGGGGTAATTAACGGTTAAAACTAGACTTGAAGAGATCAAGATTGTAGGAATTGGGGAAAACTCCTACCGGGTTTCTGGTCCACAAAACTGTAGTTCCTAGAAAAAATCTGTTCAAGAGTAAGTTACATCTTACCAATGGAATACAAGGTTAATGTTGATGATTCATTCGTATTTATGAAGCCTGGTGGGTTCCTGTTGCAAAGGTCAGTGTTGTTGTTTTGTTATTTTTGTTGTTGTTTTAAGCTTTTCACCCTAATACAAGGCTGGAAGCCACTAGCACGCAAGGGGTTACAGAAGGTTTGGGGGAAGAGCAGATAGGAGTGGTAGAGGAAAGGATGTGGAGAAAGATAGTGGATCGATCAAGGCAAGGGGGTTACAGAAGATTTGGAGTGCAGATAGGAATGAAAGGGGAAAGGATGTGGAGAAGGGTAGTGGATAGATAAAGGCAACTGGAGATGTCGATTGACGTTACATTTAAATAGTTGGAGATTATATTTGTCAGGGAAAACAGGAATAAGGAAGGGAGTTCCACAGGCGAGAGGTGCGGGACATGAAGCTATTGGAGTAGAAGAGACGTCTACATCTACATCTACATCTAACAGTTTCAACAATGAAGGTGTGGGAACGGGATGCCAGCCTCATAGGACGCTTAAATTCATGAGGCCTGTGAACCAGCGAAAGCAGCTCATCGCAGCAATTACCGTGAAAGTATTTGTAAAAAAGACAGAGCCCGGCAACGGCGCGTCTGTGAGAGAGCGACTGGAGACGAGATGACAGATCAGGGCCACTTACGTTGCATATCCGTCTCTGGATCTTATCAAGAACCCTGAGGCAAACAACAGGGGCTCCAAACCCCTGGCAGCAATACTCCATGCAAGGGCGAATGGTCGATTTATAGATTTGGAGGATCGATTCCGGGGAGAGCCAACTTTTCTTGCGGTGGATGAAGCAATTGACTCGATGTATTTGTTTCATCTCAGCCAAGAAATGTTGCTTGTCAGAATACATATCATAGCAATAGCGATAGGTTAGCGAGAGCCATGCGACGTTTCTTCTGTGCGAAAGGAATTGAATCATGCAAAATAAATCATAACTCGTAGACGTTTTGAATTCTCTCAAGGCAGTCAAGTAAAGACTGACCAACTCAAGTCCAGATAGGACAGTAATACTCCATAAGGAAATTGTATATATATATCTCTGTGTGTGTGTGTGTGTGTGTGTGTGTGTGTGTGTGTGTGTGTGTGTGTGTGAGAGAGAGAGAGAGAGAGAGAGTATGTATGTATGCGAGCAAACCCCTAAAAACACATCTTGGATGATACGCAAAGATCTGCACCATCTGAAAGGCCAAACCGGTGGGAGAGGAAACAGCCAGTCGGGCGACAGACAAAGCAACGAACATTGCGATGCAGGTAGGTTTGCCAGATCTTTCTTGCCTCAATCCCCATTGAGACGCAAAGATGCACTTCTTGCAAAGTATGTTGGTTTTTCAATCGCACAGATGTCTCCACCAAACTCCATTTCACGCGCATGGCCTCATCAAACTGTCTTTGATTCACAGACATCTCAGCGAAAGCCACAAAGGTGGAGAAAGAGAATCGTATGAGAACTTGAAGAACCCGATGCCTGGATGCGAGCGGGTACGAAATCAGCAGCAAAAACAACAATATATATATATATATATATATATATATATATATATATATATATATATATATATATATATATATATATGTATGTATGTATGTATGTATATGTATGGCTTAAGCGCTAAAATTCCATATATACAATTTATTACATTGGAATCGTTCTCACATCCAATTCGTCAGATTTACAAATTCAGAAAGAAAACTGAAAAATATATTTTGCGGTTTACTTTTTTAATTTGTAAGTCTGATGAATTAGATCGTGATTACAATTCCAATGTAATAAATTAAAACCATCGAATTTTAGTCTTTGCGCCCATTATATTATATTCTTGATCTGTCTCGGACATTAAGCTCTACCTGGATTCTATCCAGTTGTGTGTGTGTGTGTATATATATATATATATATATATATATATATATATATATATATATATATATATATATATATATATGTGTGTGTGTGTGTGTGTGTGTGTGTGTGCATGTATGTATATATATATATATATATATATATATATATATATATATATGAATGCAAGCGTTATATATATATATAAAAATATACACGCACAGACACATACACACACCCACACACACACATGCACACACACATATATATACATGTATGTATATGTATAAGTATAACGCTTGTATTCATAGAATCGCATCACAAAAAAATATCATATTATTTCGTAGCTGTGTATTCGTCATTACAATGCACAACCAGGAGAATCGACTGCATTAGCTCACAGCATAACGTGGCGTGATAGAGTTCATTTCTCTCTCGGCTGCAAACAGAAGCCCCCGTGTTGCACCGAACATTAGAAAATAGTTCTCTTTTCCGTATTAAAAGCGAGACATTTAGTACAAACTAAAAGATTTTTTTAACTGGCATGGCAGAAAGTTTATTTTGGAAATGCCGAAAAAATAAAAAAAAGTGTTAATTGTTTTAATTACAATAATTTCCATCAAAATATCGGATATTTGTGATAAAACAACCGCAGGCTCTTACTGATCTCTCACGTTTTTATTTCATTGCAACCAGATTTAGAATATTAATGTTTCCCGAAAGATCTTATTGTTTTTGTTTATTTTATCTTATTTTTTTAAACAGGGTGAATGAAATATCGGCCAGTGATCAGATATTTAATATTTAAACATTTCAAGCGTCAAACATACTGAAACATTTTTTACATCACATATCTTTATATGTTTCAATTTATTCCAAGGATAAAATGTTTTTGTATTTTTCACATATAACTTGCATCACAAATTATGTCATGTTAATTTTTATCAATATATTGCATAAACCATCTTCCATGCAACTGCAGTAATGACTCTCCACACAATCATATCCAACTCTTGGTTAAATTTATTTTTTAATCTTGCCCCAGTGCCTCTTCTACCATCCATTTCTGTAAGATTGTCACATAAGTTAATTAGTTTCTTTGTCATTCTGTATATTACTGTAATTGTCAAATATTCCAACATTTTTTCCTCAATATATCGTCTAAAATAATTAATAAGAAACATTTTGATTCTAAGTATAAGCATCGTTTTTGTTACCATTAATCTTAAACCTTATTTAGTTCTTGGTATTATAAACACCTCTCTTTAGAACCACATTTCTATAGACATAATTCGTTTTGAACAGATTGACTTGTAATTGAATGCTATGCAGGGAAACTCATTACATAACAGTACTTAATCACTGTTTTGATTTAAGGCACATTAACGTGTACACTTAAATATATATATATATATATATATATATATATATATATATATATATATATATATATATATATATATATATATGTTGATATTTGTAGGTGACTATATGGTATTTATAAGTATACACATATGTCGGTGTATGCAGACACTTACAAACAGGGGTAATTGCTTACTTGTATTTCGATGTGTGGATTCATACATGCACATGCACACAGACACCCCCCATATATATATATATATATATATATATATATATATATATATATATATATATATATATATATATATTGTGTATATTTCGGTAGCAATTTTTCATTAATACATGTTTCATTCAATAATATAGACAAGTTTTGTCTATTTATTTTAAGTAAGTTCCTATAATCCATAATCCATAGCAGAAGCCATTGGTTTATACAAATGGCTTCCCATACTTAATTCTTGAACTGTCTCGTGGTCATGTGTGACGTCACGAGTGACGACGCGTTTCTCGCTTCCTTGGCTCGTAAACAAGAGTTTGTTGTTACTTTGAGCTTATTCAAACAGCAACGGCGGGTCATTATTGTAGTTTCGTATATGTGTTGTTTGATTTATTAAAATTGTCATCTTTGATAATGGCTTATGTAAGCCGAAAGCTTAGATTGGAATCAAACATGTGTCAATATGGTGTTTCCCCTTCGTCTTTCAACGATAATGTGATTAAGCTTATCAGACAATACGAAAGGAACTGACTTAAAATAAATAGACGAAACTTGTCTATATTATTTAATGAAACATGCATTAATTAATATATATATATATGTGTGTGTGTATATATATATATATATATATATATATATATATATATATATATATATATATATATATATATATATATATAACAGCAGTGTGTATAAATGTGTGTAAACATATATATATATATATATATATATATATATATATGAGTGTGTTGATGTATGTGTGTATGTGCGTGTATATGTACATGTATGTATATATGTGTGTATATATGTATATATATTGACATATATATATACGTATATATGTGTATATGTATTAATATGTATATATGTATCTATATAAGAATATATATATGTGTATATGTATTAATATGTATATATGTCTCTATAAATAAATATATATATATATGTGTGTGTTTGGGTGTATAGGTATTTGTATATGTGGGTGTGTTTATATGTACATATATCTAAAATATATAGGGTTAAATGGGTTATAACTAATCCAATATTACCATTTTTTTCATTATGATACTATTGTTATTCATCTCATTATTATTATTATTATTATTATTATTATTATTATTATTATTATTATTATTATTATTATTATTATTATTATATTTATTCCTCTTATTAGTAGTTTATTATTAATATTATTATTATACTTTTTATCATTATTACGATATTATAATAATATTATTATTACTTTTAAATCTTGTTTTATTTCAAAATTTTTAACGATATCATATATTTTTTTCAATATGTTTCCAATATTACTTAATAATTATTTCGATTCTTTTTTTAAAATATAGGTTAATTAATATTTTAATTTTAAATTATGAATTTAAGATTCAAAATATAAATTTGCAATTTTAGTTTTTAATTATAATTTTTCTCTTTAATTGTTATTAATAATAATAATTGTATTAGTATTTATTGTTTATCGTATATCCATATTGTATTTTTCTACTTCGTTTTATAGATAATTTTAAATTTATGAATTAATATCAAACGTTACCTGCAAAATATATCAATCTGTGTTTTTTTTCTCAAATTAACCGCAATATGCCCATATATGTTAATTTTTTCTTCCTTTTCATCTTTCCCCACATTTTTCCCCACACCTTTACTTCCACATTTACTTTCTTATGTCTTTATTGCTCGTTTTTTTCTTTATCTCGTTTCCTGTGAGATGACTTATTAAATAGGTCAATGTCTGCTCCTTACCCCCACCACTTACTTTTAATTATCTTAATAAAATTTGATTTAAAATTATTCCTATTTCTCCCCTCCCTCTCTAATCTCAAGAATATCTGTCATTCTCCCCATCTCTATCACCTTACATGAACTTAAAACTAGCCCTCAAATATGTATAAAATAATACGTAAATTTAAAACCATTTTTTGCTTTGGACATGTGATTTGAGGAACCAGGAATAAATCACTTTAATGGGGAAATAAAATATAATTAATGGGCCATTAATGTTGCTTGTTTTTCTTAATGTTGCCTGGTTTCCTTAATGTTGCCTGTATTCTAATATATATATATGTGTGTGTGTGTGTGTGTGTGTGTGTGTGAGGCACGGTTGGAGGCACGGTGGAGTAATGGATAGCGGCTTGGATTGAGGAATCGAATTCAAGTCGAATCCATTAAATTCGCTTACGTGCTAATAACCTTGGGAAAGATGTGAATCCTATTCTTCTCTCTCCAGCTATGTAGCAGGACAGACTGAATTCTATAGCCTTGCATTGCAACTGGTCTAGGAGAATGACAACTCTGAATTCAAAAGCAGCGGACGTTCGTTTGGGGAACTTGTGGCACTTAGTCTCTCTATTTGGCTCTTCAAAATGTGTGGATTGTCCTGCACGAAAACTTCACCACTATAATCAAATCTCATGTGCTGTTGTCGGGCTGTCGGTTTCCTAGGAACTGATCTGCTTGTCCCTCATATATATATATATATATATATATATATATATATATATATATATATATATATATATATATATATATATATATATATATATATATGTATATATATGTATATATATATATGTATATATATATATGTATATATATATATATATATGTATATATATATATATATATATATATATATATATATATATATATATATATATATATATATACAAATAATGTGAAAGAACAAACAGATTTAGAATCCATAGAGTTTTCACGGATTTACTTTTTAAAGAATTGTGCTCAATACAACGTAGAGCATAATATTTTTAATGGTATTTTTATAAAAAGTATTCTACATTGCAACACGGAAATTTTTATATTTTGACGCTTTTAACCTCGTCCGCAGGCAATGTTCGGTAGCTTTCATGAAAATTACCGAACATTACCTGATGACGAAATAAAAAACAAAGCCTGGAAACAGAAATTTCCGTGTCGCAATGTAAAATATTTTTTAAATAAAAATATCATTCACATATATATATTGTCATCCACAGACAGACTGTTTCGCAGTTCATCAGTGCGGCTTGACGTCCGGTTAACTCTTGCTAGGATCGAAACCCGACTGAATTTTCATCAGTCCGAACTTCTTCCACTAAGCCGTCAGCGTACGGTACGGAATGAAGGTGCATTTTAGCGTGTTTATTTTTAGATTCGGATAAACACACAGTGACTGAGAGTGACTCAATTCTGTCGAAGAGTATATATATATATAAGATTTGATATTTGTATTAAAGTATTATCAATTCTTATTCTTTTATTCAACTTTGTCAATCACCGTCGGCTTGTAGATTTGGGTCCTTCTCTAAACGTACACTCTAGTGACCCAGGAAGATGAATGAGACTCTATTTTTTATTTACAAATCTACATGTCATATATTTTCCCCATGCATGCATATTCTAGGCGTAGCTACATTTGTTTATTTATCAGAAGCAGTAACTGACATTGTATGAAGCGCGTATCTGCATTCGCTAGCCAGTAGCTCATATTTCATGTCAACCAACTGATACACTTAGATTCTGCGAGGATACATCGGAGTTAGACTATTTTGTATCGTATGAGATCTGCCCTACTGTACAATAACCTACACTATAAAAGGCGACAAATGTTGAGAAGCAAATCGTAATGAGTTAAATGGTTCGAGGAAATAATGTATGATGGAACTTCACACCAACTCTGCTGAATAACAACGATATCACCTTTGTGTCATCAATATTAAACGACTCTAACAAAGCATCCTCAATTAAAAATCACGGCTGAGCGACATTTTCAATGGATTCTGCCCTCTGCCAATGTGAACAATGGTAATTAATTAGCCATGGCTTCTTCATTATTAGGAATAACTGTAGGTAATGTTATGTGAAATTTAATACAGTTGGCTTTTCTTCTTATTTTGAAGATATACACCAAATCTTATATCAATAAATAAAGTATAAATCAACGAAAAGTGAAATAAAATTCATTTTTATATATTTAGATATTTTACAGATATGGCTTTTATTTAAAATATCGAATAAACATGTTAAATATTTTATCCATCATATATTAATTAATGTCGTTACTAATGTCATAAATAGTAATTTCTACCTTCGTACTAATGCATGCATATGATTGATTGGCTGTTTTTTAACAGTTAACAACCCCTTACATGTTATTTAAAACCAGTATATATATTTTTTTATATTTAGAGAATGTGGGTGGGAACATAATGGTTTAGTGATACAAGTTATATTAACTAATCGACAGCTGCGAAGAGAAGGGGTGGATTCGTACATTTCTCAAGAGCATTTTCAGGTAACTGAATATAAGGAAAATGACTGGAATTGGAAGTCTCTGAGTTCCAATTCCGAGCCATTAGTGATAACACCACCCGCACACCCAAGCTTACGGCACTCGGTCTTCCCAAGTGTCCACCCCTCTAAGTACTGAACAGGCTTGACTTTGCTTAAATACGGTGATAGTAGGAGTAACTGTGTTTCAAAGTTATTTGGCCGTAAGCCTGGTTACATATGAACTAACGTAAACACGTAATAAAGGCTTATGGCCAATTTGAAACACCGTTTCCCCTTCTGTTGCTGAACTTAAGCTACGTCGAGTCTGGTCAGTACCTAGATAGATGACAACTGGAGAATATCAGGTTCGATAAGGTTGGATGTGCAGGTGGTATAATGGATAGTTGCTCGGAATTTTTAACAGGAGAGACGAGTTCCAATTCTCTTTGACTTTGTTATATTCATTTACGCGGAAATATATCTTATCTTATATCTTATCTCCCCAGATATTGGTTACTTAGTAAGACTTGTATCAGTAAAACATTATTATCTTAAATAAAATATATTTACAATCTGAAAATATTTTTTGGCTTAATATAACCTGCAAATGTTCGATAAGCCGGAGCATAAGAATCAATCAATCAATCAATAAAAGGCGCAATAAATTAAATAATACTCTCATTTGCAAATTACTTTAAACCTATGGAAAACAATAATGTCTGCTGTTTTGAATTAGACCTTGTTTTTCCATACAAAGATTTAAAAAAATATCCGAAACGAAAGGCTGTATTCTAGCAATGGACGTTGATCTGCGAAATTAGAAAGGGTTTTTGTATTTTGAACTACAAAAACTATTCAGGTTATGTGCCAGAATCAGTACACGAACGACAGTAAACATTTGCAGTATATCGATATTTTATGATGGAAAAATCAGATAATCAAGACTATTTAAACTAATTAATATTCATCAGAATTAGTAGTCAGGCCATTGTGAGGATACGTTTCTCTAATTATCGTAGGGACAGCACCAAGACAGTAAATTCTCAAAAAGTTGTTAGTTATATATCAATCAAACATTTCAATGCAAGCGGTGAATGAATATATATATTCATATATATCAGGTGGCCTGAAGATTGCATCTAGCATGAAAGAGACTGTCGCCTCTAAGTGTTGACTTCTATGTTCACTTTTATATTCACACGCCCTATCTCTGATTTTAAGCACATTATCCCATAAGTATAGCACATCTTGAGACTATATATATATATATATATATATATATATATATATATATATATATATATATATTTAAGTGGATAAAATCTTAGAGGTGGTCAATGTACAATATAGAACAAGAATGTAATATAAAATGTTCAAACAGTATTATTACAAGTTTTATTCCAATGTAAAAAAAATATAACCATGGAATATTAGTGTTTGATCCTTTTGTAATATATATATATATATATATATATATATATATATGTGTGTGTGTGTGTGTGTGTGTGTGTGTGTGCGCGCGCGCGCGCGTGTGTGTGTGTGTGTAATTATACGAAAAGGGAGGTTTTCTAAATATTCATTGGCAGATATATCAATAAAACTGCCATTTATAAGACGCTCTCTATTTTGCACTAAATAATAGCGAATAACGGGCTCTGTCGCCAATAGCAGTTTCCTGATGTAAATCTCTTTCAGTATCTTTGCATGACGCTTGGTTTAGTGTATCTGTATATACTGCACGAATAATTGTAAAACGCTCTATATCATTAGTAAACTTTTGGAATTTATACGGCATTTAATGGAGAATATGATTCTTTTTAAAGAGGTTCAATGTCTGAAATGTACTTAAACAACTCACTATCATACACAAACATAACAATCCCATTCTAGACGCATTTAGGTACAATTTAACCATGATTATCCCTTGGCTTGTGGTCACCTATTTCCTAGCGATGAAATCAGTAAATACTTTCCAAGTACCCTCTTAGTATTGATTGAATTCAAGTATTTATGACGACTCTTATTCCGCCGCACTATATAAAATTGACAATTATTTCCTGCCGTTCTAGTGTAGAAATATTATAGGAAAGAAATCCATCCCTTTCTCAATTGATATATCATGTAATATAATTCGAGATAAGTTATACATTTACATGTGATCTGATGAGAAAGGACAACTTATATGTATGTGTAATAAGAAGCCGTAGAAATGTTTCAGGATGAACGAAATATATTGTTGAAATTTAAATTGATCTAAAACTGAGCAAAGGTTTTTCAAATGATTAAAATATCTACGGAAGGATTTTTATTCCAAAGTAATTTTATTTCGTATTATTGATTCAAATTAGGAAGAAATCGAACACGGATTTACTTTTCATTAGCATCGAGTTTTAGCGGAAAACAACGTTAGTATAGTTAGTTATCAAAAAGACTGCCATTTTTCTACTTTCGTTACATTTTACACACAAACAAATACTAAATTATAAATAGTTACAAAGGGAAATATCCATTCCTGAGATGTTGCAGATGTTTGATGTTTACTATCTTTTCCAGGACCTTTTCTTCTATCCATTTCATATAAGCTTGTTATATAGCTTACTCACTGTTTCCTTCAGCTCCATATGACTTCAGTATGCCATATGATTATCAAATTTAAGAACCCTATATCTTAATTATGTGTCACAGATAAATCAACATTATTTCTCTTTCTAAGCCCTAGGCATAATATGTTTATCTCATTTCCCCTAAAACTTACCCATTATTTACAAATTCTGTTCATGGTATTCAAAGCACATTTCTGTATAGCAAATTTGCCTTACGTCTCTTCTCCATGTTTACGGCATTTTCTCAGCATTCGCTGCCATATTGGAGGATTGATATTACATAGAATTTCATCCCCCTTTTCGTTTATTTTTTATGAATTGTAATTGTCTCTTAATATTGTTTTCGCCTTTTTGCGTCTTTTCCATAATCATCTAAAAATATTGAAAAAAAAAACTACAACAACATTGAAGAGGCCCTTACGATTTTGCTACGATAATAATAATAATAATAATAATAATAATAATAATAATAATAATAATAATAATAATAAAAATAATAATTTTAGCCTATCAACTTATACTTCAGATTTGATATAAATGGCTTCAAATCGTCATCAAATATTTTCCAGTTTAATGCATAAAACTGGATTATTTTAGTGTGATTTTTTATCATGTGGTTCCTATACAAGAAAATGGATATCTTATGCTTTCGAAAATTTTTATGATGCATGCAATGTAACTACTGACTAAAAGTGATACGACAATAAAATATTCTTCTTCTAATATAATATAGAAATTATATAATGTCAGTTGTATAAGAATATCATAATGATTTTTAGTAGTTGGCCGCATTATCGATGGCTCATGACAAGGCGGGTCGCAATTGTAGAAAGATTCAGTGTAATTTTTAGTTGTAATAACCATATCTATTTCCATTACAGAAGACCATATGCGTAAGCATATATCTTAGAAATCGGGGAAGTTGATTTCTTTTTCGTGTATTCTTCTTTTTACAATAAACAATTATGTTTCAAAGATTAAAGGACGTTTACATGTCTGATCTTCCTTAGTGAAAATCGTTAATAGGTTAAAATGATGAAAATGTTATTTTCCTTGAATGTTTACAATGTGGTTATGTGTGAAATTGTGTGGGTGAAAATGTGGGGAGAAAGAACTTTTTAAGAAACGTTATTCTCCTTTTGAAATTATGCTGACCTTTCAAAATATCAAACGGGCCGTGTGCAGCACGTGAGCCGTAGATTGCCTATGACTGGTGTAGTGTCTGCTTCGAGTTTTTAGATTAATGTTTTAGTTATGTTGCAACAATAAAGCATGCCACAGGTTCATATTATTCTATATCTCATTTCCTGATTTCATTTATTAAATATGTTAGAATAGATCTACAGATCGTTGTATTTGTAATGTTTAGAATTTACTAATTTCGCAATAGTAATTTGAAAATGGATTCAAGGTCGGTGCCATCATTGCTCTCATTCCGTTACCAGATCACAGTTTCTGTTTTAGAAAGATGTTCTCTTGATTCTTATTTCTTGAAATACTTAGGGCGCTAATGTCATCCTTATTGCACAACTGATGAAGTTTGAGTGATTTTGATTAGGGTGTCTTCAACATTTTGTCCCACTGTAGTTCCTCTATCAAATCTGGACAGTGTTTGGAGTCAGAGATTTGAAGACTGTTTCTGGGGGATGATATATTAATTCACTATTTTATTGTTCTAATTTTAACCAAATTTCTAGGCTTTTGTTTGCTTGTAAGATTAATATCAAAAACTCTTTGCAACATGACGGCTAGATTCTGGCAAAGTATATATTTATTTGCGATATAAATGATATTATTTAAAAGAAGGTACTCCCAAAATAATGAATTGATAAATTAATATCGGATGTTGCCTGTAGATATATGACTAAATGGAAATATATTAACGTCTTATACTATTAGCATAACAAAGACATTCGATCTATTCAGAGTAGTTATTTTCTAATATAAGTTTACCTTGCATAACACGCAGATCGAGGAAATCACTGATTCTAATCACAGGATAAGAGTTATTAATTCCATCGGGAATATTTCTAAGACGTATAATACTCCATATTCAATGTTAGGTTTTATTATGAAAGCCAATTCTTTCACAATAAAATAGCTAGTAAGACAATTCTGTAAGTCTGTCTTACAATATATTAGTATATTTATATATTAAGAGAGTTTCAACTTATATTTATTCATATTAATATTACCTATATTGCTTTTTGAGGTTGTCAAGTTTTTTGTACAATGTGCATCATATAACATCTTGGACTGCATGAGGAAATTAAATTTTCAATTTCTTGCTGGCTGTAAGAAGGCTCAAATAAATAAAGCATTTTCTTCCTTTCGAGAAGACATCCTAACGTATAAAATAAAAAAAAATAAATCCAAATTCCAATCTCTAGAAACCATTTTTAATGATACACTACCTCCACAATCTCACATAATCAAATGGCGCTGGGAAATACTACATCTCAAACCATACCCGGGCTTTTAGCATATCGTAGGCCAAAGAGTTTAAGGAAATCGTAGGTCGTAACCAAATTTCAGAAGAGAAAATAACCCGAAATAATCCAACAATAAAATCAATTGGATTTTCAAAACTAGGTAACAAGAAAAAAATTCCATGTTGTAAGCACATTAAACACACCGATTCGTTCATTAGCTCAGTAACTAACACTATTTTCAAAAGCTATCACAACTCTAACTGTAGAAGTCATAGCATGATTTACTTACTTCATTAGCTCAGTAACTAACACTATTTTCAAAAGTTATCACAACTCTAACTGTAGAAGTCATAGCATAATTTACTTACTAGTGTGCACCCTATGCCAGAAACAATAAGTGAGAAAATCTCAATGTCCCTTTCACTATAGAAGTAATAATTATCAGAATTAGATTAAACCGGCTCCTACGAAATAGTATTACCTCGAGAGCATTTCCGCCTAGAAAAACATGATTATATTAACCATGCAAAATTCACTATTATTGAAAGAATAGAAATACACAAAAGATAAAGTCCGGAAACTACTAGAAAAACATAAGAAAGATAAATGGTTATGGCCCCTCAAAACATATTGTCCAGACGGATTTAACAACAAATAAAACAGTTCAGATAGAATAAATATATAACCCCATAGATCAACCGCCACTATTTCTCTCTCACTCATTATAATCTCTTCATGGTCGAATATATTTTATTGCTACTACATAGAAGGAAAAACCAGTCATGAAGAGCCCAAGCTGATTCCCCTAACCATTCCCATCCTTAATCCCACTAGAGAGACATGCTTGCTGAGGTGATGAGGTCTCCCATACACACACTCACACACTAATATATGCACATACACGCATCACATTAAAAGATAACATACACATGACACACACATCGCCTTCCCAGCAATCAAATAAAGCTGTCAAAATGACTAATGTGTTAAATCTGAGAATTGTGAATCTCCCAAACTCTCCTTAAAGGAACTTGAAAAATCCCTTTGACCAATGCAAGGACTGAACAAAAATTAACGATGAAAAATAAATGAAAACTACAAGCAAAGTTCACCTCAGTCATTTCCCATTGTAGTTCGCTCTTAGTAACAAGCAGGAAGTTTTCTCCTGATGATGCCCTTGCTGGCCGAATGTTCGAGGAATCGAATTTAAAAAATAAACCAAATATATTAACATATAACACAGTGTGTCAAAAATTTTAATATTTAACATTTTTTATTGTTCAAGATATACAGGATGTGTCAAAATGATGTACGAGAGGAATTATTTATTCAGAGTTTATTGAAACTGATGCCCCAAAAGCCAGGGACAACAGTGCAATTCAGTGCCTTGACACATTTCACGGGAAATGTTTGATATTACTCCTTCTATTTTGTCCTTGATTTCTTCGATGTTTTTCTCGGTACATTTTTTGTGCAACATTCATGGCCAGTAATTGTACATTGCGTATCATAATGCATATTAAGTATAGTAATGTAGAAAAAAGGTTATGCGAAATACTGATCTATCAGAAAAATATCAACTTTCTGCCGTTAGAAAGAGATTTTCTTTTTGCAAAAGTTATCTTTATTATTGCAAAGTACAAAAAGTCCAAGTATGGAGTTAATAATTGGTGTTGCTGCTTTAGGCTTGAATAATAGCCCCTATTTCATATGGTATTGAGTGAAACAATATCGATATCTTTTTAACCGTTCTTCTTTGCACCAATACTAAAGCTCTTGGAGACTGTATGGTTTGTGTTGGAACGATGTTTTTTTCAGATTCTATGTATTCTATTATACCGAGATCAGGACTTTCTGCCGTGAGTATTTCAAAAATTGAACATGTTCATCCACAAGATAACTTGATGTAGCATGCCATGTGTGGCAACAAACAGCATCATGCTGATTTGT
This sequence comes from Acanthosepion esculentum, assembly GCA_964036315.1. NCBI lineage: Eukaryota > Metazoa > Mollusca > Cephalopoda > Sepiida > Sepiidae > Acanthosepion > Acanthosepion esculentum. Next base: position 112,944,343 of record OZ038481.1, read on the forward strand.
TTTTCAAATTTCCTAGTATGGCTTAAGATTAGGCCATATGAAAATTTCCGCAGTTTATGTGTCTATAAACTTTTAACAAACTTTCTACCATTTTTTGATGCAACCCCACACTTACATGTTCACCACCAAATTCTCCCATTTTCGTGGCGTATTTCCCATTGTGTCTTTCTATCACCAGCCTTCTTATATATTCACTTGAATGAATATGCAACTCTATTTAGCATTTATCGCAAAAATTACGTTTCTCAATTCTGGCTCTCCATCTTGTTCTTTTAACCATTTTAATCTTTTATTCCGATTTTTTTACGGCTATAATCACGTTCCTTTATTTCTTTCGTAATACTCTTCGACCTATATCAAGTAAAATCACTCCTCATTTTTACGGCTGTTAACTATGGATTATCTACCGAGGGGTTCACAAGCATTTTTCCATCCTTCTTCCCTAACGTTTGTGGCTTTCCTGTTTTATTTGAACTTAAAACACCTCGCGTAGTAACCAACATATTTTGCATAGTTTGAACCCAGTTTCTGGACATTTCCCGTCGCTTGTTCTCTCGTTCAGTCATAATCCCGTTCCAGATCACAGCCTTTTAGGCCCAGCATAAACCTAACCATGATCTGGGGGCTAACAAATAAGCTAATGTTCAACTACATGAACGTAACATTGGAAATTACACTCATGTTAATGAGATGGAGTAATTCCTTCTTATCATGATTTTATCCCCTTAGAGCTTTCATTGACCAATATTTTGATATGCCTATTTCACAATTTCACTCTGCTTAAAACGTTGTATCTTCTGGTACGCAGCACCACCGGAAAGGTAAAAAAATTATTTTCCAATCATCAGACAATACTGAAATAACTATACTCTTAGGCAATACTAAATCCTTAATAGCGTGAAGGTATATAAACATTTTATGTTGTTAATCCAAGTCACTTTTACGTCAGTGCAATGTTCAGTAATTAATACAGTTTACTCATTCCATGAGATCTGGAATTCATCCACTGTAAAAAATTTATTTCTGCATTTAAGCAAATAAATAACATAATAAAACTTAGTCAATTTATTTGAATTTAAATAATTTCCAAACGATGGCAAAATGGATTTTCATGGTGGAAATTATTTGAAAGGTAAGCTTGGTGGATTAACTCAATAGTTATTTATCGTTTGACGGACTATTTGCTTTTTGAAATACAGCTTTCACATCTGCAAATTATGAAGATTATAATACAGGGTGTCCACAAAATCTTTTTATAATTTTAGAAAATATATTACAAAGAAAACTGATGTGGCGCCACAACAAAATGACCTACAACCACCCATCATTTTCCAACAAGATGGTACACCACCATTTGGACTGCATGTTCGTGGGGTCCTAATTCAATCATCTCCAGGCAGGATGATTGGAAGGATGACCTAATTCCCTGACCACCTCATTCAAAAATATAACTTCCAACTGGACTTCTTTCCATAGAGTTATGTTAAAGATATCATGTATCGAACAGAGATACGGGACATCATTGCTCAAAAGCATAATATTTATAATGACATTGCCATGAATGATGAGGCTATGCTAGAGCGAACATGTCAAGAAATGAAGTACCCTCTTCGTGCAAGTAATGGTACCTCTAGTGAGGTGTATTAAATGAGTTAAAATACTTAGATATCTACTCCTCATTTTGTAACACTTCACACGCTCTATCTCTGATATTGAGCACTTTATCCCATAAATATAGCGCACTTTAAGACTATATTTCTGCATATATATATATATATATATATATATATATATATATATATATATATATATATATATATATATATGCAGAAATATAGTCTTAAAGTGCGCTATATTTATGGGATAAAGTGCTCAATATCAGAGATAGAGCGTGTGTAAATATAAAAGTGGACATGGAAGTCAGAAATTAGAGGCGACAGTCTGTTTCATGCTAGTGCAATCGTCAGGCGACATATATATATATATATATATATATATATATATATATATATATATATATATATATATATATATATATATATATATATGTATTAGCAAATATCTAATTATAGAGAATAGATCGTAAATACAAATATTGCATTTCTTCATGGATATCTATCACTTAATTAATGCTATGATGAGACTATCCTGTATGTAATATTCAAATGCCAATTAAATTGGTTCTGTTTCCGTTTACATTTTTCAACGTCAAATTTGATATCCTCTACTAAGAACTCTATTACCCTGAAGAAAATGTTTATATATCGTTATATTATGATAACCTAAAGTGCATTCTTTAGATGAGTAGTTCAACCAGGAGAAACATAATAGCGGTAATCATAAAGATGTACATATATGTCATCTTGTTTTATATGATGTTCTCCTGTGACAGCTGTATATTGTATTTTATGTTAAGCCTACTCGTTCGTATCTAAGAGTTCTCTTATTTTTACCATGAAATATAAGTTGATCCTCATGGCGTCGGTACACAATTTCTCTTATTTCTTCTGTCAGTTTCTATCTATACCAAGTGTGTCTAAGAATAACATCACTTTATAACGATATGTAACCCCGAGGAAAATATCACTGGATGAATGGCGTCAGTTCACTTCATATATTTCCAAAAATATGTCCACCGGAAGAAGTTCTTTAATAAGGATTATTTCCAGGTTATCTGCATTTATAATACTGTTCAAGATTTGAACATAAAAAGAATTTCATAAATTAATATAAAACAAGGTACATTTGCTAAAATCTATTTTTTCAAGTTAGACTATCGCCCATAAATGTTCATTCCTGAAAACCTTTTTCATAGGATTATATATTATTCCAATCCAAAAGGAGAATATTTTTTAATTCACTTTGAAAACTTGGGTATCAGGAAATGTTTATGACTAAAATCTACAACAATAAATATAGATATAAAACTAAAAATATCTTACCGTCTATGTTTATTTAGATCGATATTTGGTGCGAACACCATTATTTTTTCTTACTGCTTTTATTATTAATAAAAATACTTCACTAGATTCATGGAAACATTCCCTTGATTTTTTCCGACTTCGATGTGTTTATATTAATTCAAATGTGTCTTGTTGAATATTCGCAGTTTCTGTAGTTCTCTCTTATAATTTTTAATCATTTCATCTTAAGCAAGGCAGCAATGTTGTTAAGAGGTTGGGGGTTATTAAGTGTGAAAGACTATAAGAATCAAAAAATATTATTAAGGAGCGAGAACAATAAAAGAACAGATATTATGGAGATAGAAGATAACGATTGACAGTGCGTTTAAATTATTGAAGTTTAAACATGACTGGGAAGCAAAACGCTGCATGTGAATTCCCCGATCGAGAAGTGTAAGAAAAGAAGATGATGGCATAGAACTTGTAGTTGCATCTAGGTATTCCAACCGTCAAATAATGAGGTCTTACCACGAATCTAGTACTACGCTTTAATGCATGTAATCTAGTTACCATTGAGCATAATGCACCAGAACAATTGCCATGAAAGTATTTATTATAAAAGCACAGAGGAGCTACATGCCGGTGGTGGAAAATGAACAGAAGACGAGATGCCATGTTAGGGAAAATTACATTGAGGATTCTTCTTTGCAATTTAACAAAGGTCACTATATATATAACATGAGCACCAGACCATATGCGGCAGCAATATTCAAATTATGGATGAATGGGAAACTTTTAAATATATTGGATAGTTTCGAACGAGACAATTTGAATAAAACCGTGCTCTACATTTTCAGGGATAATATGGTTTCCCCAATATTCCTTAATCTTCATGACGTTTTAAGCAGTTGAATTTTTTGAGGTTTTTCATTGTAACTATTTAAAATTTACATGACGCGTACTCTCTTCTTTACTTACATAAACATATTCCTTGCTTTCATAGATCTTCCCACCAATTTACTATTTATTAATAGCAAGAGATATTGGGGACATTTATATTAATTTGGTGAAGTTTAAAAAACTTATGCAAATATGCAGTATAAGGTTTCATGACTGTGAAGTAGATACTTCTTGGATTAATGTGACCTTTAACTTACGACCTGTGACCGGGAACGCTCAAACAATGTCTTCTCGGATGATTTGCAACAACTTATCTCATTTACTTGATAACATAATAGATTTTCAATGTGATTTTAATTCTGATGCCGTCAGTAGCAACCCAAACTTAACATCATTTGATTCACAAGTTAGCATAAATTGTTGCGTCGAATCGGCAGTTTAAGGGACTAGATAGAGAAAGGTCCAGAGGAAAGGAGGGAAAATTACACGCAACTGTAAATCAAGGGAGGGAACTGATCTATGCAAAATACATCATTACTGAAAAATATACAGAAGTTTACTGGAGGATTGAAGCCCTTTGATCACATTAATTTTCCGGTGTAACGTGCCAACTATTCTAAATTGGAACACGCAATATGTGACCACTACTACTACTACTACTACTACTACTACTACTACTACTACTACTACTACTATAGTAAAAACAGAACCAGTGAATAAACTTATATCAAAGCTTTCTTGCACTTTGACTACTCGTCTACTGACAGATATATCAGAGTGCTTTTTATACCTCGTACATTTTAAGGGGAGTTAACTGATTATTTATCAGTACAACAACAACTACTACTAATAATAATACAACTAATAATAATAATAATAATAATAATAATAATAATAATAATAATGATAATAATAATCTCAAAAATGCGGTGCATTGGGCATATCAGCAAATTCAGGTTGTTGCTCGTATTGATTGGCAATATTCCGACATAGTCATTGAATTGATTCCTGGAAGACTAATCCTTACAGAAATAAAATAATTGTACTGACAAGTGCAATCTACATCAAACAAAGGGATTTATCTATGTATAATGTGTGTTATCTTAGTGATTTCTTTTCTCAAAATAGGCTCAGTGGAAAATAACCTGAAGCCATTTCGGACCTTAGGTCCCTGGTTTGCACCAGTAAAGAAATGAGTATACACTAGAAATTAAAGGTATTAAAATGGAAATAATAATAATAAATTCTGTTACATTTCCTTCTTGTCGTGCTTTGTTTCTGATCAATATGGCTATTGCTGATTCCACTTCAGATTTTAATATTTCTGGTGTGTATTGCCTGTTATTCCCTTACGTCGTGGAAGTATTAGTCGATTTGCTATTTCATTCATCCTCCTGACAATACCCATGTCCATGTCTTGGGCGTTCGTGAAACCAGGTGTTGGCTAAGTATTTGATTAGTAACTGTATGTCGATTTTCAAAACTAAATGTCTATACAAAAACTATAAGGAAAAAACACTTCTGACTTTGAGAAATAATAATGTATTGGCCAAATAAAATGTATGCATCATAACTAAGGATTTCGGAAATTCCAGGTCTGTAAAAGATTGTTCCGCTCTTTATCCATAAGAGTTGTCTGGCAGTGACTTTATGTATTGATTCCATTGCAGTTATCTTTCGCCTCTTTTCGGAATTTCATAACCCGTTAGCCATCAAATCCGAACTTATATTCAGAATCATCAAATATATGTATATTAGAATTGCTTCTGATGTTGCCCCTGCAAGTCGTTTTTTTTCTGAAAGAAGTTTGTGAGTTGGAAACTATTCATACATTACCTTCAAAGATGCCGCACCTGCAGTTATGATATTCCCCAATATTTCACCTTCAAAATCAGCACTTGTAACAAAGTAAAAAAAAGAAATCTTTCTGTTGAGAGAAGATAGTCTTAAATTTACACAAAACAAAACCTATCAATGTAATAGTTTTTCCTGAAACAATCCTACAGCGCTTTACAAACTATCTAAAAAACAATTTTCTCGAAATATATAATAATTCGGCACAAATAAAACATGTTGAACTTTGACAAAGCTATTCTTCTTCGATATGGCATGTCATTTCATTTACGTTGGTGATCATTCTCTCTTTTTGTCAACTCTCGTAATCTTTTTTTCAGCCATCCGTTTACTAATGCTAGTTAGTGGTCTGATTTCCTCTGTCGTGTCTGACCTCCAGCTATCCTGTCAGTAACAATTTTTCACATCATTTGCCTAAGAAAATTAAATTTTCTGGTGTATAAGTAACATTTTTGTTTCCATTTTCTGTAAAACTTTAATGCTCATATGTTCGGTCCATGCTTTTTCTTAGAAAGATCATGTAGAACCATAAATTTTCTTGCTTCAAGTCTCGACTTCACCTTCGCTTAGATTGTCCAGCATTTACTTCCATATATGTGGACACGTATTGCACAAAAGGTCAGTATCTGTTTTTGTTTCTAATAAAATATGTTCTGTTTCTTAATACTTTGCTTAGCTTTTGGAAATCTCATTCGATATCACAATGTGCTTTCGGATTTCAGTTTCGAACTATCCATCTCCTGATAAAACACTTCCTGGATAGTTGAATAGTTGTACTTCTTTAATTTTGGTATCTCCAATTTGTTGTTCACATATTGGATTGTTCCTGTTGCTAAAAGCCATTCTATCTTCTTGCAGTTGATTTCGTTCGGGCGGGTGAACTGTGCATTTCCTCAGCGACTCCTTCATTACAGCACCTGTGGTACTTCAGAGATAATGACACATTCTTAATTTAATGGAATCCTCAGCGTAAGGTTTACTTTAGTATGGCTTTTCAGAACAAGACTTTATTGATTTATTTTGTAACGGGTTTCCGTGTTTAATATCAAATGACTCATCCAACCAGAAACATAGCAAGAAAATAATGCTCATCGACTAAACATATGTGTCACGACGAAGTTTTAGGAAAACTGGAAATGAATAGAGCAAAATTAGATAAGAAAATTTGATATTCAGAGGGTAAACAAGTGGGACATAGGAAACTATTGAATAATTTACCAAACGAGCCTCAGACAATTGTTAGGACAACAGGGAGTAGGAGGCATTGGAAAGACAAGTCTGATACAGAGCTATAACGGACAGCAAGTTCTAGAGAAATATGCTCGCTCATGTACTGAATGGAAACGGAACAAAGAAGAATAAACTTTATAACCTGACTATGTATCATTTGTAAAAATACAAAACCTTGTGGGTTAGTTTGGCACAGGAACAATGAGCTACCATAAATGATATATTCACCTTTTGAGTAATAAACAGACACACGTAAAAGAAAGCTACAAGTGCACCTCAGCGTGATTTAATGATAGAAAGCTTGTATCGATAGAACAATTACGACTGACTAGTGGGTTCGATGCCCGCTGGATGCCCCATACTGACAGGCATGCGCCACATCTATGCTACTCTTAGAAAATCACCATAAAAGAAAGCTGCAAAAAAGAGGAATACTGTCAAATAATCCTTGATTATTAACGCCATTCCTTGACTTGCTGTCAATAAAACCAAATATGACATGAACTTAGACTCAGAAATCAACGGTTTTATAGTTTACTAAAGAAAATGGGATACAGATAAGACGCAAAAATAAGACGGTACTGTTATGAATAATCAAGAATGGTCTCCCCAATTTTTTTTACTATTCTCTTTGAGAGAGCTATTTTTGTTTACTGGGACTGTAAAAGGACAGTATACGTGAACCTTGTATTCTCAGTTGAACAAATCTTTCTTAAAGCCTACAGCTGGGTACTTTGTGAATTTCATTTATATGGACGATATTAAACTATTTATTTATAAACTGCAGCTTAAACTCAACATTACAGTGGCAGACACAGAATGAAAACTGCAGAATCTCCAACACAATGTAGTAATCCCCAATAGTCAGAAGACAGAAAATAATTTATCAGCAGAAGGAACAACCAAAGATACAAACTACGAATTGATATCGTGAAATGGTTTGAACAGGTAACGGAAAATGGGACACTTAAATCCAAAGCCGCAATGAAAGCTAAAAAAAATAATAAGAAGAAACAGAAAAAAAACGTCGTTAGAAACACAGAGTAGTTTGCCGAACTGCTATGTAATATCCATCTAACTATAATGCAGTGAATTCTGATAATGTTTCCTCACAGATGAAGAGAAGACTACAGGTGATTCTACAGAATGATTCATATAGCAGCATATATTGAGCGTATGAACAATGCAGATGATTTAAGGAAAACAGAATTAGAAAGCGCTCTTATACTTAGAATCAGGAAAGCATAGTTCAAGTCTGAGAGGGGGTGTCAAATTTAGCACTCAGAAGACAAGCAGAAGGTAATAGCGAGATGTATGCATAAAGTGACCTAACATTTTCAACAATGTGCTGAGTTATTTCATCACAAGGGCGATCATTGTTCCCCAAAGCTTCCCATAACAAGATTGTGAAAATAGATGGATGAAAACGGAGTCCGAATGATAACAAAAAATAATTAAGAAATACAAAAGACAGGATGCAGTGGAGAGCTATGTTTGCCCAAATTCTGAAGGGACCCGTTACAAAAAAAGAAAACTAGATTAAACTCAAGATTAATTGGCAACATATATTCTTCTAACCAGAATAGATAAATTTGGATAAGTGAACAAGTGACGGTAGTTATCCACAAAAGGAAATCAAATGATTAATGAAGACACAATGAAAACTGTCGATGAATAAAAAATAGGGAAAATGACGGAGACAGATTCCTATAGAAGAGACGGAAAATATTTTTTTAAAAGTAATATATGTTCAACTAGACTGAACTGTAGACAGAGTCGGAAAGTTATAAGAAATAAAAAACGTACTTCCTGAAATAACCAAACGCAAGTTGAATTTGATAAACGTAAAGACAACCATAGTTGGTGTTAGGTAGATTTTATGAGTACAATTTAATGGAAATCTATGCAAATATAAAAAGTACGATAGTATTATTTACTGATAGGTATAAAACTGAATTATTGAAAAGTGTCATTTTCTTTGGAGGAGTATTAATTATGACTGGATATACTCATTCTAACTGAGAAGTTATTTGAAGTTGTTAATGTTCCCGTTACTAAAATATGATTTTCTTAAATGTAACAAAAAATATTGGCAGTTATAAATTGTAATCGATGAGCAAACCTTTGTTTATTTTCAATTAGTAACAACATATTTCATGTTATTAATCATTAAGCATAGTGGGAATCATGTGTCAATAAGTAAAGTATCTGCGCAAAATATAATATTCAGTAATCAATGAAAAGTATAAACTAATAAATGAACATATATCACACACATAAACAGATAGAGGCACACCAGCTAACAAGCTTGTTTCCCTACAACAAATACGCTTGTGTAGTTAGGCATAACCTCACTGGGCACCCCATACTTTCGGCCTTGCGATACGTTTAAGCTACGCTTAGAAAATCACCATAGACAAATAGAGGTTTTTCGCAGCATCGCCCGCGTGACCCCAACGTGACGCCAACCTGATCAATCCCCAAAAAAGGAACGCTGACTTTAGATTTTCAGTTGTTCTGTTTCTCATTAGTCTTTTCATGTTGGCTTAAATATCGTCTAATCCTAAGTACAGTGTAACCCGGATATAAGAGAGTTGTCGGGACCGGAGAAGAAGTCTCTTATATCCGGGTTTGGTCTATTTTGTTTAGGTAAGTATGGCTCTAATTTGGGACCAGAGAAAATCTATCTTATATCCGGGTTTATCTTATATCAGGGTTTCTTATATCCGGGTTACACTGTATGTTTCTAATAACCATGTCCTGAAGTTGGTCTACTAGACCGAAACGTCTGACGTCGACAGTAAAACAACATTAAAACAGTAAACTTGCATATTCGGATTTTGTTTTGTCTTTTCCATATTTGTCATCATACCGTCAGATCTACATCCACATATTTGCTGACACATATATAACTAATATATAATTTATACCCTTTCAGAATACAGTGTAACCCGGATATAAGAGAGTTGTTGGGACCGGAGAAGAAGTATCTTATATGCGGGATTCTCTTATATCCGGGTCTCTTATATCCGGATCTCTTATATCCGGGTTACACTGTACTTACAGGAATGATGATACCTAATATCCCCTTTCCGTGTTAAGGGAATATTTGGCATTTTAGACAGAATAGCCAGTTCTATTTTTATTTTAAATTTACAGAATATTTCTCTTAAATAATTTTTTCGGGAAAATAGGTGTCTCAAGTCGAGAAGCTGTTATCGTTCTTTCCAGGTTTGATGGCGGTTTCCTTCAAAACTTTTTGTTTGAAGTAGTATGGAACGTCGATTTCTTGATTATATTATCACTTTCTCTTTGGGTTACATATACTATCCATTGTAACTTTTGCCGTTGTTTCATGTCTTTAAGTGATGTGGTTTATTTTTGTTCTAATTAATCTTTTGACTCTTTTCCATCGCTATGTCTCTATTCCATCATCCGTTAACATACAATTTGTTGATTAGTTTTTTTTTTTTTACTTCCACACGTTACTTTCAGTATGTCCTGTGACAAATAAATTAAATTTTCTAAGTCAGCATTAACTTTCCCAGAACGTTAGATTGTCTATATTGATTTTTTAATGATTGAGTTGCTAATATAAGCTATTTTTTAGGTCTTACTTCTCTGAAGACTATCTCGTTTCTCAAATGTACAGTTACTGCTATTCATGGAAAAACAGATATATAGATAGATAGATAGATAGATAGATAGATAGATAGATAGATGAGAAAAAGAGAGTTTGTTTAAATTGAAGAGATATATATTAACTAAAGTGAAATAGATAAATAGACAGATGTGAATTAGTGAGATTTAAAATTGAAGAGAGTAAATATATAGTAACTAAATTGAAATAGATGTGAATTA
>OZ038481.1:112960090-112992590 GCA_964036315.1 Acanthosepion esculentum
ATGGCAAATTGAATTTCAATAACTCCAAAATAATTGTGGCTTGAATTGGGTCTTCATATTCCCTGTTTTACTCTTTCGTGTCCTCGGCTAACTTCGAGTGAATAAATACAGACTACTTTTATTATATCAGTAACTGCATTAATTCAAAATATTTTTAATAAAAGTACTTTAAAGTAATTGAAGATAGACTCTGTTACATCTAAAGATGATGCTGTTTTTGCTTCATTCTGATTGAACGCTTTTTCTGATCCACAAGCTGGATATGACTGCTAATTTTAAAACTGAAAAAAATGTTAATTCCTCTTAAAAAATGTAAGTAGTTTTCGTGTATCAAAAATATCTTATTTTAAATTTAATAACACATTTCCCATACAAAAAAAAAGAAAATTCTGGCCACTAAAGCAACAGGCACAGGAATTTAAAAAGTGCGTATAGCGTGGAATTGAAATTGCTGAGAAATGAACAATAACATACAACTAGAGTAAACTTTTAAATAAGCTTTCCAACCTATCTTGGACTGCTGATTACGATTCCACTTTCACTGAATGCTCTGCTACTGCTGCTGTCGTCTGTTGCATTTATTTTCTCAGTTGGTGTTAGACAGATTGATTTAATATATTGATCATAACAAAGACTTTTTTCGCTAGGGATAGGTACATAGAATCATATTTAAAATAGATTATTGCACAATGTTTGTGATTCTTTAAACAAATGAATATTTTACGACAAAGAAAAATATTCTCCAGTGGAAAAGACTGGCGAAACACGAGTATCTATGATTACTTATAGGTAGACAATAATAGGTTTTATATCATTTTTACTCTCCAACGGTTATTAGTACTCAAACCATAATGATTGCGACGAAAAATAACTTATAAGAATGCTTTGGGCGTTGTTTTGTCTTATTCTTTTTTCACCAAAATTAATGTAGTTAGATCTTAAGTTCACAATGCGCATTATGCGTGGCTAATCGCATGAGGTATTTTATTTAATTCAGTGTCATTTATTCTATGAAACTATCAAAATGTATTTAATAGACATAAAATGTAAGTGATGAAGATTTTTACGTATAAATTCTAAAGAAGGTCGCTTATATATTGTCATCATATTTGTTTCCTTTGTCAGAAGTATAGGCAAATAAATAGAGGAAAATAAATTGTATGTTCCTTGCTTCGTTTTCAGCTGAGTGAAAGGATCTTATGCAGCATTTCTAATAATATTTTTCTCTGACAGAGGTATTATCACAAGCATTTAAACATAAAAATGAATTTTTCTTTATTGATGAAGTTGTGAAGGTCGGTGTTCACATGGAAAGAGAATTCACAGGATGTATATTTTGGGAAGTCATTGCAGGGATTTCTGATGTGGATTTATTGCATTCTTTTCTCGTATGCCCGTGGAGTGAGCATAACTAGCAGGAATTTATTCTTTAGCAAATTTCATTGTTTCAAAATGTTTTCTTTTTCTTCCTTGGTGCCTTGATCTCGATGGATTGTTCTCTTTCTTTTAATGAGTTTCCTTTTTTTTTCTTCTTAGTCTTCAACTTATTCATATTCTTATTGTCATTTTTCTTCTTCTTCATCATCAACATCATCATCTTTATCATCATCTTATTCTCCTCCTTTTTCTACTTCTACTTTTCTTCTGCTTCTTCATCTTCTTCTTCTTCTTCTTCTTCTTCTTCTTCTTCTTCTTCTTCTTCTTCTTCTTCTTCTTCTTATTATTATTATTATTATTATTATTATTATTCAATATACTCTCCGAATTTTAAATATTTCAGCTCGGTGATGACTGCATCTCAGCTCCTACACACAGGCGAAAGATACAACATTCTCCTCAGCACATGAGCTATTCCACTCAGTACTTGCATAATCGCTATGGTGTAGGTTTTAACTAAGGCATTCTGCAAGTTAGAATGCTTCTGGAAATTATTCCTTAATACGACAACCACAAAAGAAACTACTCCTTGGTGTATTTTACCAGTAGTATTTTTATCATCATCATCATCATAATTATTATTAGCAGTAGTAGTAGTAGCAGCAGCACTAGTTGTATTAGTAGTATTATCGCATGCTTTGAACAATGTTAAGTTATACTAGAGATCTTACATTGGTGGTCGTCATAGAGTTGCTTTGATCTCAGCCAAAAAGTATATTTCCCAGATTTTTGAGATTTCCAATAATGCCAATTTCTGCAGGATTGGAACATAAGGTATGATTCAATGATATTGAAGAGCTTCCTACTCAAAGACCTGGAAATATAGTTTACGGCATTAATGATAATAGAGGCAACTGTTGTACCCATATTCCATATAGTCCCACGTCAGTACCTAAATCAGTCTAATCAGTTCTCTCGGTCGCTTTTTTAAAAAAAGATTTAACCTCGTGTATATACAAGATCAAGTGGATCGCACTTTCTGTTGAATTTATAAACCGCAGCTTACGGTCGTTTTTGATTTCGAAGTCTCACAGGAGTGTTACTTGCTCATTATCCATAACTCTCTACAACATTTTACTATTTCCCGTCCATCTCATATCCTTATGTACTGCTGAGGCAACAGTGTAAATTTAGACAGGCGTCATAGTGGCGCCGCTCGTAGTCCATTTGAGCAATCATTGCATACCACGTCCAATATATGGGTAAAGTTTTCAATATCGTTCCCATATAATTTGTACATAATTTGATTATTTGGTATATGTTTATAGTTTTCGTTCAAGGCTTTATTTTAAGCCGTCACAAATAACATTTCTTTCTTTTCTTCTTCTTGAGGAAATGTTGAATAAACTACAAATAAAATCAAAATAATCAAAATACAATTTAATTTAATTCATCTTCTTCAACTCCTTACTCTACTTCATCATCATCATTAACATCATCATTTATTTCTTCTTGTTTTGTTATCCTCCTTCTTGTTCTTATTCATGTTCTTCTTTTTCTTCGTGGTGGTGGTGCTATTTATGACATTATCTTAATAAAGTACTTTTTTAATTTAATTCTTCTTCAACGACTTACATTTCTTCATCATCATCATTATAATCCTCATCTTTTTCTTCTTCTTGTTCTCCTCCTTGTTCTTGTTCTTCTTCATATTCTTCTTATTTGTTTTCTTTCGTCTTCTTATTCTTTTACTCCTCCTCTTCTCCTTTTTTGTCTTCTTTTTTTCCCTTTTTCTTCTTTTTTTGTTCGTTATGATAGTGCTTTTTATGTTATTCTTATTAAATTTCCCAAAACATGAGCTGGCACAATAAAAATTATCGGGGTAGAATGTTGCACCGACATACAGAGTTCCAATCTCCGCCATGTCTGTTGCGCTTATTTTCCGAAATTAACAGCTTTTTAACTGGTTGTGTTATTTAGAGTAGAATTTCTCATTAATTTTGTGATTAGAATTCATTGTTGGAGCATAGCAACTAAAGATGGTTGCCTAATTATATCTAAAAATACAAATACACCATGAAATACGTCTCTCGTTGATGCCAACATGTAGACATTCCAGATGTTTCACCAGGTTGTTCCGCATAGCAAAGCGACTACTGCTTCTCTATTAGCTGCTCCAGGCCTACCCACCCAGAAAAAATGTGTAATCAAAAGGAACCTATTGCAGATGGCCATAATCAGTCCTAAAATTATATTTTTCCCTTTTTTCCCTATCCTGGAGAGTTCTCGTATTCCGTCACCCAATGAAAAGGTCTTTAATGTTTGAGTTCTTTATTGTTCCGGTGCAATTTTGGATGCCCAATCATTTACACCTGGTGGCAGGGACAAAAATGAGTAAACAATTTTTAGGTCCCATTTTTCTGACACATGTTTCTCGCTGGGCAAACAGTGCTATCCTAAAACCTGCTTTATTATGGACGGTGGACAGGAGTTGCATAATTCCTCACAAGTTCTGGGCAGCTCCAGTGATATTATTCACCTGTTGCTATCACTATCCCTTCAACGCCACACGACTTAAAGCGCAGAAAACATGTCGGTGGTATTTACTGAAAATGAGTTGATTATAATGGTCATTGTTTGCGCAGCACTATTCACACGTTTTCTATCAAAACCGCATAGCTTTTTCTAGTGCACAGTTTCCCCATGTCAGATAGTGCAATGATCGCACTTTTTAAATCAGAATTTTCCTATTCCTCGAGAGATGCTCTGACAAAGACTAAAGAAGATCTCTCTCCCAGTTATGTAATCGTGCGCCCGGAGGCCAAACATCTATTTCTATGTACCCACGATATACATATTTTACTTTGGGCATTGGAATAAATCGTCCGTCGTCTAATGGACAATTTATTGCTATTAAATTCATATTATCGTAATTTATGTTTAATTGATAAATGCTATCTATTCAATCAAAAGATAAGAAAAGAACTAAAGAAATGGATATTGTCGAATATTGTTAAAAACGATTTGAATAATAAATGATAGAGAAAGTAATCTATTATAGTGAAAGATAAACAAAACAAATACGTTACGACCTGAAATGCTTTTACTACAATTTCGAAAATTACTAGCATAAAAAAGAAAAATGTTACTTTTAAAAATAGAGTAGAATTATTCATCCCAGCGTATAACTGATTTTTAAAAAAAATGAAACGTATTAAATGTCCTTGATAATATAATATTTTTGTAATAACAGATATTCATAATAAATTAAACTTGCTAAATAATATCCATTTTAAGTTAAAGAAAACAATCGATATATGCCTCGATTATCTTAAAAATAATCAAATACGTATTTTGTTAATTAAATAAATTAAATGCATAATAAAATCATAAAAATTATAAAACAAAGAAAATATAAAAATATTGATCATTTCCTTTTTAAAAATACTTACTTTGGGCAATGAGAGACACGTCCATTTACTACGATGTACAGCGGCCCAATTATATATAAAGGCTCGCTACTCGTGTTCTGAAAACACACGACTATTAGTCACAATTGTGTCTGTTCAACACCGACATTGACCCCAAGTTCTTTATACTCCAAGTACGCTGAACTGGCATTAGTTAACGTTTCTGAGAGAGAGCAAGTGATCTCTCGTGATCAGCAGTTTGGTCAACGCCCGTACGCTGAAATCATCGGTCAGGATGACTTGTAATTTCGCGCTAGGACAACCATCGGCGACTTCCCAACAATTTCGTTTACGCAATTTCACTCAGAAATTTTGTGTCAACACGTGATAAGTTTCCAGACATTTTTTAAAAAGTGACACACGCTGATATCACCTCTTCAGTCACATTACAAAAACAACAAGTCACCTTCCTGACAAATCCGTCGTGGAGAGATTCAATTGTGGATCTAAGGATTGTCCAGAGAATATGTTAAACACACACACACACACACACACACACACACACACACACACACACACACACATATATATATATATATATATATATGACATTCGTAGACAGTACTGCTTTGCTGTATCACAGCTCTTCAGCGCGACTAGACATTCAAATACCTCAAGCCTGGACCAAAATCCAAACGATTTGGCGTCAGTCAGAGTCTCTATCACTGAGCTGTCTTTATTCGAAAGAATGAGGTAGCTAAATCTAGCGCATTGTTTTTACAAATGTGAACAAATATCAAACAGTCGGAGTGCTTCCTTCATTTTACCGAAGAGCTTCGCATTAACGCAAGTGGCTGTTGTTTGTAGAATCAGCTTGTATTCCAACAGTGCTCAATTGAAATATATTTCGAAGAACTAAATTTTGTATATATATATATATATATATATATATATATATATATATATATATATATATATATATATATATATATATATATATATAATATAAATATTTCTTGCATGCAAGATATAATGACTACGTATATGTTATAAAGTTTTAATCAAGTTTCACCATTCATTATTTTATTCCCTTCTCTCTATTACTTGAGATCATTCGTCGACTTCCTTCATGTTACTTTTATCCGCGTCATGTGATCTTGATAACCTGCCGTGTCTTATTAGCTGACGTCTCTTAAACCTAAAATGCACTTCGGGTCACAAACCTTACTGAACTTCATGAATAGAATTAAAATAATAAGAGGGGTCATCACAATTTATAGAGGCGTATGTTTCTCTTAATTAATTTTAACGTAAATTTAGTTTGTATCCATATTGTATTTCATTGTCCTACATTGACAATGAAGTAAATATATCTCTTTCCTAATCAGTAACTCTGTTTTCTGAGATGAAGATATTTGGATGAAAACTTGGTAACTGACAAAGCAAATTTGTATCTAAGATAAATATGCGAAAAAAAAAAATTGGTTCCATAGATTTAAGCAGGCTGGAGAGATTGATTAGTTTTTTTCCGGGCTTATCAACCATTTGTATGTTATGTAAATATAGAACAAATTTCAGATTGTAAGAATTACTTGAAGATTATAATTATATCAGGAGGGAGAAGAGGGGGATTGATACTTTCCCAAATATAATGAATCTGACTAAACTCGTCTCTCCAATTTCCAATTCCGTGCTGTTATCCATTACATCGGAAAGCACATCCAGGTCTACAACACCAAGTATTTCTAAGCGGTTACCCATCTAGTTACTGACCAGGCTCGACGTTGATTAACATCATTGATCGTACGAGAACTAGTGTTTCAACTAGATAGGGTCGTAACCGTGCAGGCTGAATTCATTTCATTTTTCTTTTGATATAATTTCTGTGATTTAGAAGCATTGTCTTCACAAGTTAGACGTTGTAGTAGCAAGTAATTAATAGTATCAACATTTTGTTTTGCATTTCAGATTAAAACAATATTTCTGACATTGGAAAAAATACTATGCTCAGGAGCCATTCCACTTAGAGCTTCACTTTTAGAACGGCAATGATATATTACCTGTGTTATATGAGTCTGAGAAGTGGTGGTACGAAGTGCAATATTATGAGGATAACTAGCCGTTTATTTGAAGAGGTTAATTTTGTAATATTCAGAAGAGCATCTACGCAGATAACTGTCCATTTGTGGCAGTTTGTAGGAAATAAATATGTCTGCATTGAACTCGCTTCTTACATTTGGAACACGGAGGAGAAGAGAGTGATTAAACTCCGCGTAAGTAGTATGGCGTGCCCTAGATATATATGTCTAAACTGGTGAAATTAAAGAATTGGACTGACCTGAAAATTTTTAACGGAAATCCCGATAGAGTAGCGATGTGTTTACATCATTATGTTTAAGGGATATATCACAAGAACTTATAAACGATTTTGGTCAAGAATTCAAGATGAGTATCGAGAAATTCCAACCGAGATAAAACAGCCATATTCCATTTTTGGTCTAGATGATTCCTTTAAAAATAATGCATACTAGAAGAAATCTGCAACTTCCTAGAGCCTATGAATGAGCTACCATTTTTGAAACGTCTTTAAAATTTATTGTATATATTTAATAGTTGATAAGTTTATCTATCGTCCGGTTCATACTCCTCTTTCGTCTTCTGAAGAGAAATAGTGGTATATCGCTGTTTCCCAGTTTCGATTTGATTTTCTGCTTTCTTCTACTTCAATTTTATACTTTTTACCTCTCCCCCGAAACTCTTACAATTCATTTACTATTTTCTTCCTTCAACAGGATTCGGTAGGTTCGACTTTTATCTGGCTCGCACACCTCCCCGGCCTATTGAACACGAGTAGAGATTTGTTTAGGATTCGGTTTCTGTTTGCTTCTAAAGTATTCTCATTTTCTTTCCATCCAAGTATCCTTTGCGTCTTAGTGACATTATCGCCTTCCTTGTAGTTGTGAATTAAAAACATGACAGTTCCAATAGACGTTCATGGCATCGTGCGACATTGATACTGCAACGGTTCATCATGAGTTGCGAAAACCTGGTGTTCGTTCAGTAATTATGAAAGCAGCTTGGGGTTGGTTTGTTTACCGAATTGAGCTGTTAGAGATAGTCAGAGAAGTGATCAGCTACAGGCCTCCTATCAATTTAATGTTAGAAGGTGCGTCCATCATATGTAGTATCATCTCCATAGATGTTTACTAATGACCTCAGAATGTGCTAATATAAGTATAATGTGGGTTGGAATGAACTGTGATCTTCCACTTTTGAAATTTTGATCTGTTGATTTGTTAAGTTTGCTTTCTGAAATTATTAAATTGCGTCTGGTTAGCAAGGTCGATTTTACTCTCTTTAAACTGAAATCTTCCATGAATCTCTTCTATTCATATGTGGCCGAACGGTTAAGGCACATCACGCGAAATGATGGTTCCGTATAGGATACAGGTTCGATTCCTGTCGGAGAGCGACAATTTTCTATGAAAATTTCTCGGACATTCAGGCCGGTAAATGTTATTTAATAATGTTTATCATAAAACGGACCATTTGCTTAAATACTTGTATCTATAAAAAGAACGTTAAACATAATATAAATGTCTTTTTTTATATATATATATATATATATATATATATATATATATATATATATATATATATATATATATATATATATATATATATATATATATATATATATATATATATATATATATATATATATATATATATATATACAGAAATATAGTCTTAAAGTGTGCTATATTTATGGGGTAAAGTGCTCAATATCAGAGATAGAGCGTGTGTAAATATATATATATATATATATATATATATATATATATATATATATATATATATATATATTATTTTTGTGTGTCTCAATGGCTGTTGTGATGCATCTAGTGTGGTACTATGTAGTGATAGTGCTTGTCGCTTTCAGCTACCGCCGCTGGCTAGCAGAAATGGGAAAAGGGTAGCCGAGTGGGTAAGTCTTCCCCTGCCAGTATATCGCCTCTCCATCCGCCCTCGTCGCAACATATGGCAACCGAGAACCTTGCGGACTTGGGCTAGACTATGGTGGACGGGGGAGGAGGTTGGCCCTCTTAACATGCGGCATGTAGGTCCACCGGTGTGTGGACACGCCCTAGTGCCCATGAACCAAATCCCAGCGATTGATTAAATAGTTCCACTGCCTTGTGGGAATCTTTGGGAGAAGAAAAGGCTAAGGAGTAAACCCTATACAAATCCGGAGTGGAGACTCTAAGGGGGATGGACGGCATTCAAGCAAGTCCTGCAGCTGCGCTGGTACTAAACTGTATTGGTTCAATCTTTCCTTTGGACTCTACCAGCAAGGCTGTGAAAGGGAAATAGATGTCCAGGCAGCCATAGTTCTCCGTAGACCCAGCCCAGGCTCGTAGCGCACTAGCGCTCCTACATCGTCCCCCGGGACGGACGGGTGCCGACGACGGTATATATATATATCCACACACACACACACACACACGCACACACACACACACACACACACATATATATATATATATATATATATATATATATATATATATATATATATATATATATGTATAAACTCACACCAGTCCAACAAAATGTATATTAGCTCTATCACTGATATTGAGCTCTTCCGAATAACTAACGCGCATATATTATATATGAACACTATATATAAAAATTCTATTTATATATTTATATATAATATATATTATATATTTTACACACATGCACACACACCTGTGCGCGCACACACACACACACACACACACACACACACACACACACACACACATATATATATATATATATATATATATATATATATATATATATATATATATATATATATATATATATATATTCGTGTTCAGAATGCCGTCCGAAGAAACAAATAAAATGTTACATATTATTTATTTTTGTTTCATATATTGCGCCAAATCATTAAAAATAAATTCGGCACGCCGACTCTTTCGCTATGTAAGACGACATTGATCTTCAACTCTGCATATTCCAAATAATACCAAATCTCTCTCACAAACAAATGTCATGCATAAGAATAGACAAAAAATTAAGTGAATTTATCAAAATGCAAATCTTAGTGCAATAGGGATAAATTTCCCTTCCTGATTTATGCAACCTGCATAGATAAATGATGCTAAAATAATTAGATGGCCCAACTAGATTTATGTTGTTTGTACGTGACATTTAACTAATTCCACAAGTTACAGTTATCAAGTGCTAGATTAACAAGAAAATATGAAAGAGATAACAGGACGTGTAGTCCAGAAAAACAAGAATGTATGATTAGGTATTAAATTTGAGATGAATGAATACATTGTGGTGAGCAAAAGGGACAGCACAGAATATTAGCTGTGCATCGGGAATGTTACAATTAAACCTTACGGGGAATAAACCATTTTATAACAGCGATAGAAAATAACAGAGGTATTCGTATCGTACCAACATATTGAAAAGCAAGCAATGCGTACTGAAATGCAAGACAGAATTAAAAGATTTGAAAAGAAAAACTGAATATTCTGTGGTGCCTACCTTCACATATTGTTGTGGGGCAGACTCCTTTTACACGAGATGGACTCGTCCAAAGTATACTTATCCTAACAGAGATAATACCTGCGGATTGAGATACGTTGAGTCAGAGTGAGAGATACGGAGACAGTACAAAGGCTGTTCACAGAGAGTTATACGAGAGTCCAGCGAGAGAGATAATTACGGCTTCACTTACAGAGACTTGTACATATACTTTCTATTAACCCGCATTCCTGGACTACTAATCTTCATTTCAAGTCTGTATTGTTACGTTTAATACACTTATTTTTCTATCTCAATTACTGGCGTTGTTTCTTTATTTGTGCAGGATTCCATTCCCGGAATCCACAACACATATAATGGCCAATTTTGTTACAAATTAAAAAATTCTCTTTAGATTGACGACAATATTTGGCAAATTTTGTGAAAAAAAAAAAACAGAAAATTATAGGAATGACGAAGTCCAAAACTGAGATAAATGCACAAAGAAAATTGTTGATAGCAATCAGAAGCAAAGGGTTGAATGATTTCCAGTTAAAAAAGTAGGCAATACATTTGATCTATTTAACAATGATAGGGCTCTTCGAATGCAAGAATAAATCAGCCTGCAACGCAACTCAGCTGCTTATAAAATGGAGGGCGGAACAAGTAACATATAGAGAATGTTTTATTTTTTTAAATATCCAATTTACCACCCAAGAAACACTCATAGCAGCCGGGTACTACGTGACTTTTCTGTAAGGGTGCAAAGGTAGAAATTAATAAGTGGATATTATGAGGATATGTAGGATAGATAACAGTTATTCCGTGGCTTGAATAGGTTAAAATGTTAAATATCAGGCATTTTTTAAGCGATATTTATTAAGTAAAAAGGAACATATAACTTAATCAATAACAGGATCTGTCTATATTTCTGAGATGAGGTATTATACACAATACAAATACAATGTAAATAGTGTTCATCAATAATATTTTAAATGATTATTTCGGAGCGTGTGATTTTCGACACGTATTTTTATGAGTTGAAAACAAAATATGTGTATTGAAAACAGTAAAAAAACAGCAATATTTATTAATAAATAACTCGCCTACAAAAACGTGATAACTCATTATTATTATTATTATTATTATTATTATTATTATTATTATTATTATTATTAATATTATTATTATTAATATTATTATTAATATTAATATTATTATTAATATTATTATTATTATTAATATTATTATTATTATTATTATCAATAATATTATTATTATTAATATTATTATTATTAATATTATTATTATTATTAATAATATTATTATTATTATTAATATTAATATTATTATTATTGTTATTAATATTATTATTATTAATATTATTATCATTATTATTAATATTATTATTATTAATATTAATATTATTATTAATATTATTAATATTATTATTATTATTAATAATATTATTATTATCAATATTATTATTATTATTATTAATATTATTATTATTATTATTATTATTATTATTATTATTATTAATATTATTATTATTATTCTGTGTGCTGTGTCATCTCGCGACGTGTGTGATCATGGTTATTTACAATGTTCTGTCCTTTGTAGCTCTTAATAAATTTTGCATTTTCTTATCTCTCCTAAAACTGGTTCCGCCATCCATTGTTAGGTAAACTTATTAGGTAAGCTATGCGTAGTTTTCCCCTGTCCCTCTTGCCTTCGAATGTGTCCTGTGAGTATCCCATATTCCAAACCCTCTTTCATCATTATGTGTTCTAGAAATATCATAATATTAGCACAGTGGAATTGTAGACATTAATTAAAGCAATGCGAGACAGAAATCTGTGGAGAGCTATGCGCCTAGTTCTCTTGAAGTGAAGCTACATATATAGAAAGCAATAAGTAATTCATTGTCTTTAATTTTTTTTTTTCGTTTCCAATCACTTTTTTAGATAAGCAATAATGAAAGTCGTTGTTTGTGATATACTTTGTGACAGCAAGATAATATCAAATTTAATATAGGTTGTAAAAATATGCCAAAACCAAAAAAATAACATGCATTTTCACAAAAAGAAATATAAGAAAAATGGTGTAGCCATGTCTATAAAAATAAAAAATGCAATAATTATATATAAATATATAATTATTGTATTTTTATTTTATGATATGTATTTTTCGATATATTTTCGAGAAAGTTTCGTTTTTCTTTTTATTATATTTCGCTTTTTTAGTTTTACTTTTTATTAACCCTAAACAGTTTTTTATACGAATTCTTACGAGGTAATATCCTCTTGATATACGTCTGGGAAGCCGAATGTTCACAAGTGGAAACATTTGCTGATCTCATGGAAATATAAATCAAATTCTAGTTTCGGTTGATTTAACACTTAGCATGGTGCGCAAAATATATATCCTGGATATGAATGTAAAAATATAAATCCCAAAGTTTTTGCACAGAAATCGGCTTCTGCACACGCATATAAAATAAATAAAAAAATATTTAAGGAGTTAGAGAAAGTGATTTAGACTAAGATTTAGGATGTTACATACGGCACCATCTATTGCGCATGTGCATAAGCACGTCGCTCGTAATAAATATGCGACATTTTAATTCCTGCTCTAGGGTAGAATGGAATTCACACCGACATAACTTAGGCAAAGATATACAGGTAATACCTTACTAATATTTCTAAATTTGCTAAATTACTAGATCTACTAACTGAACTATAAATGTCGAATTTAATTCAGATCAGAAAAAGAAACAAATATTGTGTTTTTTTGACATAATGATAATTCGAACGTCTACCGGCCTAAAAGTAAACTTCCACCGTAAGTAAACAAAAATAAAAATGAATTTCTTGACGTAGATATTGTGAGTTTAATCCAGGGCTGGACTAATATTCACTTGGATTCAATCGAAACAGGGCGAGCAATAATAAAAATGGACGCAATATCCATATAACGAGCAAAGTCTACCCTCCGTAGATAAAATAAAGGATTCCGTAAAGAATTCAATAAGTTAGGTAGATCGGCATACACCTAATGAAGGCCGGAGAGCAGAATGGACAAAACTTTGTAATAACAACAACAATGGTGAGGACGATCTAAACAGCATGGAAATAGTGTCCACAAAGATGACTTCTCACCCCAGAATTTCAGACAGAATGAAAAACTTATACTTTTGTTCACATCGAAACATGATAAAATCTGGAGTAATTATTATTATTATTATTTTAATTTAAAGGCCTTTGGGAAATGCAGCCGCTAATATATACTTGACGATAAAAAAATAAATTAATGATATTTTTAAAGTTGAACTTAGTTTGTATAATGACAACAAAAAACGCTATAAAATCAACAAAACAGAAAACAGGAAACACGAAAAACTAGACACATTCTTTTTATATTAATGCGATGACATATTGAAATTATTTACACTACTTACGTTGTTCTGACTGGTGTACTCATCTTTATTGCCATATTCACTACGTTTCCAACGTTGTATGCTCCGGCCTTCTTCAGTTAAGATGATCCAGTAGATAAAAGCGTTGGCTGCATCCAGTGACTTGAACCAAATTAGTTCATTACCTGGTTACGGCAGTGGTGAAAAAACAAACATGGAGAGTTGAATTAAAGAAGGATAACTAAGACATCCAGAAGAGGCATGACACGTGAAACTAGGATAATCTACCCCGGTGGACGAAATAAAGGAATAAGTTCGAAATGCCGGAGCGTAAAACGACCGAAAATCGAGAATACGGTAATAAAGATGAGGACAACAGTCCGAACAATGTAAATAATATAAATACGCACATATATAAACGATCATTTAATTACTTACAAGTACCTTCTGGTCTCAAGTGAATCCTTTCCACACGCGCCGTTATTGTTGGCGGCTATTTCTGAATCATAATCACCATTCCTAAAGTCATGCAAAGAAACAAAACAACACATGTCTTCTATTTTCATGTTAAAGTTGAGAGGTACTGTGCCACGCAAATTATACAAAATATTACAAAAATATTTCTCGAGATATTTCTACAGGGTCCTTTGAATCATCAGTTTTAGTTCTCTTCATAAATTTTCAATCGGATTCAGATCTGAAGATTGACGTTGCCATTTTAGAAGATCTACTCTATTTGAACTTAACTATGATTTTGTCAGCCTTGCAGTTTGTTTAGGATCTTTGTCTTGTTGAAAGAAACAACTTGGTTTTAAGCCCAGCGAATGTTAACTCTAACATAGATTTCTTTCCAAAATATCCCTATCATATGCTCCATTGATCATCCATTCTATTATTTCAATGTTCAGTGCTTATAACCTAGGATACAAACAAATGATATTTCCCAGCCACAAGAAATTGCATAGTCGTAGTGCAAAAGCTAATCATAACAAAGACAGATTTCGATCATTGCCTGGCGAATCTTCATCCGATAACATCATCATGCGATGCAATCACCACTTGATACTATCTTTTGTTTATATATATATATATATATATATATATATATATATATATATATATATATATATATGTATATATATGTGTGTATATATATATATTAGATAGATAGATAGATAGATAGATAGATAGATAGATAGATAAGTTAATAAAAAGTTGAAGAAAAATGGAGAATGGGATGATTGCGTTTATAAAAATCAACATTTGATAGATTATTTAATGCTGAAAACTGTCTTTTTTATTATTATGTTTTGTACTGAAAGTATGCAAATTTTTGCGAACACACATCCGATAACATCGTCATGCGATGCAATTACCACTTGATAGTACCTTTTGTTTAGAACCCAAATAAGTCCATGAGGGCTTTGTGCAAGTCTGCTTCATTGGTGAAGGATTTCCCACGAAGATGATTATCCAGGGAGTGGAAGAGGTGGTAATCGGATGGTGCAAGATCAGGTGAATAAGGTGGATGGCACAAAGTCTCCCACCCAAGTGGCTGTATGGTATCCCTGACCACTCGCGCGACATGCAGCCTGTCGTTGTCACGGAGGAAAAGCACACCTTTGCGATTCACCAGTGCCAGCTCCTTCTGGCGCAATGCCTGTTGCACACGTTTCAATTGCTGCGAGTATAGGTCTCCAGTGACCGTTTGGCCCGTTGGTATCAGTTCATAATGAACCACTTGACGACCTGTCCACCAGAAACAAAGCATAATCTTGCGTGGGTGCATAGGCGGTCTTGCGGTGTGAAGGACAGCATCCTGAGGAGACAAACAATGTCTGGAACGCTTGGAAATTTCGTTCAGAACCCACTTTTCATCACTGGTAAGCACTCGATTGAATAACGATGCAGTACGGTGACGAGAAAGCAGCGATTCGCATGCTGCTACTCGTTGTTGCTTTTGGACCTCCAACAGCGTTTGCGGAACCCACTTGCTCAGTTTGTACGTCTTACCTAGGCGGTGAAGGTGAAGTCTAACTGTTTCATCGGAAAAGTTGAACTGTCTTGCAAGTTCACGACACGTTAGACTACTGTACTCTTCAATGGCCGCCTTGAGGACTCCGTCATTCAAGACCTGTGGTCGTCCACGGCGAGGCTCATCATGGAGAGACAAATCTCCCGACTTGAATTTTCGAAACCAACGCTGGATATATCATCCAAATCTTCACAAACCTTCTGCACAGTCCTCGGAGTGACACCCGAATGTCCTGAAATGTTCGTGTTGGAGTTTCCAGTGCGAATGCCAAGTAGTACATAATGATCTTTCCAAATTTCTGGTGGAGTGAATTTCTGGTGGAGTGAATTACGCCATGCTGCTCTTTTTCTCTCAGACGGTACCCAATTGACCCTACTCTACTGTACAGGCGACAAAATAAAAAACAAACAACGCTTATTAGTGATATTAAAAATATAAAATGTAGAAAATGTACCAATCTCACTCTGTCTATTTCAAATCCTTCATCGTTAGATGTTTCTGGATAAGGAGATGAATGATGATTAACCATCGTTTACTTCCATAGTTTTAGCGGGAATAATCTTTTACATATTATATAATGGTTGTAAAATTTTACACACACACACACACAGACACACACACGCACACACGTGTGTGTGTTTGTGTGTGTTTGTGTGTCTGTGTGTGTGTGAGTGCGTCGGTGTGTCCAAATATATAAAAAAAAATAGGAAAGATACATTAAGTTAAAAATCTGGTGTTCATTGGTATTTTTGGTTTATTTAAAAGAAGTACACCCTATATTTTAAATATTTTTTTATTTTAAATGATTATGATATATATTGATAATTTGATATATCCACAGACAGATTGTTTCGCTTAATCTTCAATGAAACCCGACGTATTTACTATCTGTCAGATATCTTACCTGTAGACCAGGGATCTTTAACGCTTTTCTCTGTACGAAACACAAGAGCAACTCAATTCAGTTTACTTATATATAGCGAGAATATGAACATAATTCTTCTCAATCGGCTCCCGTAAATTTGAACCAATATTTAGTAATTTTTTCACAATATTTTCTTCGTCGCGCCGACGATAATTTTCTGCCGCAGCTGTCATTCTTTCGCTATTTCTCCCCCCCACAGACATATATATATATATATATATATATATATATATATATATATATATATATATATATATATATATATATATATATATATATGTATGTATTAATTAGTACATCTACTCGTACCTACGTTTTGGCGTGCGACTATAGTTTCGCTGGGAACCGCATTGAGTACTATTACTTTTCCTTCTCCTGCATAAATTTGACGATTAAGCATTTGCTTGCCTGCATATCTGGCCGCTTCATTTATTGATCAAAAATTATATATATATATATACACACACATATATATATGCTCACACACGCGCGCACACACACACAAACAAACATATATATATATATATATATAGTGCAATTGGTAAATTGTCACATACTTATATTTTAAATTCGTGCGGGAGAGCTGTTTTTAGTTATGTTATAGTTGGGCCAATTCGGTACCGTCGTTGAGAAAAGGAGCACCCCGAGGCAATCCAAGTACCTTGAGGAGGTACTGCTGCCCTGGTCCAAAAGGGTGGCTGCTGGAAGCCTCTCTATGTGGCAACATATCTCTGCCCCATATGCAGGGGAACACATCATTCCCTACATCTGGTCAACTATCTCCCCAAACGGCAATAAACTTGCTTATTAGGTGTGGAGCACAGTTGAGCGAAAAACCAGTAAAATTTGTAACATCAAAGATAAACTGAAGGTAATGATTATGGTAGCATTCACCAACTTAAACAACGAAGCCGTCCAGAAGAAATGCAGGACATTCCAAAGTCGTTTGGAGGACATGGTTGAAGCCAATGGTGATTCTAATGAATAAATTAACTCTTTAGTATTTCGAGATATTATTTCTGCATTTTTGATAAATTTATCTGTTAAAATGTCATGTCAGTGTTATTTTCATTTTTACGTAATTTAGACGAAAATTTATCCATGGCAACCCGTGAATCTTTACCGTTTTTCTCAAATTTTAGCTGATTTTTTTATATTTTTCTGTTTATTTGCTGATGTTGCCTATTATAACGGACAGAATATAAGTTCGGTGCCATTATTTAGTCTGACACTGTTCTTTCCATTCACGCCAAATATAATACATGAAAACTATAACAACAAGCGCTAAGGATTAAGCTATTATAAGTATGATACCTGTTATCTTAGCTTCTCATTAACTGATTACGCTGATATTAAGAAAATTATTCATATAAATGTCACTGAATTATAATAATTTTGCCATGACTACAAAAGCTGCTACTATAAAATAGAGTAATAAATAGATACTACGAGAAAATAATAAATGCAACATTTATATAAACAATGGATATAATTTTCTTATATTTTCAAAGTCTCAAGCAATAATATTATGAGTGAAAGTTCAGAAGGGCAAAATACTAAAACTAAAGTCAAGCACTGAACAAAATGACTATTGACGATAATGTGAAATTGTTTGAAATAAAAGACGCAATTATTAAGAAACATTTTACAATGAAATGACTTACTCGAAAATATAAATGTTTTTTCTAGAAACAAAATCAAACATACATAGTTAAAAAAAACATTTTTTCGGATATATAAGAGAATATTTTTAATCTTTATATTATATCATTTTCAGCGATACTTTGCATGTACACAGACATGACAGAATTGAATAGACACCAAGATAAATTTTATTTCTGATTTTTTGTAATAACCAAGATAAATTAACAGATTATTTGATTAAAATTGGAGATAACAATACTGGAACATGCCACGAAACAAAAGAGCATCAGACCTATCCGAAGTTCAGCGAGGACGTATCGTGGGCCAACATGAAGGTGGTCTTAGTCAAAGAAAGATATCTGAAAATCTTTCAATACCCCTTTCTACTGTTAATAGAGTGATCGTACAATTCACCAGAGAGGGCAAGAAGTGCACAAAACCCCATCATGGCCGCCCTGGGCCCTCTGAAAGAACCATGCGTCTTGTCGAAAGAAATGTTGAGCAGGATCCACATTGCAAGGCCTCTGACATAGCAACACAAGTTGATGTCAGTCCTAGAACAGCTGTCAGGTATCTTCACAAGCTGGGCTACTATGACAGAGCGGCGAGAACGAAACCACTTCTCCGTCCAGCCAATATCAAACGCAGAAAGGATTGGGCTCATGAGATGGTGGAGAGACCTGTAAAATTTTGGACCAGTGTCATTTTCTCTGATGAGTCAAGATTCACATTATTCTCCGACAATTGAGAAGTATGGGTATGGAGATGCTGTAGTCAATAGTTTGATTTTAAAAGGCTGCAGCCAACGTTGAAACATGGGGGCCTTTCAGTAATGGGGTGCAATTTGGAGTGATGCTAGCTCAGAGCCTGTGGAGTGTGAAGGAAACATTCATACATCCAAATATGTTTCTATATTAAAGAAAGAGCTCCTTCCAATATTCTCAAGTGGTAAAATGAGAAAAGTTGACTACCTATTTATGGAAGATGGATCTCCATATCACACTGCTCAAGCAACGTAACATTGGTTGAGACAAAATGGGATCAATAAACTTCCATGGCCAAGTCAGTCCCCGGATATTAACCCTATTGAACACCTTTGGGGCATATTAGATGGAAAACTCCGCAAAAAGAACAGGAAGCCATCTTCTAAATCCGAACTTTTAGGATTATTGCGTGAAACATAGCAAGAAATCCCTCAAGATGATATTCGTGAACTCATCGCTAGCATGCATAGAAGGGTCCTTGCATTACAAAAAGCAAAAGGGATGTCAACTAAGTATTAGTTATTAGATGTATGACCATTTATAATTACTTCATTTGTATAAATTACTTGTTTAATAAAATAAACGGTTTCTGTGAGAGTCTATTCAATTCTGTCATGTCTGTGTATGGTCTTCATTCACTGTATTAATTGTTTCCTCCGTTTTAAGCGAAAAATTGGCGCTAAGAAAAGGCTTTCCCACTCGCGCAGCCTAAAGGATATTAATGCGAATCTTCTTGCATAATCTCCACGGCGAAAAAATGTTAAGCCATTTGGTTTGACAGAAATTTAACCATTCAGAATATAATTCATTCTTTAAATGTCTGGATGAAAACTAATATTGAAAATCAATTACCCAATCCCCAAACTGAAAACCTGAAAATATTATTGCATTAGAGAAAGTTTCTCTGTAAAATTTTACAACCATTATATAATATGTAAAAGATTATTCCCGCTAAAACTATGGAAGTAAACGATGGTTAATCATCATTCATCTCCTTATCCAGAAACCTCTAACGACGAAGAATTTGAAATAGACACGGTGAAATTGGTACATTTTCTCCATTTTATATTTTTAATTTCACTAATGAGCGTTGTTTGTTTTTTATTTTGTCGCCTGTACATTAGAGTACGGTCAACTGGGTAACGTCTGAGAGAAAAAGAGCAGCATGGCGTAATTCACTCCACCAGAAATTCACTCCACCAGAAATTTGGAAAAATCATTCTGTACTACTTGGCATTCGCACTGGAAACTCCAACACGAACATTTCAGAACATTTGGGTGTCACTCCGAGGACGGTGCAGAAGGTTTGTGAAGATTTGGATGATATATCCAGTCAACATCCTGGTGATTGGAGTGATCATTAGTGGCGGCAGCTTTATACCTTTATTTATCTTTCAACTGGATAGCAGAATGAACACGGGGACCCACAAAATTTGCCTTGAGGAGGTAGTACTGTCCCAGTTCAAGAGGTGGGGGCTGCTGGAAGATCCTATCTCTAGCACCATGCCACACAAGCAGGAGTGCCCATTTGTGGCTGTCAAACATTTGTACGACCAAACCATCCCATACATCTGGCCACTTAACTCCCCAGACTGAAACCCACTTGATTATTATTTGCCAGGCGCAGTTGAGCAAGAGACCACCAAAACTACTTGGAACACCAAAGATAATCACTAGGCAAGGTTTCTGGTAGCATTCACCAACTAAAACTAGGATAATGTCCAGAATACATTCGGGAGGTTCCGAAGTCGTCTGGAAGACGTGGTATAAGCCAATGGAAGTGTTATTGAATAAATTTACTCTTTGGTTTTTTCAAAATATTTATGTGTAATATTGGTAAATATCTCTTTTTAAATGAAATGACAATGTTATTTTCATTTTTCATAAGTTAGACGTATATTTATCAATCTCACACTGTACACGGTATAACTTAAGCCAAATAATATATGTATTGCAACGCGTAACATTTACGTATATCGTTCATGAAAATCATTTCTCTCCTTGTTATATCTGTCGATGCAATCAGTATATATTATTTATCATTATCTGGTGGAGTCTATCATCTATAATGATGGAAATTTTGCATCTGAAATTTGAAAACGAGATTCTTAATTTTTATGTTTATATTAGGACATTGGGAAATAATTATGTATTTCTAAGATATTACTCAACAAAGGAAGGTTGAATGTTAGGTAACTTGGTCGGGATTCATTTTAATTTCTTCTAACTAGCATTCTACCGATTATATATGTATTATTGTTTTTTTTATGAGCTTCCGAGTATGAATCGAATATTACTTATAATTATCTGCAGCAGATTGTTCTAAAGCAGAGAACCCAACCTTTCATTTTTGCTTTGAATTGATAAAGGTGATGAAATATAGGTTTTGAATAACAACGAAAGTCTAAAGAATATTGATTATCACTAAATAAGAAACCAGTGCTGACACCAAAAGCAGGACTTCATCTAAGATTCCTTGTTTCTAGTTTGGTGTAATTTGTACGTTGTTGTCCTTTACAAGCCACAGGATCATGGAAGTTCACTGACATCGACCTTCGTCAGCAACATGAATACCTACAGATTTTCATTTCTTTCGATCACTAGAACAGTTTATTTGAAAAATATTTTTTATTTTTTTTCTGTGTAAAAAGCAACATTCTTTAAAAGTGGAATAGAAAGTTTGCCTTTCGTTTGGCTTGCAGTCGTGGAAAATAAAATTAAGATGATATTTTGACTTTTATTTTTACCTTTCTTCTCAAACATTGTTGTTTTCCAAACACTCTGATACTTTGGAAAATTCTACCTCTTCTACATATGATTGATTTAATGCTAAGCCAAACTTATTGCTAGGTGATGAATTAACTCGTAGCCTTAATATTGTATAAAGCGTCCAAAACCTGGATCAAGAATTAAAAAATGCTATGTAACAGTAGAAATATTACTCAGGAAAAACAATTTAGTTTTAAAAAAATGATGTTCCGATGTTGTAAATACGTAGTTTCAGACGAGATTATTTAAAAAAAAAGGAACGTTCTTCTGTATAGCTGACATTTTTATTCTCTTATATCGATAATTAATTCTTTGTAGATCGGGCGGATATTGATGGATAAAGCAACAACAAGTGTGGTACCGTCTACACGTATATGACACATATATCTTGTAAATTGAGATATATCGTTAAGGTGCCGTATTTCCTGACGAGAATATTTATCTGTCTTAGCTGTCAAGGCTACGAAGAGAATTTATTTGATCGGTTAAATCTTGAAAGATACCCGCTTTCAATGTGTAGCGAACGGGAAAAATAGTAAGGTAAATCGATTTAATTATTACCCGAACGGGCTCTATATTGCTGCAAAGAAAATACTTTCTTTGAAAAGAAGGACATTGTTTTCTAATCGTCAATATCATATTGTTGGGATTAAGCTTTTAGTGCAAGTTTAGCTACATTAACCGTTAGACAAATATCATTGTTTGGGTCATGAAAGGAGAGATTAAGCGGTATTAGTTTAATCTTCTTTAGCCATTGTGAAAGCAAACTAGTCCGTATCCGATAACTGTACATCGACGTTTTTCTTGATATTGTGTAAATGCATGACAAAGCAGATACTTGTTGATGCAGTAAGGAGATACATATTACGTAGAACAACGAAGGATAGAAATCTGTGTTCGGGTATTCCCATGGACTGAAGAGATAAGACACATCAAATAACTATTTTAATTGTGCTGTTAATTACTAGCTTAGTGTTGAATCTTGACTAATGCATGGAATAATAATGCAAACAAAAAATGTAGTTAGAATAAAATGTATTGAAACAAGAAAGTGTACACAATATTTACATATAGTCTTTTGGATATTCTGGGAAGACCGTTCCTGGAGAATGTGTTGACTAAGTCGCAGTCGGGCAGAGTCTCTAGTTGGATCTCTTGATTTGCCTCCCTGTCTTCCGGTACCAACCATATTTATATCGTCGGTACTCCGCTATGCAAATTAGGTGGATCCTACCACAACACTTAGAAATAGATTTCCGCCGCAGATTATCATGATATAAAAAAAAGTCAAACAATTCGAATATCAAATAAGAGAAACTAGTAACAATCAATGAATTAAATTGGCTTTCAAAGTGACGACCATGACGCATAGGTGCGTAAATCGCTCAGAATTCTCGTACAAATGTGTTCTAATTTCAATGAGAGATAATGTATTTGTAAACAAACAGTTTGGTTTCTATTCGTCAGCATCACATTGTACGAGTTCCGTTTTTAGTACAAATGTAGAAGAAGAATTAATCGGTAGACAAATATCAACGTTTGGATCAGAAAAGAATAGAGGAACTAGAATTAGTTTCATCTTCTTTAGCCATTTCGAAAGAAAAGATGTCTGCGAATAACTGGATATCGACGTGATATTTTTTTTTGGTCTTTCGACAAGTCTGTGTCTGTTGTTGGGTGGAATGTTTCAATGCTTCGTAGAATAAAACAGTCATAGACATTTAACATGTCTACGAAATACAGAGATTTTTAATGTTTGTAGGACAATGAAGTCTATGAATGTAATCGTCTCTTTTTGTTATTAATCGTTAATAGATAAATTTCCGACAGAATAAAGTTTTGACGAAATAAGATTCTTTCACGTATAGGATTGTCATTTGATTAACATATAATATATTTCTGTATTTTCGCAAACTTTTGAAATAATTTTGTTAAATGTTGAATACGATATTAAAAAAACACAAGCTTAGAATCAGGAAATAAGTTTGTAATGTTATTTCAGAAGCTATAGCATATTAGAGAAAATGACCGTTCTTTTGTGTATTGAAATAAAGAAAATTCATTCTCCAACGACTCAGTAATTATCTGCTTAAGTTTCTCTAGGCTTTTAGGAAGAAGGGAATAAAACTTGTCCTTTTAAATATCCCCATAGAAAACAATCAGTTGGTGTGAAGTTAGGCGAACCTGATAGCCATTTCAACAGAACATTTGCATTATCACTGGTATCTCCTAACCATCTTCCTGGTATAGTCTCATTGAACTGAGGCACTGGAGATTGCTGCAGCGTGGATGGCATGGCTACCGACCTGACGTGTGTCGGATAACAGGAGGGGCGCATATCGATACCTTCTGTATATCCTAAATATTATAATAAGAACTTACTCCACACTGAGTAACACTCTGATTTTTGTGTCTCATGGGCTTTGAAGTTAGTGGATGTTTATTAGCAAAAAGATACTTCCGTGTCTTGCACTACTTCCAGTTATTGTGAATTTATTCAATTTATTTTCCATCGGTATGAAGACGGTTTGCTCCTATTATATGTTGGTGATTATTCGAAAATCTTTGCTAAATAAATCAATTTTCATAGAAACTTCAAACAAATTCTTATTCGTATCGCAATCAAATGCATTCTAATTATAAACTAGACGAGATATCCTAAAAAATAAATAAAATCTAATATATCCACCACAGATCCTAGTAAAAAAATTAAAAATTAATTATATACTATACTAAATTCAATATATCAATTTTCATAGAAACTTCAAACAAATTCTTATTCGTATCGCAATCAAATGCATTCTAATTATAAACTAGACGAGATATCCTAAAAAATAAATAAAATCTAATATATCCACCACAGATCCTAGTGAAAAAATTAAAAATTAATTATATACTATACTAAATTCAATATATCAATTTTCATAGAAACTTCAAACAAATTCTTATTCGTATCGCAATCAAATGCATTCTAATTATAAACTAGACGAGATATCCTAAAAAATAAATAAAATCTAATATATCCACCACAGATCCTAGTAAAAAAATTAAAAATTAATTATATACTATACTAAATTCAATATATCCAATTTAATAATTGGTAATGACCTATCGCCACCAACTAAAGTGTTGAAGAAAACTAAAATTGTATATGAATTTAAATGTCCGTTGGGTGATTGTACCTCCAACAAAAAAATAGGAACATGTGGAAAACAAAAAAAATATTACCCCCCCCCCCCAAAAAAAAACGCCCTAATAATGACATTCTGCTAATGTCGAAAGTACTTGGAATAAGTGAATATATATCAAGATAGTAATTATGTATCTTCCTTTAATAAGGATACTAAGAAGGTTATAAGTAAACATGATGGGATAATATTAAAAATAAATTGACAAACTTGTCTAAATTATTCAAAGAGACATGTCTTAATGAAAACATACTGCCAAAAATGTACGCAAATCTCCCAGTAAAAAAAACTCCCACCAACAAAACGTCTTTCTATTATCAACGAACAGACTGTAACTCGTTCCTTGATTACCTCCCCGATGTCCCCTGTGGTGTTGTTTTTAAGCACGCTGTCCAAAAATGTGCGTCTGAGGTCTCATCCTTATTATAGGCAGGAATCGACCCTTTCAGAGCCGCAAGAAAATATAAAGTGAAAAATCGCGTTCCTCTTATTTCTCAGCTGCTTGCTCAGATGCTATTGCCCACAGGAATCACATCTTCCATCTGTACCGTAGCGACATGTCTGGTTTCCAACAGACTTCTGTTTGTCAATGCCCGTAATGATAGCAAGCCTGTCCTCAATGAAGCAAGGTTACTCTTTACCGAAAGGATGAAACAACGTATTGTTTATCACACGTTTTGTTCTAAAGATTATAGGCGTCTCTGAAAGTGCATGTTGACCAACAGCAAACCCACAATAACTGCATTATACAAACAATGTGAGGCCCTGACTTCGTCAGATCAGAAGACTGAACTTTTGGCTTGGAAATTCTCATCAAATTCAACGCTGAACTCATCTGGTATACCCACGCCCGGTTTTTCCCCCAGAATCTACTGAGTAAGATGCCCATAACCCCAATGATGGTGTTGGACATCATCTCTAAATTAGACGCCCAAATGGCTAGTTGTGGAGGACGGGATATCGGCCATTGTCCTAAAGAAATGCGCTCCTGAATTTGCTCATGTCCTCTCTAAACATTACAACTTCATCTCTAAATCAGACTCCCATAAGGCTAGTGGCGGGTCGTTGTACTAAGGAATGTGCTCCTGAACTGGCTCCTGTCCTCTCCAAATTATACAAGTACCACCTCATCGATACTTGCTTTCCAGCCAGTTGGAAGTCCTCATCTGTTGTGCCAGTCTTTAAGAACTCTGTAGTCCCTTATGACCCATCTAACCAGCGTTCTATCAGTCTCTTGTCACTCTTGGGTAAAGTCTTCTCGGTTTTAATCAACGCTGAAGTGGTTAAGCACCTTATTTCGCATAATCTGCTCTCCGACTAGCAATTTGGTTTTCGCTTTGCTGATCAACAGCCATATCTGAATTTGTGTTCCAAGCACTTGACTATAACGGAGAAAAATTGCGGCCGTGCATTCGTTACACACACAAACACATCCTGACTTTTATAGATAGAGATTAATGATAATTTTGTTTTGTCTCATGACAAAGAGCTCGACCTGCATCTATATCCTGCTGGAAATTCCATATATTATAATAGATTGTAATCTTACTATATATATATATATATATATATATATATATATATATATATATATATATATATATATATATATATATATATATATATATATATAAGTTGAATCAAACCAGGAAATATTAGTATGAAATAGTGCCCAATACATGTGTGAAAGAACCAAAAGTATATATATATATATATATATATATATATGTATGTATATATATATATATATATATATATATATATATATATATATATATATATATATATATATATATATATATATATATATATATAAGATGATTCGTAGTCGTTTAACAAGCAACGTGACGTTTTGAACAAATTTTAATTTGATTAATTCTTCAAAAACGAAAATAAGGATACATAACCTATACTTATATTTTTGTAAAATTTAATGTATGTGTTTTATCTTGTCTACAGTTTCCTTAACCTCTTCACTAATGGTATAGCTGATCTTTAACAATGGCGTATCGGGATTTATCAATATAACTGATTTCAATTAAAATAAAATAATTCTGTATGCATTCTGAATTATCTATCAAATATTATAAATTAAATCATTTTGTGCCCTATCACTCTAGGCATTTAGGTCACCGCAGTTTGCTCTCTTAGAGATTTCCGGAAATTAGTTATAACTGAATTTTCTATCTCGTTTGTAATATGAAGATTATAGTAGAAAATCACAAAATGATTTTAAGAATTTAAGAAGAACTTAACGCGAGTATGCGCACCATTTGTGGACACGTGGTTTCAGCATTTGTTTAAAAAATAACCCCCCCCCAACCGCTGTGGATTAAATAGTAGAAAGTGTCTCTTAAAAAATCAGTGTTATTCAAAAGAGATTGTTATGCGATATTTACTCCTAAAAAGGAATCATTCTTACAATCTCAATATGTTTCTGCTTTCAAAAGCCACAAATGCTTAATAAGGCGTAAAAATACAAATCATTCAAAGTAAATCAGATTGCATACGTCTATTTTAAATCTAAATGACTATGGGAATATTTTTTAAATTCCTGTTGCAAGATGCCGATTATTCAAGTATTGCAATTTAGGACTACTAAAGGAAAGTTATATAAGCAATTTCTTCCAGTATTTTTCCATTCTTAATTTGACTGAAATTGCTTACGCATTCCATTAGCAGCAGGAATATCTAGGAAATATTTCTGTTTAATCTCGAGATATTTTCCGTTTCACTTAGCAGACTAGTTTATTTTTTTTATTTACGGATCGTGACATCAAGAATGCAAAAAATCCTTTACTTCTGAATTTGAGTTCCATCTTCATTTGCAATATTTGAAGAACTTTTCAAAATCATATTTTAAAAAATCAGGAAAAATGTACTGGCAAGAATTTAGAGTTCTGTCAACAAATTGTGATTAGACGTTCTAAAAGTGTGATTCAACTTTAAAAAAAAATATACAATGATATACTTTGGAATACCGAACATCCACACAATTTCCTCTGACGTTTTGAAAGTTTTCGCATGATTTAAGAATCCTCTTATTTACATATACAAATATATCGATATTTTGTTATATTTATTAATTTGAAAAGCATTTATATTTTTATATTTAGTTATTTATCTTTTAAATTTATGAAAAGTATATAATTTACACATATGTAATAACCGTACATATTTTAACATTTGATTTCCAAGTAAAAGATCTCTTAATTTTAAAATATCAATGAATGGCTTTGGATAACGTAGAATCGCTATTCTGAATGAAATCTCTGTCAGACTCTTTCTCTATTTAAAATGTATTTGATCATTGAATAGACATAGACTGGGTGAGGAATATTTCACGTTTATTGCACACGCTCTGAGATGTACATCACGAACCTAAGGACTGAATAAACGATACGCCTCAACGTGTTTATTAAATGTGTTTCAGATATCATCATTACCTTAATAAATTTATTTATCACACTCAATTCCTTGAATGTTTCACTACACAAGAGTAAGCTAAACATACTGAGACGACGTGCTTCAAGGGTTAGTTCGGGGTCCTATTCCAGAATGTTTAATCCATTAGAATGAATTCTGATTCCTAAAAGATAAGTTCTCGCAAGCTAAATTAAGACGGTTCCATCCTCAGATATTTACGTTTTATTTTCCAAATCTAAACTTGAAACCTAATTACTATTAAGAGCTTACATTGTGTAGTTTTGTTTGTAGTGATGCAGAATAAACTAAAACAAAAGTTGCCTGAAGATCGAGAGCACTTAATACTTGAGTTACGAGTCAAGTGTTACAAGTCAATGTTTGTTCGTATTATAGACGTTGATCACTTTAATTTACTTAGTAGATAAGTGATCCCATCTAGGTCTTTCTATTTTCTTTCTCGTTCAGGGTTGTTTGTCATTTCTAATGTATTAGGTCGTCTGGTATATATATATATATATATATATATATATATATATATATATATATATATCATTTATTTGAATATTATAACATAAATATTTTATAAAATCACTACAAAAATATCCATTTTGTTTCAACACTTCTGGTGTCATATCAAGTGATGATGTAGAATATAGAATAAATGGTTTTAAAAGTTTCAAATTAATTAACGATACTTAGTTAGGAGTAAACGCTGTTACATAAGCTAGAATGACCAATCAAAATACAAGTATAGGGTAATTCGAAAAATTAGACAATTACGCAAGGTTATCATAGATATTAAAAGATTTATAAAATTTGAAATTAAGATTAAAAGTAAAAAATTAAAAATTACCTATTTAGAAATCTAAATCAAATCTCTATTAAGTTTTAAATTGTAGAATTACCAAGGAGAAAAAAATATAAAAATATAAAAATAAAAATAAAAGATATATATCTGCTATTTAATTTATATTTTCATTGAAATTATGTTAAAAAGGATATTCAGAGCCCCAGACAAAAATGTATACATTTTTATAGTCTCATTTCAACATGGTAGTCGCCTCTCACGCGAAATCATTCGAACATACTCAGGTTATAATACATAAGCGCTCAGACATATTTAGATATATATACACACATAAAATACGGTGACGAGACACGACCCTAGATAAAAAAAACGAACATCTACACTACACACAACCACAAGTACGTAAACATACAACCAAACGTGCATGCACTTTCCTTACACAAAAACATCAATAAACACAGGCACATACATCCACATTCACATTGATCTAGACGTTCAGATGTAATAGCTAAAATGAACATATTCGTGGCTTAATGTGTTATTAAACGAATTTTAACTTGAAATATAACTAATCTGGTCAAATATATATAGATAAAATTTAAACAAATAAATATATATATATATATTTTTTTTTAAACCATATAGTTTTCCACACACTACATGCAAAAGTAAATAACGACCTCCATATAAACTTGTACATTCACACATACGCATACAAATCTGCACATGTACCTACATATCCATATATACGCATAATAGATACGCGTATACAGACATACGCACATAGACATACATATACATAAGCATGTATAAATATATCGACCCATACAGCAACGCAAAAAAGTAAATAAAGCAAGTAAAAATATATATACATAAAGATGCACATATATACAAATACATACATACATACACATACATATTTAGATATACATACATACGCACGCATACATATATGCATATAAACTAAACATATACATAGACATTTACAAATACACGCATATACATGAAAAATCAAACAAACGTAAATTAAAACTATATAAGTATAAATATGTATATACACGTCAGCGTATA
This sequence comes from Acanthosepion esculentum, assembly GCA_964036315.1. Lineage (NCBI taxonomy): Eukaryota > Metazoa > Mollusca > Cephalopoda > Sepiida > Sepiidae > Acanthosepion > Acanthosepion esculentum. The sequence goes on from OZ038481.1 coordinate 112,990,473, forward strand.
CACACATATACACATACATATGCAACTACGCATATACACATACATATACATACACACATACACACATATATACATACATGTACCTACACACATACATACATATACACACATATATATATATATATACATATATATATATATATATATATATATATATATATATATATATATATATATATATATATATATATATATATATACACACACATACATATACAAACATATATACATATATACATAAACATATAGAAACACACACAATAAAGGGAAAGGAATTAGTATACAGAGACCAACATATATTCTAATAATATTCCAACAATATTATGATAAAATATATTAAAAGTTTATAATAATTTAAAAAAATAAAAACAGACTATAAGCAATTAAAGGCTCCTTATCAACAAAAATTGATTTTAGTTCGTATCTATGATACACTCTAAGACACTAAGGCATACATACAAATACACATACTACGACATACAAACATATATCTATATATACATAAATATCTAATCATATATAAATACCCATATCAACACATCCACATATACAGTACACCAACATCCGAGCGCATACATATAAATACCTACACACATATATATATATACACCTATATACAAACACATATACATACATATATAGACATTTAAACATTCACACATATACATATATATGCATACATAAACATACATATACACATATACATATACATATATATATATATATACATATATACATATACACACAACATATGCACACTCACACATACATATACATACATATGCATATATATACATATTTACAAACACACAAGTGCACATATATATATCTATATACCCAAACATATACTTACACATTTAGTGGTAGACACTTACCAAAATTTACACCCCTACTCGTACACATAAACAGGTTAACATATGATAGATGTCAATATACACAACTATATACCTTCATATAAATAAATTAAAAAAAAACAAAAAAAAAACACTTACATATATATACCCCTATATACACACATACACATCCAACAGTACAAACAAACCTACATAACATACACATATATACAAACAAATACAGACACGTATAACATTTTGTAAGTACACAATACACATTCATATCGACCCGGTGACCATCATGCTAAAAAGGTAATAGTCTATCAAGTTTAACTTATCGTTATCATTGACAGTATATATTCTCTATACTAAGTTAAATTTAAAACGATGTTTACAGTTAACTGTTAGTTCATATCTTTGATTTAAAAGATCAGTCTTATTTTTAAATCTAATTATTTCAAGTTTCTCGTTAAGGCATAGGTAACACGGGGCATATAGGGAGTTACATGTCCGGTCCTTTCTTATTAATTTCCATTTAACCTTAGGTGTTTTATTTTTTACTTTTAGACTCCAAAAGTATTTGGACAATGAAGTCATATATTTATAGTTACTATTATTAAAAGATTGCATATGACCCCGCCAGCGTTCCTTGAATGGTCTCATGGGGCAACCTACGTAGAATTTCTTTATATATATATATATATATATATATATATATATATATATATATATATATGTATATGTATGTATGTGTGTGTGTGTGTGCGCGTGCGTGTGTATTTATGTATGTATATGACGTCGCACATTATTATAAACAGAGCATTTACTTAAATATTTGTATCTATAAAAAGAACCTATAAACATAAAAAATGTATATATATATATATATATATATATATATATATATATATATATATATATATATATATATACATTTTTTACATATATATATATATATATATATTAGTAAGTTTGATCAATTGGATCGTAATTACGATTCCAATGTAACAAATTATAACCATGAACTTTTTATATTATATTCTTACTCTGCTTTTTACACAGATCCCTACCTTGATTTAAACCTCTTTGATATACACACACACACACACACACACACACACACACATATATATATATATATATATATATATATATATATATATATATATATATATATATATATAATGTGTGTGTGTAAGTTTGTGTGTATATATATATATATATATATATATATATATATATATATATATATATATATATATATATTGGTAGATAGATAGATATA
>OZ038481.1:112997590-113180090 GCA_964036315.1 Acanthosepion esculentum
GACCGATCGAATGATCTACGGATTCTCAAGGGACCTACGGTCACTCCCTTAAGACCGAGTAGACACCTCAACCCTGAGAGTAATACGTCGTAGGTTGAGGAGCTGGGGCGAAAGTGTTAGATTTTTGCGATTTCAATATTTATTGATTAAATTCTAAACCTATCTACCAGTATTTGCATTAGACAGTTTGTAGAAAGGTGAGTTAAACCATATTGGTCATTTTTCTGTTTTTGTCTCTATTAGATTTATTGTTTTTCAAAGCTTCCTGGTAACCCAATTTTTGTTTGAATTTCTTTCTTATTGAGGGCTTCGTTATAAGTTATTTTATTGTCATTTAATTTTTGTAAAATGATAATCTATTGATTCAAGTGTTTACTTTGTTCGGTATTTATCTGATTATTGAATTTCGTTGATTGAATTTGACATTAATATAAATAGGAGGAGTCACAATAACTTATAAAGAAGATTAGAAGGGCTTACCAATTCCTGGGTTTAAACCCAGGAATTGGTAACCCCATATAATCTTCTTCTGTATTCTAGAACATAGAGAGCCGTTACTATCTGGGAAGAAAATAAGTCCATCTTCCCTGTGAAAAACTACTTGATTAGGAACAATAATCCCACTAAGTGTATCTAATAAATCAACAATTCGAGCGCCCTCATATACGCCCATAGGAACATTGAAGTTATCATTAAGACTTTTAAACCACGAATAATTGTGAGATGTTAATAAAGACGGTAACATAACTTCCGAAACATCATCAGTAGTGTTTATATAGTTTTACTCAAATTTTAACATTTTAATAATAGAAATTTTGAAATGGAGGGTAGAATCTATGTCAAATTGGATAAAAGTAGTTGTTGTGGTGTCTTTCTCTAATGAGGCTATTGTGGACTCTTCCACTTACTATAAAGTAGTAGGAAAGTTAGCCTCGGGGGAACAGTGATCTAGACTGGGATTGTTCCTATTCCTGTTTCTTTTCAAAACTATTACGACTGGAATTATTCACGCGACGTTCTCTGCAACTTAACTGTTTTTATTTTTCAGCTTTTCTTACATTTCTTTCTTACTGACTGTTTTTGAATATTTTGCGATTTTTTCTCCTTTTTCATTTTCTTACCCTCCACATTTATATTTTTCTTTTTTCCTCTCATTCTTTTTTGTATTAGCTTTTCATTTTCTCTTATTTTAAATTTATTTTTTTAACGTTCTTAAAACTTTCTGCAAGTCCCACCGCTAGAGTTTATCTGTTTAATTTTTGACATTATTTTTCTTTGTTTATTTTCTTACGTGTTTTTGTTCTCTGTTTTTCTTTGTATTTTCTTTTTAAATATCCGTTAAGTCTGCTTTTTTGTACTTGTTAAATCTTTGTTTACATATTTGTTTTAATTGTTTGTATTTTATTTTGTCTAATCTGTCTGTATTTTTTTTCTTTTTGAGTTTTCTTTCTTTTGTTAACAAGGTAACTGGGTTTTTGGGCAGCCATGTTTGATTCTGTGATTTGTTAGTTTCGTAACTGTTTCCTTATTTTCCTTGTTGCATTTTGTTAATTGCTGTATTATTTTACTGTTTGCTTTGATGTTTTTCGTATATTCTTTGAGTTTACGTACTTATATAGGTTTTTGTCCTTTTAAAGAAAAATTTTGATTGTTATTGGTCTTAAATTTTTATACTTATTTTTTTGTTGTTCGCCTTTTAAAGTGTAACCTTTATGTTCGTCGTTCTCATGTGTAAGCTTTTCTTTTTTGCACGTCCAAATGTCTTTTTGTATTTACGATTTATTTTTTCATTGCTTTCACGTTTTTGTCGCCTTTAGGCCAACCTTGATTATTTTATTTCTTTTTCCTACCACCCCTCCCCATCCCTTTTATGAATTTACAAGGATAAAAAATAAATTTTGTCCTTTTTAATTAAAAAGATAAAAATTCATAATGGCTGAGGTAAGAAAATCAGGTAACAAACATTTATTCTCTGTTAAAAATTCCCACCGGAAAAAGATAATCTTGATGAGTACCCGTTGTTGTCGAGTACACCTGCAATTAAAGAGGCTGATAACGGCCAAATTAAGACTTTGAAAATGGCCAAAATGTAACGACCAAAAATATGAAAGCCAAAAATGTCCAAGTTATAAAGTCTAAAGATATGAAGGCCAATAATGGCAAAAGTAAATACCAAGAATGGTAATGCCGAGGCCTGTTGTTGGAAGTCACCACCAGAATGCATAATCAATATCAGTTCAAAAGTTACGCACAACTTGTCATAGATGGTGGACTCTTGGAAGCCCCTACGGTACTGGAGAAAATTGAGTTATAATTGTGCCAGTCTTCATCGTTGACAAGCGTATGCATAAATTTGTCGTTCGACAAAAGACACAGCAGGGAAATCACTGCAGTCCCTGGGGGTTAAGCCATGAAGAATTGTTAAGGCTGCTGGCTTCTTCATGCGGGACGTATTGCTACCCACACCGGAAGATTGTCTAAATGCATCACGCCAAGACTTAATTACAAGAGATTACATACTACGTACAGAATATGAATGACCAATATACGGGGTCCCTCCTTAGTTTAACGTGGAACATCTATCTGCCATCCTATCGCTGTACAGCGAAATGCTGCGTGCTACCTGAGATAGCCTGAATGGGGGATGGTGCTCGATATTATGTTAAATCGCAAAGCCTTCCTCTCCATCCCCAACTGTCTGGAAGTAGGGGGCCTGAAGCTTCTGGTCATTGTGACCGGTCGCAAACCGGTGTGTTGGAAGTGTAGAGAGACTGTTCCCCTCTCCTCTACTTGCCCAGAGAAATGAAAATCACGTCCCCGTTGACCAAAATACCCCTCTGACTGCGTCTTTAGATTCAGCCTCGCCTGTAAGGGGCATGCCAGCTTCCAAAACCGGTGTAGTCTACCACTAAACCCCCAACCCCGAAGACCTTGTGCAGTTCTGGAGACGGGAGAGGGGAAATGGCAGGATACTGGAAGGGCCAGAGGGAAACGCCAGACAGCGGATCCTCAGTCCCATGAAGCCTCCGGGACGAAAGGTAGAAACTGTCCGACGCCATAGTCAAATTTAAGCGTGGAGAACCAAACAGACATTTAAAGAGCAACAAAACAACTTCGAACCTGAATTCGAAAAAAAAAAAGAGAAAATAAAACAGTTGATAGAAAAACTAGGCAAAGAAAGACAAAAGACCACTCATAAAAAGGCCACTCTCTCCACATCCTCTTCCCCGCTTGCACATTCACCAGAGGCACATTTTCCCCATCCCTCAACCCCTCTCAGTAGAGACCCCAGCCCCTTAAGACAAAACGACTCTCTCATACTCCGTGTCATACTCCCAGTACTTCCCCCATCAAGAATCTGGATATGCTACGCCTGCAACTAAAAGAGAAAGAAGTCCCACTCAGGACTCAGAAGGAAAAAAGAAAAAGTCTATAAAACACATATATAACATAGGGGAAGATGTCTGTCGCATTTCCCCAGCCCAGGTGGAGAGAGCATGGGATTATGGCAATAGAATGAAAGATCTTAAATATATACTCTCCGACAAAGAGTATGAAAAAAGGACGTTGAAGAGCGGAATAACTTTCCTGGGGCTCAATGACTTCTAAAAATAATTAAAATTGGGACGGGTGATCGGCAAGTATGGCCGATGGTCGACGAAGCCATCGTCTCTTTTAAAATGTCATCCCCTATCGCCATAGTTGAAAATTAAAGAACTTAAACATTTGAAACAGTCTTTTGCCTGGAGGGTCACAGTTTTACTTCACCCCTCCCTCTATAGAGAATTAAAATTGACTTCCCCCTGGGATATAAGCGGTCTCTCCCAAAACGGTACCATTAAGACTGTGATGGGCCACGGTCAATGGGAGAGGCTGTGGGTATCTTTACCCCGACCATGTTTAAACCTGTGTTTCAGCCATAAATCTGTCTGATGATGGCTCTCTGGTTGGCAAGTCTGAATGTGATGGGCCTGAGGTCGGAGTCTCGAAGGGCGAGACTCGATCGCGATCTTCAGCGCCTCGGGGTGGATGTATGTTGTGTAGAGGAGACCCAATTTTTATCTCAAGACCGTGAAGGCATTCTGTCTAAGAGGTTACTCATCTATTCAGCATGTTTTTATCGACACTCGAGGGGTATTTCCTGTCTTGTGAGCAAGTCTATAGATGCGGCTGTGCACTTGTCTTCGGGGATCCGTCGGGCAGGCTTTGCGTACTGGATGTTACCATAAATGATGAGGCTCTTAGTCTCATTGGGATTTATGCGCCCATTAACCATGCACAGCCAGCCGTCTGTTTTGTTACGGCAGATCGCGCCGTTTTTGACGACATCTCGTTCGGTAGTTCTAGCGGGTGACTGGAATGCCGTCCTTGATCCCGATATAGATTGAATAGGTCAAAAAACGGGTACTAACAAACCGGATATTAAGCCCTTTCGGTACTTCATCGTTGGGTTTGGTCTTGTCGATAAGTATCACAGTGAGCACCCTCGGGAGGTAGTATGGACTTGAACTAGAGGCGGCAGCTTGAATTCGTTGCTGAGCGCAAGCTACATCGACCGAGTTATAGTTAAGAGGGTCGAAGTAGTGCTCTTATAAATGTTCAAGTTTCCATTAAATTTTTCCTCGGATCATAGGCTTGTCATGGTTGGGGTAAATTTAGATACGCCTAAGGTTAAGATGGCTAGTTACTGGATTTTGAACGCATCATTGTTTTGTGCGCAAGATTTCCGCGACCAGCTTCTATTAATGCTACAGCTGGAATTGTCTGGAGCTGTGGTTGGGAATTAGTGGTGGGATTATCTTAAATCAAAACTTAGGTCTTTTCCTGCTGAATTTCGACGACGACTCAATCTAGCAGGACTAGAAGCGCAAAAGTCTTTTGGGGAAATAGTAGATCGGGCGATCAAATCCCGTGATAGTGGGAATGTAGCCTTAGCTAAGGCGGATCTGCCCTCCTTGCTTATCAAGAGGGATCAAGCACTAGTAGCTATGGCTAGGATGAAAAGAATGTCTTGCGAGGCTACGAACATGGTCGCTGCTGTGTACAGAGAAATCTCGTAGGACAATTAGTCGGCATATCGCGAGTATCACATTTCCGGACAAGTGGACTGTCTCTACAGACGCAGGAATTTATGAAGCTTTCCGTAACTTCTTTCAGGAGCTGTTTAATAATGAGCCCAGTCTGAAACCTGCTCAGTGCGCCGCCTATTTAGCCGACATTTCTGGCCTCGAGGCGGCTGAAACGGCTGGATGAGGTGAGCATTACAGAATCTGAGATCTGGGATGCGTCGAACCAGGTTGGCTGGACAAGACACCTGGATTAGATGGTCTTCCTTACGAAATGTACTTCAGGCAGTTGCCCGTTTTTGTTCCATTGCTGGCAGTGATTTTAAACAACTGGACGAAGGAGGGGCCTATACCTCAACGCTTCAGCAGTGGTGTGATCAAGTTGCTTTGCAAGAACAAAAACGGTGGGATGGGGTAGATAATTATCGGCCTTCGACGATGTTAGACACAGTGTTGAAGATTCTAGCCAAGGTCTTAGCCGACCGTTTGCTGGTTGTCCTCTCTACGCTTGATGGTTGAGAAAGTCGACAGTGGTGCCGCGCTGATCAAATTAGACCAGTCTAAGGCTTTCGATAGGGTTGACCATCGGTTTCTGGAGATTGTTCTTTCGGCCGCCGGTTTCTCGGCGGACTTTCACATTTGGATCCGACTGCTGTATACATCCCACCCGGTGCCCTCGTGGGAGTGAATGGAGTAAGATCGAAACCTTTCATTTGGTCTCGCTCCATTCGTCAAGGTTGTCCGCTGTCTATATTGTTGTACGTTCTTGCGTTGGAACCTTTCCTGCGTAAGTTGAAGACGAATCCGTTCCTTCGCGGAATTTCTTTACCTGGTGCTACTACCTCGGCCAGGTATTTCGCCTATGCTGATGACGTTTCGGTTCTTGCGTCGAGCAGATCCGAAATTAAAGAAGTCATCAAAAAAATCAGAGGTTATGAGACGGTAACTGGGGCCAAGATCAACCGCGATAAGTCTGTTGGCTTGTGTTTGTGTTCTTGAAAGCAAGTCTCTCTTCCCGGACAATTCCTCTGGACGGACGGGCACAAGATACTCGGACCCGACCTCCTGTTGGAAATGAATTGGCCGGAGGTACGGGAGAAGGCCGGGGTCGAAGTTAGTCTCTGGATTCGGAGGTATCTTTCTATCTAAGGGGAGTGCGGAAGTATGTGCCTCGCACATCTACCCGATTCTTTTTTACCGACTCACCGTTCTTCTACTCCCGTCTAACACTTTATTGGCCTTTGTAAGGCTCTTGTTCCCCTTCTTGTGATGAAACATGGCCGCCATGGTCAGTTGCGAGATTTGTTAGCTCCATCCTTCCGATGGCGGTCTGGGAGTGCCTTGCGTTGAGATTCGTCGACATATGCTTCGCATTACTAGACTGGGTGCATTTGGATGAGAACGGTGAATTCTGGAAGGAAGACGTGCGTAAAAACTTTCCATCCTTAAGAAACATACGCTCGTGTGAGGACGAGGCCGGTCGTTCACCACCAGACGAGGGCTCGTTACGGGGGAAGGATGGCCTCTCCAACGTCCATCTGTTGCCCCGTAAGGCATTATATCAGGTGCTAGCGAGGGGGAGCATGCTTTGATAGGCGAGCTTGGTCTGACGAAACTGGAGGCTGGCAGCATATGGCCTTGAGCGCTCGGCTTGAAATGTCCCACTAATACTGGCTGTTGATTCGAGCGGCCCTCTAGGTCGGCAAAAGACTTCGTGCAGCAGGTTTGGCTAAGTCTCCAAACTGCGTTCGCAGCAGGAAGGAGGTTGAGGTCCTAGATCACGCCTTCTTTCATTGTAGTATCATGATTCGCATGCAGCGTGGAAAGTTCTTTGTCCTGGAAGCTATTTCTGTTTGAAGCAATATAGTACCGCCGTTGACTAAGGCTGAGCATACGTTTTCCTTTGCTTACTGGTGGTTATGCGAGTCTTGATATGGACGACGTGACAGAAGGAATTTCATGAGGCCGAGAAGTTTACCTCTTCCAAAATTATCTTGTTCTTTAAGCATTAGCTTAAAGTCAAGAGTAGGATGGAAATGAAGCGTTTCCATCCATCGGAATTTGGCGAATGATGGGTTAGTCTTGAGTGTCTCTGCCGAGTGAAAGTTGCTGATATAGTGGAATTTTGATGCCAGTTATGCTTTAAGAATATTGGGTTTACTGGGTTGAACATTGGCAACCCTTCCCATTTATAGTTTAGAGTAGGTAATTTTATGGTTTATTTTTTTCTCTTCTTTCAAGTTAACTTAGCTAGGGTATGTATGCCCATTGACTCCCTTCTTTCTGGCCCTATTTTTCATTTGTATAATTCTCCACCCCTCCCAACCTTAGGTGGATAGTGATATCTGTTCTCTGGTCATGCGGGGCGTCTTTCGTTTCTAGTGTGTTTTTCGTATGTGTTGTTGAGTTTGAATGAGTGTATGTTTGTAGTCAGTGCTTGGCTTGTTTCTGACGCATTATTATTATTATTATTATTATTATTATTATTATTATTATATATATATATATATATATATATATATATATATATATATATATATATATATTATAATAATAATGTGGCAGAAAACTATTATTACTAACACGATTTTGTTTAGTTTCTTGTATATAGTTTTATACACATTGTAAATATCCATTGTTTTTTTTAGATTTTTAATTCGTTATTTTATTCTCCCACCACAGACACTGAATTGTATATATAGGGACTATTTACGACTTCATAGAGTTTCTGAGGCATTATGTTTGAGGTAAGAACGGTAATTAAGAATGAGTTGTTTTGGTGAATGGAATATTTGCGTGTTTGGGTCAGTGTTTGCGGCTATCTAAGTATAATGTTAAGACAGAAGATAACCATCCTTTCCCCATCCCCCTTTTTGGCCTTGTGCCGTATTTGTAATTTTGTGCAATAAATATTAACGGTGATATAGACTGTTCTACCGAAGCTGTGATTGATCACAGCGCCTGTCGATCTCTGCCTTGGCCAGATAGGAACCCAGACGAGGCTGTGCAAAGGGCAGAGTTTCGTCAGTGGAGGTAGACTAACACGAACCAGGGGATTTTTTGACAGAGCCTACGGGCTCGAGTGACTCACTTTAAACTCGGCCTTGTGCTACTAGTGGGGGGGGGTAATAAATATCAACTGTGATATAGACTGAACGATGGTCAACAGACGCACACTCCCAAGTCGTGTAACACACTTCTGCTGTATTTACTGTTCAATACTATATTTATCTGCTAACTCTTGTTTTGTTATTTTCAGTAGTCTTACTGTCATTTCCAATCTTTTGGAACCATTCTATCGTATCCAAAATATCTTTCTAAGATTATTGCAGTAGGTCCCTTGTACAGTCTGTACTGTTGTTTTCAAATATATATTTTTTAAATGAAGCCAAATTCTGTTTTGGAAGGATTAATTAATCATGATTAGATTAATAATTTTTAGTAAATAATTTTTAAATAAGTTTTCCCCAATTTTTGCAATATAAAAATTATTATCAAAATCATCATCGGCTTTGTTAACTAAAGAAATCGTGCTATTTTTGTTGCCGTTTTTATAAGTATTAATGATTTTATCGATCAGGCGTTTGTGATAGTTTGAGAGTTTTTATAAAGTCAGTTATTTTATCTATGAATGATAGAATGAAAGAATGTAAGGAAGTGTAGGGAATGTTTTTCAGGGAATAATCTGGAGTAAACTTACACATTTCGTGGTAAAAACGTAGATAATTAAGTGCTCCATAAAGAACATTCCAAAGAAAACTCAACTTATAGATATAAAGAGCAATTATAAATAACACACATTTTTATTTGGTATGGATAATAACAAGGGAACATTAATCCAGTGAGAGGTCAATATAAATTCCAGCACAATATATAATTATAAATTGAGAAAAAAACTTAAAAATACATATCGGTTACAATTTATTTCATGAATATTTTCATATTCATCTCTGCAGACCGAAAGTTTTTTAGAAATAGAATCATTATATCGAGACAGATATATCGGGATAAAAAAGAGAAAGGAAAATAGGAGGGAGGAAAAATCCCGGCACATTTGTCTGTAGGGGTTGATTCCATTTCTTAAAAATTTATGTCGGAATTGATGATTATAACAATATTCATGAAATAAATTATAATCGATATGGATTTTTAAGGAATGTTCTTAATTTATCATTATACATATATATATATATATATATATATATATATATATATATATATATATATATATATATATATATATATATATATATATAATGGTATTAGCTTTTAATGGAAACCTGTACTATACTTTTGTTAAATTTCTTGTTAACTGACATATTTTTGAGCCCCTTGACGTGTACTGTTACATACATTTACTCCGACAGCCTATAGAATAAGTTCTTCGTGCTCACGCGTAAGCGGAACGCTATCTTCCTCAATCCACAGTTTGGTGCCATGGATCCTGTCTCAGCATCGCCGCAATAAAAAACAGCAAAATTTCGATGACTCGGCTGCTTTTGGTCTGGAAACTCAGCCTGATACAGCCGTTCAGCATTGCGCCCATTACTATTCGTGCAGCCGAATGTCAAATTCATATCTGCCTGCACACGATATGAATAACATGTCAGTGGTAAACGGGAAGACTTCACAGTTTACTGATTACTACACACGTTAAACATTGAAGACAGACTAGCCGCAAACTTACAAGAATGACAAATATAACCTACACTACATGGAAATACAGCGCCATCTACCGTAAACATTCTTTAAATTTAATAACTCAAAATCGAGGTATTGTTTATATTGTCTTTTGTCCTTATTTTTGTGTGAGGATCCCGTCATCAAAACTTGTAAAATATTTTTGATACACACTGTGTATAGGTGTGTGTGTGTGTGTGTGTGTGTGTGTGTGTGTGTGTGTGTGTGTGTGTGTGTGTGTGTGTGTGTATGTGTGAGCGCGTGCGCGTGAGCGCGATACAAATTTACGGTGTGTGTGTGATAGTTTAGATTTTCAAACATCGTATTTTAAATATTAACTTCTCTCATGTCCTTGTAGAACATAAATGCATAATTACAGAATTTTAATTTTTGGAATAGAGCCCGAAATGCGATTTGCAGGTCGGGAACACTAGAATCAAGAGGACGCAAAAGTTTAAATAGCTGTGAATCGTCTTGACAGACGACGGTAAGGTGCGACACTGAGATCCCTAGACGTATTAGGGTGGTCAAGGACATATTCTAAAAAGTGAGTGGAGTGTTCTGAGACAGGAGGATTCCTTTTGTCACACAAAAAAAGAATACTGAGCTGCTACGTGACATCTGTTCTTCTATACGACAGCGAATCTTGGACAATTTTCTCAAAGATGAAGAAGAGACTCCGGATCTGGTTCTACAGAAGTATCCTAAAGACAACATGGCCCGAGGATGTGGAAAATGATGAGGTCTTAGTGAGGTTGGAGGAGGCTTATACTTAACATCAGAAAGAGGAAGCTGTGTTTTCTGGGGCACAACATGAGGAAGTATGGCCTGGAGAATCTGATATTTACCGGGCGAATAGAGGGACAGATAGACAAGAAAAAACAGCGCGCGACATACCTGACGAGCTTGAGAAGGTGGATGACAAAAACGGGGTCTGGGGGAGGAAGCAGGGGGAAGAAACATGCTGAGAGCTGCAAGTTATAGAAGGAGGTGGAGAGCCATGATCACTTACGTCCTGAAAGGACATTGCACATAAAAGTAATAAATATGCCCCAAATATTCACGAAATTTTAATAAATATTGATAGGAAGATAACCATTGATGCAAGTCCATTAATGAGATATTTCGCTAGAATTAATGTTAATGCAAATGAGAAAAGTGAAAATTAATTTTATGATAGATCATATGCTCTTGTGAATTAGGATAATACCAAAGAGCTGATTCAGTATAGCAAAACTATGATATCATTCTCATTCACCCTATTATGCCGTCAGTTTAATAGTTTGCTTTGGATACATAATGACCTGTGCAATGGAAATTCTCAGAATGCCAACAGACTATATAATGGAAGAGACGCTCTAGAGGATATTCATAGAATTTGAGACCTGGGTTCATCACTATGAGTCAGAGTGATTATGGCGTGTTTCCAACATGACGCACAAAACTAACGAAATTTAAGATAGTTATTTCATTCTGATTCATGCATATGTACGTTATCTAAACGGGAATGCGACGTTCCGGCGTAGGCCATTTGGCGTCCCTGATTCTGTTTGCTCGATTGTACGAGGGACAAATCGGCATCAAATTAGTACTTCGTCGTTATAGTCAAATTTGTTTTTTGTCTCTCTCTCGCTCTCTCGTTTTAGTAGTCAAATTAGTACTTCATCGTTGAATACTCGATTAGTCCAGTTTATAAAAAAGAATAGTCGGGGGTATTTTTATATTATATTTCCTTCAGTGGAACTTCATATTTTTCACTTGTGAAAGCCCTTTTATTCCAAAATGGATTGAAATATTTTAACAAAAGTTAGAAGAAACAAAGTGATACACGATAGATACCTGAAGATTGTTGCTCATAATTACCAAAGGAAGAAGTAATTTCTAAGTTTAAATTTGCTTTACTATTTTTTTCCTCTTTGAAATACAATATTTTTAAATTTAAGTATTTAATTCACATTATTCCATTATTGTTTTAAAAGGATCTTTAATTCCCTAAATGATTTTTTTAAAAGTCATATTGAAAGTTGGGGTTTTCAAAGCTTTTATCCTTTTTGTGGGGTGCCTCTAGACAAAGACAATGACATCGAAAGAATTTTACGCCTAAACGACTGTGCCGAATAGTCCAATTATTTTTCTGACGCAGAATCAACCACGCCGAATTAGCGAAGCCAACGGGTCTACGTTGAAACATAACAAATTCTGTCAGAACAAGGCAATACTTCTCGAGCTAGTTCAGAGTGATAGTGTTTGTCAACATAAGAATCTAATATCTCCCGATATATGATCGCTGCGTATGGTCGGAAAACTTTGCCCTAAGCAATGTAAGAGTTTTGGCCCATCAAGAAGCCAGTCAGTGAAAAGTTGTTCCCAAAAATGAGGAAGCTAAATGACCAAGCGTACATAACAAATAAAACAGCCATAGAAGTTGTTTCAAAGGAAGAACCATATTATTATAAACTAGAGTAAGATATATTAATGGGTAAAATAATTAAATGTCATATTTTGAGGATGGTTAAATATAAAATTGGACCCTGAGATCAACACTGATTAGCAGATGTTTCTTTATACGCTCTGATATGTTTCTGTCAGCGGCTAAATTTCAATGTTGATATAATTCTTCAAATTAATTCAGTATTCAACAAATTAATTGTAAATACTATTAAAAGAGGCCATTTTAAAGATTTCGAAATTAGCGAAGAATTTTCACAATTTTTTTATATATTTAACCAAGAAATTTAAATTACCTTACCTAAGAAATTTGAATTAAATTATTATTAATTACATTTAAAGAAACGTATTTAGAAAGGTTATGAACTTAATGTCTTGAAATATGTATAAATATCTTTATCTGAATAAAATTAATAATCGTTTATTTCAAATCTCTGACGTGTTTAACTTAAAATTCTTGGTTATTTATACAAGAAGCTTATACTATAATTTACATTTAAATTCTTTTTAATTTTTCGCTAATTTCAAAAAAACCTTTTAAACATGTTCTGAACCAGAAACTTTTAAATTTTATTTACAGGATTTGTTGAACGAAATACAGTGGATTAAACCTTATTTAAATTTTCCATTCGTATCCTGCTAAATATTAATAAATACACATATAAAAGTTCAACATTTCTAGGGTGGCAAGCCAAACCCTATTGCAGACGCTTGCTCAGGCACATTTGTGTATTCAACAACCACAGGGCCCACCTGTGGTTTATTAGTTACATTTTCTGGGAAAAGGCGTGTTATCTAGCATGATGAACAGTTCGATCAAGGCCAGTGCGCTCAATCTTTCGGCCACGATGAAATGTGATTCCGTGCTAGCACAGCTATCGACGGCTGGTTTTGTCTACTCAATTTCACTTACGCTTGGGTCAACCAGTGGTATGGTTATATATATATATATATATATATATATATATATATATATATATATATATATATATATATATATATATATCCTAGCTAGAGCCAATCGGACGTCTAGCCAAACTGATGAGCTAAGATACAATGAAACAGTCTGTTTGTGAATGACAATATATATGCTCCTGAAAAATTTATTTCGGTTGAGCTCTCTGGAGAGGATGTGTGACTTTGGTAAACAGTAACTAGTACTAGAAGAACATCTCCATAAGAATCTTTGCGGAAATTTTGCACCTGAAAAGGAGATCCCTAACGTGAATTTCCTGTGACTACACACACACACACACACACACACACACACACACACACACACACACACACATACATATATATATATATATATATATATATATATATATATATATATATATATATGTATAATACTTCAAAGAAAAAAATATTAGGCAAGGTTAGAGTCATAAAAATGCTTGGATATATTTTTAACAGTACTCAATAGTCTGAATTTATAGAGCTTTGAAGAAAATAGAAGATAGGAAAAATCCACGCCCAACTCACAACCCGGATTTCTATCTACGGTCTCTCCAGACTTGTGGAGGTTTATTCTGTAACATAACTTATGCACGCTTAATTAACTATCAAAGCGACACAAGTCAGGGTCAAATGGAAAGCCAAGTTGTGTTTTGGAGGAACTAGAAACGAAAAATAAAATGTTCATCCGGGCTCGTACTGGAATGTCTAGATTTAGCTATTACTTCAGAGCATTGGTTTAACAGGTTTGTCTTGTTTGGATACGTCAATATGACCATCTTTTGTTCCTGACAGAGCCTACAGATATTATCAATACATATGTAAGTCTTAACTCTCCTTAATACACTCGATATTATGCTGGGGCTTTTATTGAATTTCTTTTTGAATTCTCACACATGGATTGCCAGTTTACTGCAACTGCCTTTGAATATCCATTTTGAAGGAAGATTTTATGGTTGTACCACATTTTCTTAAATGCGCCTTCAGTGCACCGTATATAATTATTGTTATCTCATGCGGGATAAACCACGTCCGCCTTATATACCATGCTCTCGACATTGCAGCTATCTTTCAAATGGCACTTGTTTTTGTTCCTGCAGTTACAGGTGATTGTATTAATGGTGTTGTTATTAGTAGCGGTTTTGAATTTCCACGTGTTGTGCTCTTTAGGTTATTATGTACAGCAGTAGCTTAGTTTTACAGTATTTCTATTAAAGATGGTTTGTAGGATAGAGGTATTGGGGAGGTTCTTATATTTTTCCTATGTTTTCACTTCCAGATTGAAAGACGGTTAAACCATATGATATTTTCCATTCTGTTTTTGCTTCTCACTTATTGGTTTAGTTGCGGGTTGAAGTTCGACTTGTTTTTGTGTCCTTCCTCTTTTAATACAATTTCATATTCTTTCTTTTGTGACCCGAAGATATTTTAGACTGAAAATTACTTCATAGTCTACACTCAATGCCCTTCAGGGTAAGCTTAATAATTGTGAGAGGGTGGTTAGAATTTACGTTTATGTACTTCACTATGGTGTTTGGTTTCAAGTACAGTGGGCTATACGTTTTTAGTCAAATTTGATCACAGCAATTTTGGCTTGTTTAATAACGTCTCTTCTTTCTTCAGGCAATACCATGTTAGTATCAAGCTACTCTCATCTATGAACTTGACTTATATCTTGCAATGAAAGTTCGTGGAAGTAAGGAAATATGTGAATATCAACGAGGGCAATTAATAGTATGGCATCAGTGTGGCAAGTTAAATAGAGAAATTACTAGGCTTTTCCATGTTAATCATCAAACGGTTAACAATATTGTCAAGAAATTTAATGAAGAAAGCCATTGTCATTTAGAACAACGTCCAGGAGGACAATTCATCGTGTCTGAGCGAAAAAAAGGGCAATAAATAGGGAAGTCATCAGAAACCATCGTCAGAGCGTCAAAGATGTCGCCAACAGTATAGAAATGTCGGTATACTCGGTGAGAAAGATTCTGAAAGAGCTAGGCTATCAAAGAAGAGATTCAAGAAAGAAGCCCTTGATTTCAGAGGTTAACAGGAACAGGCGTATGGACTGGGCGAGAGAATTCGAGTGCAAAGATTGTGAATTTTGTCAGTCTGTAATTTGGTCAAATGAATGTAAATACTGCCAATATTCTAATTCGAGACAGGTTTCTGTTTGGAGAAATCAGAATGAAACTTAAAACACTGAATGTTTGCAGGAGATCGTGAAACATAGAGGGATTGGAGTGATGGTGTGAAGCGCTGATTGATTCGACGTGAAATCGAAGCTGATTCTTGTTGACGAGCGGTTGAATGGTCCAAAATACTGTCAAATGTTAGAGAAAGTACTACTACCACTATTTGAAACCAAACTGATTGACAAGAATGTATACATTTTTCAAGAAGATGGAACGCCATGTCATGCGAGTAACTTTGCAAAGGCCTGGAAATAATCGCAAGGAATCAAGTCACTGCCCCGGGTAGCCCCAAATCCTGACATGAATCAAACAGAGCACGGTTGGGAGCAACTTGACCGAAAACTTCGAGAGCGTGCAACCAAAGTCACGTCACTTTTAACCATTAAAGAAAAAATGTCAAAGGATTGGCAAAATATGGCTAAGATGTTTGGTGATAACTTGATCGAACCCATAAAAAGTCGAATACAAGCACTGCAACAAGCAAATGGATGACCTATTCCATACTAGTTCCAAATACTATTTGTTTATGTTGAATAGGGATTACGTAATTAAATTTTGAAATTGGATGCAGTTTATTTCGCCTAGTTAAAAATTTTTCTCATCTCACTGTATAGATAGAACTTACATGCAGTGAGGTCACATTTAACATTCATATATTGAACGGTATTTGTGTTCATTCCAGCTGTAATGCTGAATTTGAGGTCGTGGAAAAGCTTAATTAGTAATTTTCTGATTTTATCATTGGCCTTTCTATTGTGCAGTTCAATCATTAGTCCATAGTCTCTATATAGGCCGTGCTTGTCGACATGAACAATGTTGTTAATTTTACTCAACACAAAGAGACCCATTAGCTTAGAAACCTCTGCATAATCGCAAGATACTTGTGGCATGTCAGATCCGTACTTGCTTTTCTTCTTTAACCAGACATCACTCTCGCGGTGTAGGATAGATTTGCCGCAATGCAAAATTATATTGATATCTCCAGGCAGTATGTTAACAATTCTAGTGCATTCATATCTCTGATATACTGGGGCAAAAATCTTTGATATCATCTTTAATAAAAAAACATGCTTGCTTTAATCCTTAAATTCATGGAACCAGGACATACACTCAGTTGTGCCCCTCCATTGATTGATTCTCTTGAGTGGCCACTGCATATGATTTACAAGATTTTCCTGACGATTATGTTGACTTCGGTCGGGTTATCAGCGTGAAAGAAGACCTTCCAAAGAAGTCACTTTTACGATTTAGATGTTTTCCGTTTTGTCACCTTTGACATAAATAATTGTTGATAGTTTATTTAAGCGGATATGAATAGTGTTACAGATTAGTCTTCCACAATTAACTGCCATGACGTTACCGGGTAGTGAGTTGCTCGTGAGAATATGATATATATATATATATATATATATATATATATATATATATATATATATATATATTGTCATCCACAGACAGACTGTTTCGCTGTTTCACAGCTCATAAGTGTGGCTAGACGTCCGGTTTCCTCTAGCTAGGATCGAAACCCGACTGAATTGGCGTCAGTCAGAACTTCTACCACTAAGCCGTCATCAGGGATGAAGGTGAATTTTAACGTGTTTATTTTTAAATTTAGTTAAACACACAGTGACTGACAGTGACTCAATTCTGCCGAAGAGTCATCCTATATTAGCTTAAATAGTCACTGTTATACAAACTCAGACCTCAAACCAAAGAGCTCAACCGAAATTAATTTTTCAGGAGCCAATATATACATATATATACATATATATATATATATATATATATATATATATATATATATATATATATATATATATACATACAAGCAGAAACGCGGGCGCGCACAAACTATCTCTCTCTCTCTCACACACACACACACAGAGAGACACAGAGAGAGAGAGAGAGAGAGAGAGAGAGAGAGAGAGACACACACACACACACACACACACACACACACACACACACACACATATATATATATATATATATATATATATATATATATATATATATATATATATATATATATATATATATATATATATATATATATAAAGAAAGCAACAGAAACCTCCGAACAGAACGAAAGAAATTGTCTAGTAAATCTCTGGTATAAAGAAAAACAAAATCAGCGAGTAATAATTTAAAATGAAGAATGCTTAATACACTAACTAGAGCGAAAGTATTTACTCCACCCGCTGTGTGTGTGTGTGTGTGTGTGTGTGTGTGTGTGTGTGTGCGTGCGTGCGCGCGCGCGCTCGTTTAAGTCAATTCACCCTTTGACGCGAGTGTCACTAGCGCGCAAGGGGCTACAGATGATTGAGAACACGAGTGAAGGGGCGTGTTTGAGAAAAGAATACAGAGAAGGACGGGGAAAAAAGCTAAGGTTGTCAAATTTCGATTGACATTACTCTTGAATATTTTCAGATTTTAGTCCTTGGGGAAGCACGTAAAGGGAAGCGAGTTCCATAGACGGGAAGTGCGGGTGAATGAGCTGTTTGAGAAGAAGAGACGCTTACATTTAACCCTTTTGGCAGTGAAAGTGTGGGACCAAGAAAACCAGCCTGGTAGCTCGTTTAAATTCATGTAGTCCGGGAACCAGCGAAAGTAGCTCGTCGGAACAGATGCCGTGAAAATATTTTTAGAAGAGACAGAAGGAAGCCACAGAACGTCTGTAAGATAGCGATTATGGATTAGATGCCAGCTCAAGATATATCACCTTGCATATTCGTCTCTGGATTTTGTTAAGGAATAGTCCATATATGACAGCAATATTCCATGAAAGGACGGATGGTTGATTTATAGATATCAAGGATGGACTCAGACGAGAAAGTCTTTCTGGCATGACACAGGGAGCCAACATTCCTTGCGGGAGATGAAGCTATTGATTCAATGTATTTATTCTACCTCGTGTCAGTGGAGAGCGTGAGATCAAGCAGGCATAACGAGGCGATCTCAAGGAGTTGGGAATCAGTCATTCTGATCGGAGGCATGAAGGGTTATTTGTGTGGGTAAAGGAGAGACATTTCATTTTGGAAGCATTAAATTTTACAAACCATTTTTTTGCCCCAGTCAACCAAATATTGGGAGTCCTTTTCTAGATCAGCAGCCAGGTTAGTTTTGTCGACGATAGTAGATTTGTTATTGAAGCAGAAGTAAATAGTGGTGTCAGACGCGTAGATGCAAACTTGGGAACTGATGACATCGGGAAGGTCATTGATGAAGTTCAGAAACAGTGGAGGGTCCAGGATAGATACTTGGGGTACAACAGCGTTCGTGATAAAGGAATCGGAGGAGAAGCCGTTTAGGATAACCTTCATTTCACGGTCTGACAGGAATGATTGTATTAAGTCAAATAATCGTCCTGTAATATCGTATCCCTGAATTTTACCAAGAAGGCTAGCATGCCAAACTCTATCTAACATTTTAGCGATGTCAGGAGAAACGGCTCGAGCTTATTCATTAATGTTGAGTGGTATACAAATTCAGTTATCGCCGTCAGCACGTCAGCGGTAGACCTGGCAAAGCGGAAACTATATTGCTTGTCGGATAACAGATTATGTGACGTAAGGTGCTTAACCAAATCGGCGTTGATCAAAGCCTCGAAGACATTACTGAAGAGTCTCACGAGACTGATAGGACGGTAGTTAGACGAGTCAGAAGGGTCACTAAAGTGGGTAATAACAGGAACAACAGATAAGGACTTCCAACTGGTTGGAAAGCAAGAGTCTGTGAGGCAGTTGTTGTAATGTTTAGAGAGGACATGAGCAAATTCAGGAGCGCATTTCTTCAAGACAATGGCCGGTATTCCGTCCCCCACAACTAGCCTTATAGGTGTGTAATTTAGATATGATGTCCAACACCATCAATGGGGTTATGTTTATCTCACTCAGTAGAGGCTCAGTTCTAAGAGGGAAGTCCGGTGTTGGTACACCAGATGAGTTTAGCGTTGAATTGGGTGAGAACGTACGAGCAAATCATTCAGCGTTATCAACTGAGGAGGTCAAAACCTCAAATTGGTTGAATAAAGGGGGTATTGATTATTTGATGTTGGTCAGCACTCTTTTGCAGAGCCGCCAATAATCTTTTGAACCAATACATTGATACATTCCTTCGGCAAAGAGTAGCTTTGCTTCTTTCAGGACATGCTTGAATTCGTTAAGAGCAGTGGGAAAGAGAAGTCCGTTGTAATCAGACAAGTCTCTTGAAAGGAACACACACACACACACACACACACACACACACACACACACACACACACACACACACACACACTCTCTCTCTCTCTCTCTCTCTCTCTCTCTCTCTCACACACACACACACTCACACACACAGGGTGTTTTTAAAATAGATTTGCGATCTTTTAGTGTTTGTTCCTCCCATTAAACACGTGATGCATTTTTGAGTTACTAAGATTAAGTTTAAAGAGGCTTTAGGATAGATGGCGTTGTGTTGCGAGGAGACTGGGTTACATTTGCCATTCGTGTACATTTGTAGCCAATCTATCTTCAATGTGTAACCAGTGTAGTAGCGAGTTAACTGAAAAATGTTCCGTTTAACTATGACAGGATATGATTTTTACATACAGCCGCGTGAATGGTAATGGATAAGTGGCTGAACGACTGTATTAGATTGCATTTCCAGGTCAAAGGCAGTCGAGTCATCCAAGCTTTGCTATTGTTTATCATCGCGTTGTTGAGACATCACTGGCACCACAGACGGTGGTAATAAGCAATTTTGGATTGGACATTTAACAGCCTCTACTATAAACCGTAAACATAATAACTCAAAGACTAAAGATTTGCAGACACATGTTTATATGGAATTTTGTAGATATCTATATGAAAAATTAAACCAAACCTTAATAAAAATAATTATGAATACTCCACAATATTTTAAAATATATATAATAGATATTTTGAAATGCCAAGATTTTGCACTAATAGTCTTTCTATTTTCTATTCATTTCGTAAAAAAAATATCTCCAAGCCATATTTAGATATCTTCCTTTAAATGGTTTCAGATGTTAGGTACTGGCACAGCGTTCCTTACCCCATTTAAAATTTAACTTTCAGATAAAACAACAGAGTAGGTAACTGCTGTTCCAGTTATTACTAAGCAGTAACTACTTATTTAAGACGTCGGATACAGAGAAAGACAATATTCGGAAAATACTGTTGAACTTCCAAAGTTGTGAAAAACTTCCAACGTCGGGAAAAAGCACACTCATAATATCTCCAACAAGAAATTGTACCGCATATGTCAAGATAGAAACTTCTTGATATATTTTGCGAATAGACCCTGAATGCCAAGCTAACAAAGTTATGGAGTTTTATTTTGAAATGTCTGACTTCAAAAAGTTCAGAGGTCATCCAAGAACCACCATACACACAACGCTGAAACGAGACATTCAAATAACAAGGCAGAAAGACCCTTTTCCTTTGGAGAAGTTTAGAATCAAGGCAGATCTGCATCATATCCGCAAACTCGCAGAGGACAGAGAAGCCTGGCAAAATATTGTCGAATCAGTATACAATCTCACTGAAGATAAGAGAACATGTTAATTCATGACCCTGAATCGTAATTGTAATAAACACTACACTGATGATGACATTGATATGTCGGAAATACTTGGAAATAAAAGAAATGTGTATGAACACGGGGATTTTCTTGCGTCCTTCAATACTAACACAATACTGACATAAAATAGCTTCTCCACGAGTATGAAAGGATCCTGTCGAAAACAAGTCGACAGAGCATGTCTATACTATTCGACGAAACATGTCATAATAAAAAATTGCTACTGAAATATACACATTTTAAACTAAACTCTGCAGCAGCTTACCAGAATATCGACAAAAGGAATTTTAAATGTAGCCTTGTGATAAGGCAAATTGAAATAGCTAACAATAAATTACACACGTCCAGTAGGAGAAAAGAAAACACACATAACTAACTAAAATATACAAGTACTTCCGATCAACTGGAATAAATTTCACATAGACTAAAAACAATTACAAAGACATCAGAAACTGAACACCACCTAAAAATCCAACAAAACTGAACGAATTATACAAGTGATTTATCAGTGATGTAATGGAATAACCTACCACTCCATGAGTAACTACACTATAAGTAGTAACTACCTATAACGATCGGTAAGTCAACGGACTACGGAGTCTAGCTGAAACCTTTTTTGGATGTACTGTTGAACTCTCTGCATTCGGGCAGAGAGGAAACCGGACGAGACTCTGCCGAAGGGCAGTGTCTCGTTCGGGGAGGTTGACCAACCCGATCCCGTTATGCGGGTTCTACGGGCATTTTTTGCTGAGCCTACGGGCTCGGAGATCTCACATTAAACTCGGCTTTGTGCCACATGTGACTGGTGGAGCAGTTGCTAGAATCACTAGCTGAAATCTTTTCAGCGGTACTGTGGAACTCTCTGTCTTCGGGCAGAGAGTAACCCGGACGAGGTTATGCCGAAGGGTAGAGTCTCGTTCGGGGAGTAGACAGACCCGATCCCGTTTATGCGGGATCTACTGGGATTTTTTGGCCGAGCCTACGGACTCGGTAACCTCACATTTAATTTGGCCTTTTGCCACATGTGACTGCGTCGGGAGGCTGGTAAATATTTCTAGCTGTGATCTGTTGAGTATGATTCAGAATTACGCGAGAACTAACGACCTTCCAATAGTAGTCCTCACTACTGAATTAACTTGCGGCGACCTTGTGTATAACTGTTAACTTTATTCTTATTGTACTATTTTTACAATAATCCTTTACTTATTTTATCCACCCTGTTTTACAAGTATATATCCGTATTAGCACGGAATATAACAGTCACATTCCCTAACAAAACGGATAATTTTGTTTATATTTCTAACCAAACATTGAATAAGCATAAAAAAAGAATTGCTTAACCTGGGTCACAGCTACAACATATACAGTAAGTATAATCCCCCGATTAAAAAAAAAGAAGAAAAAACGAAATTGAGACGCTATATGAAGGTATTGAAAACGACAATTACTCAAGGCTGAGAGAATTAAGGATAGACACAACACAGATTAATAAGTCTGTCTATATTTCTGAGATGAGGTATTATGTACAGTATTTACATTATTCGGACTATTGTCCTCATCTTTGTCGCCATATTTGTCACAACGTTTCGGCCGTTGTAGGCTCCGGCCTTCTTTAGGTGGTTGGAATCATGTCCTCAAGGACACATGGTACGGTGGATAAAGGCGTTGGTTACATCCAGTAACAGACCCAAAGAGTGTGAGTTCAATACCCGGTTCAGGCAGTGGAGAACTTTCAGAGGGAAAAATTACCAGGAGATAACTGATAACTGACATCCATCAAACATGGCTCGTGGAACTAGAACAGTCTACCCCAGTGATCGAAATAAAGGGTTCGGTTCGAAATTCTAACCACCTGAAGAAGGCCGGAGCGTACAACGGCCGAAACGTTGTGACAAATATGGTGACAAAGATGAGGACAATAGTCCGACAAATGTAAATACTGTACAGATGAATAATTTAAATAAATCTTCACAAATGATCTACAAATTGCTGCTAAGCGACTACGAAATCACCCGCACATAATTGTCAAAAATGCAGACAAGACCTCATCTTTGTTGTCTTAAAAAAATTGACTACAAAGAAAAACATGAGAAAATACACAATGACCACACAAAATTTAAAAGAAAACATTACAGAAATCCAACCAACTAAAATTAAAAATTAAAACTCTTATCACTGCTAATAATGCCGAACAGTACAGTTTAAAACTCCCTAAAATCGTTGGTAATTAAAGGCCCGATTATATATATGACATTTTTAAAACGCCCAAACAAATCTACCCTTTCCGCCCTATTATTTCCCTAATTCCCACTCCTGTATCAATTAACAAAAATCATCAACCAACTTATCACGCCATATCATCTTAGCAAATACATCATAAAATTAACCATCAAGGTAATTCAAATTCTAAAAAAAAAGAAAAACCTAACAATGAAAGTATAGCCGAACCTGATTTCGAAAACTTATTCGCTAAGGCACTTATCAATAATATTTTAAGTAACAGATAAAATAATCAATCAATACATCCACTTAAAATTAGGCCTAGTATATTACGAAAACTACTGGTAACTTGCACTACTCAAGTCCTAATCTAAGATCATAAAAATAACATATATTCAACGGGATGGTGGCTACATTGGTTCAGTTCTCGGTCCGACTTTTAGAAATTTCCATATGTCTAATCTTGAAAATAACATCTTAACAATTTTTACAAATCATTCCATCTACTAAGATACGTTGACGAGGCCCTTATATTAGTCAAGAATTCGGAAGAATTCCATAAACCAAAAAAACAATTCCAGGAAAATTCTGTGCTTACGTTTGC
This sequence comes from Acanthosepion esculentum, assembly GCA_964036315.1. NCBI lineage: Eukaryota > Metazoa > Mollusca > Cephalopoda > Sepiida > Sepiidae > Acanthosepion > Acanthosepion esculentum. The sequence continues at coordinate 113,021,344 of OZ038481.1, forward strand.
ATACGAACTTAACAATAGTAACAACATTCCTTTAATTGATATACTGATAAACACTAATAACAATAGGTTCACTATCTCCCCATGTTAAAGACGTAGCAGTAGAATTTCCTGCACGTTTAATTATAAAAGGGGATATTCAAATTATTATAAAATAGCAACTATAAAAAAAACTAATAAACTGTGCAAAACTTAATTTATATACAAAACAGATTTATTACAGTGAACTAAAAAAAGAAATTTAAAAAAATTAAAAACAAATCAATAACTTCCCTATCTATATTTTTGATAAAAAATAAGATGTTCCCTGAAAGATCTCATTACTAAACAAATAGAATATAATATTTCTTCAACTAACCCCAAATATATCAATCTTTTATAACGTAACCAAATGTATTCTATCTGTTAACAAGATGAAAATATCCTAAAAGAAACGGATCCCAGTAATAAAGTAAAGCTAATTATATACTACAGTAAATCTACTATATCTAATACAATGATTCGCAATGACTCTTCCCCACCCACAAACTTGAAACCAGAATTGTCTATAATTTTAAATGTTATCTGGGAGATTGTATCTCCCATGGTAAAAATATTTATTTTGGATACACTACAACAATGCTGTCGCGGCGCATAAGTTTTAATTTGAATAATATATCTAACATTTATAAACATTTACAACTGCATACCTGTCGACATTCTCAATTCAGAAATAAATCCTTTTTGAAAATACCTCTATACATATATGAAAAAAATTCTTGAAGCTCTCTATGTTTAAAATATTGAAAGCAAACCTTAATAAAATTAATTATTAATACTACAAAAATATTTCAAAATGTGCATAATAGATTGTTTGAAACAATTTTCACATATAGTTTTCCTTCCTTAACTACTCATTTCGTAAAGAATCTCTCTAAAACATAATTACATACCTCCCATTACACGGTTCCTGCGGTCACGCACTGACACAGCGTTCCTCACGCTAGTCTTAAGAAATTTAACTTTAAGAAAACACAAGAATTTGTCTTTGACAATAAATATTACTAAAGTATATATTTTGTAATAAACTATACGCTGATGATGACATTGTTATGTCGAAAGTACTTGGAAATAAAATAAATAAGTATCAATACGTCGATTTTCACTCATATATATATATATATATATATATGACGGGTATCTTATCATCCATATATAATTCAGGCATTAATGATCCAAATTTGTTGTAATCTCAGATTCCTCGAAACGTATACACTGAAGTCTACAATCGTTCTTGTCCTTGAATCAAGGCTGTCTGACACTGAGCTTCCAAATAGTAATTTGCAATCCAAGTTTGACTATAAAATATCACGCCCCTACCATTTGTTTTCTTTGGGGTGTACATAACCACCTGATTCGTTTTAGTCTGTTTCATGGCCTTCCTCGTGTTATCATATATCGGGAAATAAAAACAGAGGAAATAGAACGTGATTTAGAAGGTTCAGAAAACAGTACGGATAACCAAAATGATAATCAAATGCCACCTACAAAGTTATCGCATGTATTATCAGAACATGCAAAATTGCAAGTGTATTGTGCCTGAGTATGTTGTGTATGATAAATCATCGTATTGAAGAAAACATAAATGGATATGAAAATGTCTTCTTTTATAAAACAAATGTATACTATTTAATTAAACATGTTTCAATATGATTATTTTTCACTGTTAAAAAGCAAAAAGGAAAAAAATAGTGTTTTTTAAAAATGTTTATTATCAAGATGTCCTACAAAATTTAATTTAATTAAATAAATTCTTAGAGTATTGTCAATGTATTTCTCCATCTAATCAGCTTCTTTAAATTTTATCGATTAGCTTGCGAAATTGAACGAAACGTCGAGTTAGTAATTCTCGGCAAAAATCTAGTGGTAACTTCAACAATAATAAGTATTGTGAGGGCTTCAGTATGTTGCTAAATACTCTAGTTAAGAAATAAAGTGGAACATACATACGTAAACAACTTTCAGAAAGGTATCAATCCATAACTTCTCCCCACATCTATAGGTAAATAGCAGGACAGAACGGGTTCTATAGCTTTGGTTGGCAAGATAGAATGAAAACTCGAAATCGGGAAAGTGGTGAGTAATTCTTTGCTTACTTTGTAATATTAAAATAGATAATATGATGTAGTTAATTAAATGCCAGCTAAGCTTAATCTAATGACGGTTTCATTCGTTAAGTAAAAATTGAACTTGTTTTAGAAAACAATCTGAAAACGTCGCTTTACGGAAAGGCATATTTCAAATGAGATAAATTGAAGAATGCCATTCTAATAAGATGTTTAAACTCGGAAGAAGAGATGATTATCGCACGATAAATTCCTGGTACCTTGACTAACTGCGACGAATCAGAGAATACGGTAAATTCCAGAGCTATTATTTTATGTGGGTTTCATAAATGTACAAAAAGTAACATGTCTTAAGTCTGTATTAATTTACTAGAACGTCAGACATCCACATTGTTTAATTGGATATGCACATATAAAATGGCACCGTTGTCTAAATTAAGCAGAAATGGAAATGACATAGACATCTCATTTTAACATATATATTTACCGACATTACAAAAAATATTGAAATATTAAAGAGTAAATTGCTTCAAAAAATCGTCATTCTCTTCAACCACGGCCTCCAGATGATTTCGGAATCTCTTACATCTCTTCTGGATGGTCACATTGATTTAGATGGCGAATGCTGCTATAATCTTGGCCTTCAGTTCATCCTTGCTACTGCAAGAAGTTTTGTTGGTCTCTCGCCCAACTCCACCCCAAGCATAATAATCAAAGGTTTGCAGTCCAGGGAGCTACGTGACCAGATGTAATGGCTGATGTACTCGCAAAATTTTCTGACAGCCAGCACTGGGTTTCTCCTGCTTGGGTGGCATGTTGCAGAATTCTGTTGACAGAAAATGGGTATTCCAGCAGCACTACCTCCTCAAGGAATTTGATATAGGCCTTCATGATGTGTCTGAGGCCCTCACCAACAAATTCGGGAGATTTCATATTAGAATGATCAGAGAAACCTTTCCTAGCTGCCATACCTTCGTAATTGCCATTGGGCTCTTTCCGATTACTCTGCAATATACTCAGATTGACACAGAAACACACTGAAATCTTCGTACTGGTGTTTCTGGCGCCAATGGCCAGCTGTACAGCATTCCGTTTCCGAATTTCTGTCGGAGTGAATTGTAATATGGTACACTTATTTCATAGAAGATACCCAACTGAGAGCTACTATACCGTTCAGTCGACAAAATCAAAAACAATCAACGCACATGCGCGAAATCAAGGTAATAATACAGCTAATGCCCAAAGGTGTTATAGGCTGGGGAAGAAATAGGAACAGAAACTTTACTGATGATCAAAAAGGGAAGACATTAATCAGATGAACATTAGATAGCGATTGACATTGCATTTACATTTTTGAAAATTAAAGTTGACTGGTCGGCAAAAGACCGGGATTAACTTCCACAAGCAAGAAATACGAGAGAATAAACTGTTAGCATGGAATATACGGCTACCGCTAGCCAGCTCAACTATAAATTGATGTGATCTCGATGCCAGTCTATTGATGCGCTGATATAAAAAAAATTATAGGTACTATAGGGAAGAGCTCATTGGAACAATTACCATGAAAGTATTTATAGAAAAGACGCAAGGAGGCAACATTACAGCGGTGGGAAATTGACTGTAGCCGATCCGCATAATCAAGACCAAAAATATTACTGATTCTTCTTTGGATTTTATCAAAGTACTCAAGGTAAATAGCAGGGGCATAGGTCCATATGTGACAGCAATATTCTTACGATGGACGAATGGTGGACTTATGTAATATATTTTCTAGAGAGAAATATTGTATTGTCAACAGAGGGAACCGACTTTCTTAGCGTCTGATATGTGTGTGTATATGTGTGTGTGTATTCCTGTCAATAACGAAATTTTATGATATATCACATTTCTTGCTTGGACAGCTATAAACAATTAATGATGTGTATATAGCCAATAGTCTCTTCAGTGGACACCTGCATATTTCAGTCTGTTGATTCAGCCTATTTCCGCCTCACTTAGAAATCGTACAGTTGAAACTTTGCTGACGGTTTTACGACACTGGGAAATTAGATTGCTCATCTATATACACATTGATATAAATAAAATATGCATTTTTTGACGACTACCTACTCGAAAACCTCAAGAATAATTTTCAGTGTACTGCAATTTTTTTTCTCTCTTACTTGAAATGGATTATTTGCGAACATTGATTTTCGTTGCTCATTGATAAATTACATAAAACGAAAAACCGTGAACTTATCCAGATTTAACAATAATTTCCTTGCTGTTATTTTGTTGTTGTTGTTGTTGTTGTTGTTGTTCTTCTTCTTCTTCTTCTTCTTCTTCTTCTTCTTCTTCTTCTTCTTCTTCTTCTTCCATGTAGCATGTTCCTTCAGGTTATGGCCAAAGATGTCTCTCTTCTCGTTCTTGTCCTTTTTAGCTTGTACTAAACCTTGCTTTTTTTAAATAATAATATTTCTTCTCTCAAACATTTAACATGCTGGTCAGCTAGATAATTCCTATTTTCTTCTGTCCTTCTTAGCTTCATTATATCCTGCGAATGGCAATTTCTCCAAGCCCACTTTCCTCATTACATGGCCTGGAAATATCAACAGTCTCGGTCTGGTTTTAGATATTAGAATCCTTCTTGCTTCCATTTCTCCTTAAATCTTCGTCATTGCTCACATGTTCAGACCATAGGATTTCCAGAAGCAATCTGTAGAAGCATATTTCTGTTGTCTCAACTCACTTCATCAATTATAAGGAGATTGTCTAACGCGTTCAGTACTATTTCCTTTATATCAAACGAAATTTTCTTGATTCTTAATAATTTGCTTAACTTTTGAAATACAATATTACATGTTTTATAATAATGAGTAGATTAGAAATAAAATTGACGGCGATAAGTATTTATCACTTGCAAGGGGAAAGAGTGTGTGGTAATTGTACGTTTTTGAGTTGCCCGTTAAGAAACATTCTACGAAGTATAAACTAGATAAAAGGTTTATGATGATTTCAACAAATGCTTATTCATACAAGGCAAATAAACTGGAACAATATATATATATATATATATATATATATATATATGTATATATATATGTATATATATGTATATATATGTATATATATATATATATATGTCTGTGTATATATATATATATATATATATATATATATATATATATATATATATATATATATAGTGACGATTGCACTAGCATGAAACAGACTGTCGCCTCTAAGTGCTGACTTCCATGTCCACTTTTATATTTATATATGTATATATATATATATATATATATATATATAAGAAACTGGAATCATATATATATATATATATATATATATATATATATATATATATATATATATATATATATATAAAAGAAAATGGAATCATATATATATATATATACATATATATATATATATATATATATATATATATATATATATATATATATTAATGTGATTTTGTGTGTGAGAAGTAAGGTGGGGCGTGTTAGATTTGTATTATGTTTAATAAGAAGCCAATACTGTAGCGCATTTCATATCATTGAGACATGCGATGATATGCTCGAGGCTTTCGAATACAATAAAATGGAATACACAGAATATACGTAATGGTCATTTGTGATTGAGATAAAATTTGACGAAATAAATATGAGAAATGGCTTCTTTCTCTTTTATGGAAGTTTTAATACTGACAATAATGCCCACGGCTACAGAAAATCGAAGTTAAAATGCGGTAAATATCAATGACTTGATTCCATAAGTTTTTTTTAATATAGTGACAACATTGCATTCAGAATACATTCAGATGTAATAGATAAACATATATTAGAAAGAAGAAATTGCAAAAATGGTTAAACATGCATCTTCTTTTCTAAGTGCTGTGTCCATTCACAATATTGTCAACCATCGCTCACCACAATTTTCTGCCCTTTGTAGCTCTTAATAAATATTGTCTTTTTGTTATCTCTCCTAGATTCTGCTCCACCATTCAATTACTCAAGTTCTTTATGCTGATTCTACATTGTGTTCCACTGTCCTTTTGGCTTTCAATCTGTTCGGTGAGGATCAATTTTGCCGAGCCCTCCTTCCTCATTATCTGTCAGTAATTTCAATTTTCTTTCTGATTCTAAGAATAAGTGTTCGTCGTCGTTGCTCACGTATTCAGTCCATGATATTCTCAGCATTCTTTTGTAGATCCACATTTCTTTTGCTTTAAGTGTCTTTTTATTTGTAAGAAGATTGTCCAGCATCCACTGCAATATAGATATTATGCTGCATTTTGCTGCTCTTTTCTTTGTTTCTAATAGCTTTTTTTCCCTGTTTCATGATACCTTACTTGGATTTTGGAAGACCACTGTCGCTGTCTCAATAAAGAAATTAAAAAAATCAGAAAGCCGAAAGCAAAACATAAAAGAGAGGAAATTAAAGAAAAATATCTGAATCATGTATTGATAAATCAATAAGAAGAAGCTCATTGGATATTATTCAACGAAAGCTTACATATTCTTTTGGATTGAGGGATGAAGGTGTACGTTTCACTTTTGAGATGTAGACAAATCTACTCATTGTTAAATAATGTCAAGCGTCCTGTATATTTCTACTTCTCTCACTCTTCATTGCAAACTGAAATGCAATTCTCAACAAATTAGCTCATATTAGATTTTTGTTTATTCCTTTCCAAAATAACCCTCTCTTTTACTTTTTCCTAGCACCATTTTCCATTGCTCTCTTGGGGATAAACTGATCCAATCAGGTCAATAATTTGTTCATCATTTCGTTTAATTTTATTTACCAGTTCATAAAATATATTCCAGTTTTGTTTTTTAAACGATATGTTTACAAAAAAGTAAAATTCGAATCGTAGAAGTTTTTTCGTATCTTGTACTGTTAATTGAATCTGGTATTAGAATAAAATAAAGGTATCTCAAAAATAGTTAAATACAATACCTAAAGGCGAAAGATTATGATTCTTTGTATGCACTGACTTTTAAGTCAGAATAAATTATCACTTATCAGTACATCTCCGAAAATTTAGATGAACAGCGTCTGCTAGCTGATGTCTCCTCTGACCTAGATATAACAGCTTGCTGAAAGACATTGCCTAATCTCATTCAGTATCTCAAAAATCAAACTAGTAAGGCCCCATCATCAACTAACAGACATTGAATTTTCGCCTATCGTGAAGAACGGGTGTTCTCTTAAGGAGGGCTATTTTCTTAAACTATTGGGATAAAGCTCACCCTTAGACGTCACGTTACCCTCATATATACGATTCAAGACTAAAGATGCTGAAAAATGGTTGGTTTCTTGTACCATACTAGTAACAACGCTCCTGATATGTTATCCATTTACAAGAGCCAAATCAAACCGAAAGCAGACTACGGCTGATATATCTTGGACGGCGCTGCCCAATCTTCCCTTTCCAGCCTTGATAGATTTCAAAAAAACATCTAGGCGTAATTGGGCGTACTAGAGTATTTTTCGCCTTGAAATTAGTTTCCCAAAGACGAAACGTCACGAGTTCCTCGCTATTTTAGTTATATTACAGTCGAAAATGATCTGAGGAGCTACATTCCTTAATTCCACCCAACTTTCACAGCTATCCCCGCCATTCCACGTAAACTCGGTCGAAGCACCTTCATTTCCATTCGTATTCCAATAGTAAGTGCTTCTTCCCACGAACCGCTACGTTGCATAAGCGACACCTGGAATGTAGCTTTCCAGAACATTACAATCGTAAATTCTTCAAGTACAGGTTCAACCGTTATCTTTTCCACATATCCTCATAATCTACGCGTCTCACTGTTTTCGCGCATTAAATCACCTTCTTGAGCAATTCTACCTTGTCTCGCTAAATCAATTACAACTGGGTAGTTATTTCGATCCTGACTTTCAGCCTTGCGCCACATCAAAGCTATGATTAAAAATTAGTTTGGCACCTCGATGTGACGTAATGGTTAGCAAGCTTGCCTTTGCTAGAACAATTGCGATTTAATAATTAGTTCGATCCTCACTGGCATAAGTGTGTCATTGTGCCACATCTAAGCTTGTCTTAGAAAATTATCACACAACCACCCCGTTCAGTATTCATGTACCTTTAAAGGCTCTTACTTGTATAGTGAATAATACGACTACCTTATTTATAACACATGGTCGAATGTATGGAGCACCTAGTGAGGACCGAACTCACTACTCTGTGAATTGAACTAGCAAACTTGTTACTTATTACACTACTTCGAAGTGGCCATGGTTCTTAAGTGGATTAGGTGAATATGAAGTAAAAAATATAATTATTGTGTGCCTTATTTAGTAGTTCATGAATAAAAAATATCAGAGTTCCGTTTCAGTATATTTCAGGATAATTTTCTAGACATGCCTACCCTTGAGATGGGGAAGATTATTTTGTATATTTTCTTCAGCAATTCACATTTGGCACCATGTCGAATAAGCTAATAATACATTAGAAGTATGAATACTAATTACTATGGTTGACCGGAATTTCTTAATTAAATCGCAATGAAAAGCTGAAAAAAGTATGAGGATCTTTTTAATTATTTTTAGAAAACCTTACAAACTCAGTATTTATAAAGCATGAGAATATTCTAAACGATATATCGTATATTGATTTTCTAAACCTAGCTTAGATGCAGCAAAAACTGAAGGCCCGAGTCGCCCAGTGAGTATCGAACTCACTCTTCAGTCGTACTAATTCTAAGAAAACAAGCTGCATCGTAGTGCTAGTGAAATGTTGTATGAATTGCATAAATAATCAGTACGCGAGAATCATCAGCTAATTTGAGATAAAAACACTGGAGAAATGCTCTGATGAAACCCGATGCTATTTGATTTTTTTCTAATAATTAGCGAGGATATTTTATCGTAAAATAAACTTGCGAGCAAAATGTATTTTTTTTATTGGTGGAACTGTTTTAAGTGACACATCAGTAATTTAAAACGCATTAATACTTAAAATATTAGACGTTTGATAACTATCTACCGAGAGAAAAATTTTGTGAATCTATTTTTGCTAAATAATTATCCTATTTTTTAGTAGAAAGTTCACTTGTCTGAAAGTACAAAACGTGGTATTCATTTTAAAGGTCAAATGTTAATCTCGTTCTGGCGAGACTTTTGCGGAATACTGTGGTTCTCGTCGCCATATGCTTCTGTCTGAAATGAGTTCTATGTTCGATCTGAAGAGACGTCCACAGCCAGCGATTTCTAAGGTAAGACTGTTCTTGGAATAAAGAGCTCTGTCACTTCTTTAGGCTCTCTTCATCTATTCTATTTATCTCCTGGCGTTTTCGAATGATGTTGGTTTTTCGTGGACTGATGATCTCAAATTGGTTCTTTCTCTAGATTCCTTCTCCCATTTGACTGGGTCGATTTCTGACCTCGGCAGGGTGCTGATTCTTGAATCTGAGTCGTGGTGCTCCATATGGTCTCTAGCCGTACGCGAGCTCTGAGAAGAGGATTTGTTCGGGTAGGCGGATATCTGGTATTTAGGCAAGAGAGTAGAGAGTCATGATGGTTTCTAGACTATCCATTTTGCGCGGTGGAAAACTTCATTGTTTGCGATCCAGTCCTGCCATCTATTATGCAAAATTTGATGAAGTTTCATTTGATAGAATCTGTCAAGTTTGCTGTAGAGTACCCAGTTGTCACATCCTTACAGGAAAGTCGAGATTATAACAGTAGAATTTTTTGTTTTTTATTAATCTAATATTAAAACAAAAACAATGCATGTATGTTTATACATAATGGAAATTGGCAGCAAAAGAGAGGGAAAATACCATTTTGTTCTTGTGCGTATTATTAAGTTCATCATTCAATATAGATTACTCCGTAGTAATAACAGTTATTGGGTTTTCTATCATTAAACCCTGTTAAATGAACCTTTCTCTTCCATAAGGGCAGTCGGAAAATGAATTGCCAATTCATTGGCATTTATTTAATTATTTTGATACTATAATGTCGGCTGGATAACATTTTTCCGAAATAAATGCAGTCAATTATAGCCCTTGTAGAAACATAAGCGAAAAAGATGAGAAAATTATGGATTGTATCGGCGGCTATCAGCGAATTATAGACTCAGGAGGGAAATGATGAAATATGTCTCAGAATAATAATGGAATATAAAGAAAAGTGCATGCGCATTTTGTGGATAGAGGCTACTATCAGAACAAACAAAGCATTTCTGGTGCTCATGAAAAGGGAGATAATTGATGTTGCAAAAATAATTTTATATCCCCACACCAGCTAACAGCGAAGAAGAACTAGCTTACTTTACAACCCACTAGAAAATGACAAGTATCAGAGAAATACGAAAAAGAAGATCTTGTCATCTTCTTTGATGATGGCAACAGCTTCTAGAGAAATGGTGAACAGAGAATAGATAAGTAAAAACTATAATTCGTTGAAGGAATGGCCAAGATGGTTGCAAGCATGAAAGAGCCCTGTGCCAATTAGACGATTTCATTAAGGAAAAATGATTTTCTACTCAGAAACTTAACAAAACGCTTGTATTGAAAATGATCACATTCATGGTCAAATGTTTTAAGCCTTAAAATGATAATTTTTGTCAGGTGGGTTTAAAAGTTAAGCACACCTGACAAAAAGTATCATTTCTCTATGGATGCATGATATGACCTCATCTAATTTTACTTAATGTAAACAAACTTATAAATTGAAACAATGTAACACAGAGTGTGATAGCTCTGGAATTCTAAGGAATATTTTTTCACTCAGTGTTAATACATTGAAATAGGTAAAATCATCATTTTTTACTATTCGAAAAACACAGACAGTAACAATACAGGAGGAAATGTGCGCATGTCGAGAAAACTCGGTCCAAAAGTATTACATTACTTACGTTCACAATGTTATCACAAAATATGCAGCTTATATCTCTTATTCTAATCGACAGGAAATTGACGCCTCAGAAAATAAAACATTTACATGATCATATCATCAATTCCAGCGTATTGCGCTCTGCGAAAATTCATTCAATAAATTTAATTTACCTTTTTTTGTAGGCGTACAGATATGAGTCGTAGGCGTGTTTATTGCATATTATTCAATAAATTCCAAATCATATGACGGTAACCCCACCGAAAACCAAGTTTGACCGTGGAAATGAAAAGGAAGTTTCGAAGCCGAATAAAACGTTTGTAGATATAAACAATACAGATATATAAATAAATAATTAATTGGGACTGTCAGTTTGAGACCTGTCGCTATCGCAATCCATAGAATCGTGATCGATTAAGTCGGAATATGAAGTACACACACACATGGAATATATTCTAAAACACCAAAGCATAAGCCCACTCACAAACGCATACACACACACACACAAACACACACACACACCTATTCATGTATGTATGTATGTGTATGTATATATGTGTGTATGCGTCCGTGTTAGAATTTGCTTTTAGGGAAAATGGGCACTATAAAATAAATAGTGTTTATAGATTAATTTTGGACATAGGAATCATCACTGCATGGCCACTGTCCCTTTTATGATTCATTGTGATATTCATATATCTCTATGCGACTGTGTCTGTTTTTGTGTCTCCCTATCTCTTTTACTCTGTGTGTGAGTCCCTTTCTCTATAGATAAAAAGAGAGATATAAACAATGTGAATATAAATTGTATTTCCAGAAACTTTCATTCGTTTTTTCTATTTCGTCTTATTAGGGACGATTTTACCAAATCTGTCAATAATATAAATCGATAGCGAGATAGTAGACGAAGCCAAATACCGAGGAATAATGAGGAAACTTTATGCAGTCTTCTTAATTCATACTGCGGCATTTTGTTGTGGGTCAACCTTATTATAAATGCCTACATGAATGAGATATGATGATAAATACATTTTTAAATACATGCTAACAGACTATTATTTTTTTGAGATTTGTATTTCCCTTCTGACTTCATCATTTTAACCTTTGAGGTCAGATTCAGGAAAACAAAGCAAGTCGTTTTTTAATGACACTACCGTGGGAATGTTGGATGTAAAAAGCGATTTCAGTGAGTTAAGTTTTACACGTCATACAATGTAGACATGATTGTTTTAGTCTCGGAACGTTCTCCACGGTGGAAGTCATAGAGAGACCACACTGGCTAGTAAAAACTGTACCTGTCGGCGTGTTTAATAAAAACAATAGTTAAAATTTAAAATTCCTATTGGTTGATGTCTCTTTTACTGCCGAACTAAACGACTGGCGATCAGTGGCTGAGAAAGAAGTCAACATATGCGTGAATCGACACTGTCGCGTCAAGACCTCCCCAGAAAGCAGGGGAGTATGCAGCAAAGATGTCTTTTGGGACTGTGACCAGGAACCTCCAGCATGGTGATGGTGGGGTGACACAACGATGATTTGCAAAAGAAAGTGGAAAAGTTCGTAGAGAACTTTCGACTGAGCACTCAAAAGATGAAGATAAAAAAGTAGTCTCGACATATTGGACAGTCTGTAAGTTCGATATTCTTTTGTTCTCCTGCACACACACAAACATTTTAGTAAGAGACTGATCTTGTTTAGTGTTGTCTTTCTACAAAAGTTTAGACCATTTTCAGAAATCTGTTGTTGATTTTGATTGACACGTCTAATGTTTTTCGGTGCATCCATATTTTTTTATGATGGCAAATTTTTGGCTACGTGGAAGCCTGAATTTATTTACATAACGCAATGAAAAATGGTTTTGGAAAAGAAAGATCGACAGTATTTTGTGATAAGGCATTCCCACTGTAATTTCTGTGGATTGTCAATGCGTTTGAAATTTTTGTGAATAAGGTTTTGCGTGCGTTCATATGTTTAAATTTAGAATTGTTTTCTTATTTCTAATTTACTGAAAAATTTTTGTGTTTTATTCAGAGTGTGGATTTTGTTTTATTTCTCATTTTATGAGTCATGTATGTATCCTTTTGCCTCCATTCGTTGAAAAATTAAGTTGTTAAGTGGTGAATTTGAATTTAATCTTTATGGGAAACTTAAGGTAATTTGTGTGGCAATAAGGAGATTAGGTCTGCATAATTTCGTGTTTGCAGATGTATTTGGGTCAGTGCCAGTGTCCTGGGAAGGAATATATCACATCTGGCTATGTAGATTGAAACCGGACAGTAGTAGATAGAGTTGGATCTTTACGCCATGATGTATTCAGTATCGAATGAATATATCGATAAGATACGACCGGGGTCAAGGAAGGGCCTTGACGAACAAAAGTAATTGGTCAAGTGGCTTGTGGGATACCAAATTGTGGTAGCGACTAAGGGATGACGGAAGCATTTTCACCACGGTAGAGCCAAATGTATTAGATAGAAGATGCTTACCGACTGTGGTTGCTTTCCCCATGGGGAAAGCCAGAGTAGAAGGAATTGGAGACGGCGCAAGTTCAATTTTGGCACACAGAGGCAGATGGTCTCTAATAGTGATTAGAGAAAGGTGGTAAATTTGGGAGGAATCTTTCTAGTGTGATATCTTGTAATATGCAAATACAAAATTAATTAATTAGTTGTGGTTGGATAAATTGAGTGAAAATTGGCAGTATCCGCTGTATCACTGTGGTTAGATAATATGTATGGATCCTTTTATATTTAAAGTGTGAAATTTAGGAGGCAAGTACGTGGCTCAGTTATGGAAAAGGTTGACGCTTCAGCGAGGGGCGTTTTGGCATGTGTTGTTTAATTTTTAGACCATTATTTTTTTCTGTGAGTTGTATGTAAATTTGGTGTAGTCTCAAGTGACGAGGCAATTGTGTTGGAGAGATGCTAATTGTTGACCTGGGTGTAGGGGACATTGGAGAGGTCAAAATTCACTGTAGAATTGACTTGTATCCAGCCTGACGTCTGGCACGTTGACCTTGAGTCACGGGAGGTAGTGACAACGAAAAAATCAAGGATTGTCCGGTATTATGTTTTTGTTTTAAAAAATGTTTTGAAGCGTGAAAAAAAAACTGGTCAGGATTTTGTTGTTCATGTTAATTCTTTTTTCAGGAATTGTTTATATGCGTTTATATGCGTAGGTGTCATGGACTAACGCCCAATGAAAAACAAATGTTCGTAGTGGATTTTAGAGTAATATGGTTGAAATAAAATTCATAAATGAATATAGGTAACGAATGGTAAATAATAGTCCGGCAAACAATTATTTATAAGAGATTTGTATTTCTCCTCTGACTTCCTCAATTTGACATTTGAGGTCAGATAGAGGAAAACAAAGGAAGTCGTTTTTGATTGGCTAAATTTAGCGTGGGAAAGTTTCGTGCCACAATCTATCACTCAGCGAAGCAAAGGATGCCCTGGCTTTTGAAATGCGACTAATAATCTTGTCATCAAGTGATGCTCTGGAATTTATGATGCTTCCGAAGTATTTGAAAGATTCCCCATGCTTGAGATTCTTTCCATCAACTTTTAAAGAGAACTCAGTAAACGTACGAACATAGGGTCTTTTGTTTACACAGCGCTTTCGGGCAAGGCTTATAAATGACTTCATTTTTCTTGACGCTGATGGTAAGTCCGAATGACTTGTATGCTGCACAAAACCGGTTGAGTAAGTCTTGAGGCCTCCACTAAAGAGATAGCTAAAATATTTAAACCGCTGATCGTTAAACTGTACTCTTTCAGTTCAAGAATGAAGTTTATATATATATATATATATATATATATATATATATATATATATATATATATATATATATATTTGAAGATGTCAAATCTTCAAAAAGTTATCAAAATACTTGTACACTGAAATCGAAATCTGAAAATGTGGCACATGCGAACATCAATAATTCATGATATAGCTGGAGCCCTCGCATTGATTGTAAAAGATTCCAATAGATCCACTGAAGTAATTCCTGGTCGCCCATGCCTTAACGAAATACAAAAGTATTCTCACGAGTACATCTCAAAATTTACCAAGCATTTTATCCATGTAAAATATGTTTTTTTTGTTTTTTTTTTCTGCTCGGTGGAAAATATCATGATGCCATTTCTGACCTTTGATCTTTAGTCAGGACCCGGAAAGTCATGCGTATACACCAGAAGTCAAAGAAAATAATAATAATAATAATAATAATAATAATAATAAGAAGAAGAAGAAGAAGAAGAAGAAGAAGAACAACAACAACAACAACAACAACAACAGGATAAGGACAACGAAAGAAGCAGATGAGTAACGACAGGAAACACATCAGTAGCTGAGGAGCACAGGCTTGAAAGTTTAGACCGACCGGTTATTGCAGCTCAGGACCAAATCCTCGCATCCTATCACTGTCACATAATCAAGGATGGAACTAACCGGAAATACAGGCTTTGTAGAAAATATGACGAAAATGTCCAACATGTCGGATGTCCGGAACTAGCAAAAAATGAATATACCCACATATGCCCACGTTTGTAGTCACGGTCCGCTTCTCCGTCAATGTGACGCGCGCGATATGCCGCCGAGACGCATTCCGAGACTCTGCACGCAATTCAGCGGCCATTTTCGTCTCCTCAGGGGACATTCTTTTAACCTAGCCCTAACTTCCAGAGATTGATCCTTCTTAATGAGCAAGGAGGGCAACTTTGACTTAGCTGAGGCTATTTCCCCCAATATCACCGGATTTAATTGCCCGATCTATCTTTTCCTGCATTGAACATGGCTGGGTTAAGGACATCGCCGACCTCTCCCAATGATCCTGTACCAATTTCTGTCCAGGACACAGACCGCCAATGTCCAATGGGAACATAAAGGGGTGTATGAAAAGCGGGATCCACCCACAACAAAATTTATTTAGTTTTCTAACATTATCATTGATAAAACATGCTAAAGGAGAAAACATACCAAACTCATGATTCGCCTCCTGTATCTCCATATGTTTTTGGCTAGGAACACCAATCCTCACGGCAGTTAAAATCCTCTTCGCATTCGGAAAGTTATTAGGATTTTCAACATCTAAGTTGTTGATGTTTTTATGTTTTAAAAGAGGTTTCAACTCCCTGATATTTTTATTTGTCTAGCTGATCTTTTCTCTTGCACATTTGATATTTTGCAAACATCTTCTCCGGAATTAAAAAATGGAATGGTGATCTATTTTTTGTTTGCAGATTTTATCTCGTCCGGACTTCTTTGTCTGTTTTGCTTTTCTGATTTATATGGGGAGCTAATGACTGTTTGAACAGAGGATGGGTTAGATGTATGGGCAGAGGTAGGCCTTTCTTTGGCTAATAATTTGGGATTGGAGCCTTCTTGATGGTAGTCATTTTGGAACGGGTTGGAAGCAGTACTTTTGTTATAGGAGGTGGAGCTGTATGCTGCAGTTTAGAAGATGGAGAGACTGGAACCGAAGATGAGCTACTATATTTTTCAACTTGTAAAAGTTTGTGTGCAAGGGATTCTTTTAAATTTTATTGTTTTTCCTTTTCTTTCAAAAGAAGCTTCATATTGCAGTTACTGGATTCTATCGGAATAGCTGTTCGGAGAGTTGCCCTTGGAGTGGGGCTCTTTGTCCCTTTGCCTGTTTTGGTTATTGTGGAACGAGGTCCCGCTTCCCGTTTTGCCCCACCAACGATCTGCCATTCCTCCCCTCCTTCTCCGCAACTGCACTAGCAGAGGGCAAAGACTTTTCGGTGAGTGGTGACTGAGAGTCGAACCCAAACGGGGGTTTATCCACACCGGTCCTGATCGTTGGCATGCCCGTCACAGGCGAGATGGAAACAACAGATTCGACCAAATGGGGGTTTGGTTGGGCGGGGGCCTGAACATCTGAGGCCTTCATCTCTGTGCAGGAAGAGGTTAGGTGAACAGTCTATCCACACTTCGCTCATGTTAGTCTAGGCCTGGTGACGATTATCGACATATTCTGGCCCTCTACACCCAGAGAGTTGGTGATGAAGGTGAACGTCTTCCTATCAATCATGATCACAAAACTCCACCTCCCGCTCATATCGTCAGAAGAAGAACTGATTATCTTTCTAAACTGGAACAGATAGGCAACCAAGTATTCGCCGACGATCTAAAAAAGATCATCATATACTAATATGGCCCTCTGCCTGCCTTCATATTCAGTCGGCAGAATGATGTCTTTGGTTATTAAATCTCTTGTGGTTGCTGATTCACAATCGACAGGCGTTTGTAACAGTGCGCCCCACAAAAATCACTTTGATGACCCTCTGAACTTTAATGCACAGATAAGTCAAAGCTTTGATAACAGTGTCTTTTGTGGATCGACAAATTTTGCGTGAACACTTGTCCACCAAAAACACTGACACAATTTTCTTTTCAACCTTGACTTCCTCGGGAATTGTCAAGAGACCATCTCCTGTAACCAGATGTGCGTAGCTCTTGGCTTTCTCCAGGAACTCTGCTATGTTGATTTTACATTTTGGTGGGGACATCCCGCAAACCAGCGTCCCTCCGAACGCTACATTTTCGTCTTTGTTTCCGTTGTCGTCACTGTTGGTTTTGATTTTAATTTTGACAATTTTCGGCCACAGTACTTTTGTCTGAAATCTTGGTTTTTAGCAAATCTTTATTTGGGGACCCCATACTTTTGTAGAAACCAAATTTTCGTCCAAATTTTGGCCTTCCTCGGCATTCATTATTAATTCCGTATCAGTATTATTTCCAGATAACTTATCGGGAAGATTGTTCATTTTCTTAGTCCCCAAAAGTTTGTTTTTTTCTGGATGTCTTCTTGGTTCCCATTATTTTTTACTTTTAAAACGAGTTTTTTTTTTACTTCTCTTTTACAAAAAAAAAGAAACAGAATTTTAAAATGTAAATAATCAAAAGTGTAAAGATGAATAAATCATAAAAAGTAATTTAACGGGACAAAAACAACAGATAAACGTGCAAAAAGGGTTACTTAAAAGAAAAAAAAACACTTACGCAAAATGAGAATATACGGCAAAAATATAAACAGCACGAATCAGAAAAAACGCCCTAAAACAATTATTTTGAAAAATAAAATTGCACGCAGTAAGTCAGTAAAACTATAATTCTATCTTTTTTAAAAAGATAATACTAAACTAAAATTAAAAGAAAACGGTACACAAAGAAAACACGAAACAATAAATACGTAACTAATCACAAAAAACAATATGGCTACCGTTAAAAAAATGTCTGCCCGATAAGAAATGAAAAAAAAAATGGCAGGTTAAACAAAATAAACACAAAAAATAGAACAAATATGTACACAGTAATTTAACAAATAAAACACAGAAGACTTAAAGGGATATTTAAAAGTAAAACAACAAACGAAGTAACATGTAAAAAGTAAACAAGGAAAAATCAAGTCAGACGAAAAAAATGAACACATAGAAACAGTAAACAGATAAACTTTGGCAGGGGCTACAGAAAATAAAACGGAAAAAATAAAGTCAAATTGGAACTTAAAAGTAAGAGTAAATCAATAAATTTAATAATAAAAGAATAAGAGCAAAATAAAGGGAAAAATAAAAATAAAGAGGGTAATAAATTGAAAAAAAATCAAACTCCTTTGCAAATCAGTCGTAAGAAAAGAATGTAAGAAATACGGTAAAAATAAATCAAATGTAACCAAAATGGAAGTTACAGTTCAAAAGATCGTAGAGTGGCAGAAAAAGTCTAGTGGTAATCACCAGTTCAATTCGGTCTGCAAAAAAAAAGAACTCTCCTCTCACTGACGCGGAAGCTGGTTCAACAGATCCCAGCTAGTCGGTATTTACCTGCCTCCCCACAAGGAAGGATGTGACACAAGGCCTAGTCTAATGTGGGGCAATCTGAGCCCGTAGGCTCGGGCAAAAATTCCCCGTAACCCCGCATAAACGGGTTCGGGTCTGTCTTCCTCCCCAGACGAGGCCATAGCCTCGTCCGGGTTCCTCTCTGCCCGAAGGGAGAGAGTTCGACAGCAGCCAAGATCTAATTACCAGATCCCAGCAAGTCTCTGTAGTGCATTGAATTATAGCTACTTATAAGTAGTTACTACCTAAAGTATAGTCACTCATGGGATTGAAAGGTTATTCTATTACATCACTCATATAAACAAAGTATCTTATCAACAGAGGTTGAAACAAATTTTCTACGGATAAACTATTCACGAGTATGCATCCTCTAAGAGAACTGACATTCATCAGAAAAGAATTAAATGACATTCAGCCAAATTGTAAAGCGTAAGTGAATTTGAATTGTGTTCAAAAACTGATTTTTCTTTTCTTCTTCTCCTATTGATTCTAACATAAGAATGATACTTTTCATTAAAAAGCCCTGAGATATTGATTGCATTAAATTACAAAAAAAGTTGTCGATATTTTCTGCATATTATATTCTGCATATATTAAATATTTTCTTGGAAATATAGATATTAGTTTCTAAACGCCTCTTGCCTTGTCTGTCAATGAAATCTGGACTCGCCAATGTGTTCACGTGTTCGTTATCGCGTTATTGAGCGTCATCTCTCTTGACCTGTCATCTTGTAAGATTAGCTATTTGTTTGTAAATAAGGAGACTGAATATGACAATTGCGTTGTTAATACGGACAAGAAGGAAACAAACGGATAATTTACTTGAGGTGTCAATGAACTCAAAGGAATTTTATTTTGTTTTTATTTTTCTACCGTTGTTATCGAACGATATGACGTTACTCAATTATTGTAGAGAGAATTGTACGCATGCTTCTTCGACCGAAATTAAAATGAAGCCACAACTTAAATTCGAGCGCGGATTCTCATCTTCACTCCGATAAAATATACTAGATATTATATTAAGACCGTTATCTAATGCTTCGGTCCTCCATAAGGCGTAGAAATAATTAGTTACATTTTTTTAATTTTGTTTCGTTTCACACTAAGCAAAGAGATAATGTTACTATGACGAACGGGATTACAGAAAGTGAAAAAGAATGAGAATGCTTTGAGGAAGAAAATGACAATACTGGAACAGGATTAAGAATGACAGATGATGGTGATTGGCGTTTCATTTAAAGGTTTGATGATTTTAGATGGCGGGACAGCAAGAAATCACGATTAGGTTCCGCAGGATAGATGTGTTGGCAAAGAAACAATCAAAATAGCACAATTTGGAAATCTAGTAGCACGCTTAAATTCAGAACTATTGCTATGAAAACATTTAAAGAAGACTGATGTGGTGTCCTCCCTCTAAACAGTCTATGTTGGACTATTTCGCCTATTATAAGATTAGTAGGAGAGAAGGCCTTGTGGGAATAGTCGAATAGATTGAACGCTGGTTCAACCGACACACACACTCACTAGTCGTGTAATACTCTTCTCTTGTACATACAGTTTAATATATGATATATCTGTAACAATTGTTTTGTTATTTCTTTAACCAAATACTTGGTCACAACAAAAACACAGAGTGAGGCAATATCACGTCGGTGAGAAAATAAGTGAAGTCGAGATACCAGACCAGGACCGAAGACATTACAGACCCTTCGTTGAATTTTGTCAAGAGTTTCGAGATATAGAGTAGGAGCAACGGAGCATTATTCAATACGCGGAAGAATAGTAGATTTATAAATGTGCAAGAGGGTTTCCGATAAGAAGAATTGTCTGGCACGAAAGAATGAACCAACTTTCCTAGCAGCAGACCTGGTAATTGCTTCAGTATATTCAAACCCCTTTATGTTGGTGGAAAACGTGATCCCAAGAGATCGAAATTATTGCTCTCCTTGTGTTTAATATCAGCCACGCTGTTTGTTTTTGTTTGCCATGTATGGCAAAATGTTACACGTGT
The DNA here is from genome assembly GCA_964036315.1 of Acanthosepion esculentum. NCBI lineage: Eukaryota > Metazoa > Mollusca > Cephalopoda > Sepiida > Sepiidae > Acanthosepion > Acanthosepion esculentum. Next base: position 113,042,163 of record OZ038481.1, read on the forward strand.
AAATATCTCAGTAAAGACATATAACGCGACATCAGTGAGGATGTGAGTGTCTAGACACTTTTCTTATGAGAAGTCTTCTGAGATTAATGTATTGCTAATTGTTATACTGAATCTAACAAAAGGCCGACATTTGTAAAGCCAAAATAGAAACATTATATAGCGCCAAATATTAAAAATAAACCTCGATTCATGCATCAACTACTCCAGCCGGGCTGATAAAAAGCCAAGTGTCTAAGCAATTAAGCAGACCAAGAAAATGTCATTAAATCAAATATACGGAAATTAAGAATAAGATGACATTTTAAATGTTATGCAATAATCGTTAACTGTTTAACCACTTGGCAAGTAACAGAAAATAGGCAGAGAAGCCATTATCTATTCTCTTCAACAACAGAGATAAAACAACATATCCTGGTTATATCTATGGATACATTTTTTACGAGTTGAAGAGAGGGAAAAAGATGTAAAACCCATTTTATATCCTTTCGTTAAAGATAACGGATAGTGAACATTTCGCAGAATTTATCCCCGAGTAATATATATATATATATATATATATATATATATATATATATATATATATATGAAAATTTCTCAAATTTAACTTTTAGAGAAACAATATTTGTAAATAAATGACAATAAGAAAACAGTAATTGCTGACGCGTTTCGTCCAATGCGGACTTTTCAAAGCAAGTAACGAAATGAATTTAATCAAACAAAGAAAATTAATAAATTGACGAAACGCGTCAGCAATTACTGTTTTCTTATTGTCATTTATTTACAAATATATATATGTGAATAAAAGTGAACATAGAAGTCAACACTTAGAGGCGACAGTCTGTTTCATGCTAGTGCAATCGTCAGGCAACTACTGCTGTTATTTTTTCTAGGCTATGTATATATAAGGGTCACCACTGACCCTTATATATAAATAGCCGTGAAAAATAACAGCATCGGTTGCCTGACGATTGCACTAGCATGAAACAGACTGTCGCCTCTAAGTGTTGACTTCTATGTTCACTTTTATATTTACACACGCTCTATCTCTGATATTGAGCACTTTATCCGATAAATATAGCACACTTTAAGACTATATTTCTTCATATATATATATATATATATATATATATATATATATATATATATATATATATATATATATATATATATATATATATATGTATTAATTAGAATTTGCATACTTATGAAGGTATAAACTAATGTAAAATTTTCATGAGCCTCTGTGATTCAGAGAGTTTATAACATACCCTGATTTAATAAGGTGAAGTGTGAGTCTCATCGTCTGATTGAATTTTTTTTTAAGTCTTGGATTTGTTCCCAAATACAATCAACAAAACCAGAAAAGATCGTAACCGTGAATCAAACAAATTATACGGAGAGAATAAAAAAGATATGAAGAACAAACAAAAAATACACACACTGCTTTTCTAGGGTTATTTTTGGAAACAAACCTACAGCGAATATTTTGAAATTGCTAGTGATATATGATTTGTTTCTCATCCGCGGTCGATCTTACACAAACGATAAAGGTTTGATATTGACGTTTCTGGGAATATGAAATCAACTTCACTGATCTATAGCGCTGGAAGTTTTCATTGAATTTTAGGCATTCTTCTCTTGAGAGCCTTAATGGCATTAAATTTTCTTGGTGGAAGAAGGTATGCTGATATGTAATCAGTTGCTGAATATATATCTGTTGCTAAATTTTATTAGGAAAATTTATCGAGCCAGGTCAGTGAATTGGGAGTACCAGGTTATGCAAGTTTAAATGTGCGGCCCCTGTAATGGATAACGACTCTGAAATAGAAAGCGGCCAACGTTAGTAGGATATCACCTAATAAATCTTTGTGCCTTTGTAAGATTCAAAAATAAAAGCAAACGTAGAGATATTCTTCTATTTGTCGTGAAAATTCAGTATGTGTGCGATCATGGTTCACCACAACTTCCTGTCAGAAGCTAGAAAGCTCTTAGCAATATTTATTGTTTATTGTTTAACCATGCCTGTCAACCATTTACAAAAACTAGTTAGGTGGGTTGTTCGTTAGGTAGCTTATAACTGTACTTCTTTTCTTCAAAATGTCCCGTGGATTTCAAATTTTCTAAAACAGATTTACTCGTTAATCTGTCCTAGAATTGCCAATCTCTCTTTCTGATTCACAGAATAACTATCCTGTTTGTTTACACTTTTCTCTAAAACGCCATCATTGTTCACTTATTCAGTCATTTTTATTCTCAGCATCCTTCTGTAGAACCATATTTCTCTTACTTCAGGTCTCCTTTTCACCCTTGAGGAAATTGTCTAACATTCACTGCCATACAGGAGGGCTGATATTATATAACAGTCCAATACTCTTTTCTTTGTGTTTGACGATACTTTCCTGTTACTTATTATTTTGCTTACGCTTTGAAAGCTATCTCTCGCTCTTCCAGTGTGCCTTTGGATTTCGGTGTCGTATTTTCTGTCCTCTAAAAACACTTCCTTATATTTAAATTTATGTACATGTACCTTCCGTGTCATAGCACCATCTACATATCTTATAATGTGAAGATTCTGCCCAGTAATAATGAATCATGGTAGGACTTCTAATTTTTTTTAGAATTATCTCACTGTAAGACTTGAACATGTCCAGTGATAAGATAATATTATTTTCCAAATATATAATATAATATTTTAGTCATTAATTACTTCAAAAATTAAATGTGTAACGTCTTCTTACGGGAATATTTATAGTACATAAAATAAGGGTGGTGCAAAAAATAACGGACCAAATGATTCGCAATACAAAGATAACATATATTCAAACAAAATTGACAAAAGGAACGTTTAAATAATATTATTGTTAGACCTAAATTGTATACGCAACGAAATGTTCATTAATGTTTATAGTCGGAAATCGACTTGTTGGTGTGTTTGAAGCGAAACATTATGCAACCCTTGTAGCTTCAGCGTGGAAAGTTCATGTAAGCAGTTCGAAAGAGAAAACTCGGAAAAAGAGAAAATTATTTTAGTGATCACGTGTTTTTATATTCGATAGCCGCCGCTGATAAGTTTTATTTAGAGCTGCTACTGCTACTAACTTTAATGTCGCTACAATACATTCCAATACATATAATTAGCGTGATCTTTTGGTAGTGAGTTCTTTTTCCTCTAATTTTATATATCATTTAGTACAGTAAAGAAAAAAGTATGAATGGATCGAGATATAGAAAGAGTTTTGCAAATAATGACTTGGCTAACATTACGAGCACAGGCAAATGACAAATAAATATCCAGTATACCTGGTAACTTGGAAAAACAGCATAAAGATGAAAAGAAATATTTGACCATGATCAAATCAATGAGGAGCAGAGTTTTGCCAGTAAATACGGAGCGAAGATAGCAATTGTGATCTTCCTCACCAACTACAGGGACAATACTGATAATCTGTCTATATTTCTGAGATGAGTTATTATGTACACTATTTACATTATTCGGATTATTGTCCTCATCTTTGTCGCCATATTTATTACAAAGTTTCGGCCTTCTTCAGGTGGTTGGAATGTCGAACTGTACCCTTTATTTCGCTCACTGGGGTACACTGTTCTAGTTCCATGTGCCATGTTAAATGGATGTCAGTTATCAGTTATCTCCTGTTAATTTCCCTCTCCGAGGTCTCCACTGCCTTATCCGGGTACTGAACTCGCACACTTTGGGTCCTGTCACTGAATCTAACTAAGGCCTTTTTACACTGTGCCATGTGTCCTTGAATTTCTGGGTATTATAAAACTAATGTGTTCAGCCATCATTTCTTACCAGTGCTAACATTGCAATTTTTGCTGTTATAATTATATGTTTTTACCAGAGATCATATTGCAATTTTTGTTGTTGTTATCGCGTTTCTCTGGCACTCCTTATTACTGGTTTCCATTTCGTATTCATTTATATGATTGGTCGGCTCAGGATATTTTTGTGGCCTAGCATGTACTGATTCCTTAAGTTTTCGGATTTTCCCATGGTGTTCTTTGTCTATGATCTCAACCTGATCCCACACATTTCTCTCTAGATGTGGTCAGCCACGCCTGGTTTTTCCACTTCCCCTCCTGTTACAGCTTTCTGGTGTTCTTGAAATAGAATACTGATAATATTACACTAATTAAAGATGTACAAATCGTTTTCTTTAGGGAAATAACTTAAAGTACAATGTTATCCAATTAACAAACAAACATCTCCAATCACAGATTATTTTATTTAAATCAGTAAACACTTACATGAATTTTTGCACCGATCGGTGTGCAAAATGCAACACTTTCTCCAAATTACTGACGAAAAGCATATAACAACTCAGCCCCCAAAGAAGACTTAATGAAAAATAGATTAATAAAAAGTGAAATTCACAAACAAACAAAAACGGATTAATATGTGAACTAACAATGTCGTTCGTTCGTGAAGACGTCCCCGTGTGTCCTCATAGAGGCTTCAGTTGTGAATATCATAGGCTACAAAAAGTGCTACTCTGTGTGTTACCGCAGTTACCATCAGACTTAGAATAATTATGTCTCTCTGTCTTGTATGGATCTATCTTTTCATGCCTCTCACCACGTCTGAGTTATATGGCAGGGTAAACTGGGCTCTCCAAACAATTAGTATTTGAGAACGACAATATTGAATTGAAAACCGTATGTGGTACTGAGAACAAATAACGGGTTGCAATTCGTAGTATCGGTAAAACAATCCTTCTATGGTTACGTTGAAGACATTAGCAGCAGGATGTTGGATGCGGTCAATTTCAGAATCTAATAAGCTATGTTTGTGACGGTGAAGTGCAAGAATGCCAGGAAAAAAAAACTTTCATAGAATATAAAAAGACAAAGTTGATATGTCCGCCTATCGCCATTTTAAAATCCTGCCTGGATTTTAGAGAAAATAAGAGGTTTATCTATAGTTTCTTGTTTATGATAGGGCTTCCATGTCCTTGTAAAGTCTACTTCAACTCTATGTTTCCACATAAGCACTGAAATTGTATTTATTTTTCCATCAATCTGAGTTGATAAGTTCGCCTATCGTTTTGTTCACACTCTTCCTCTATCATTTAAATAGAAGTAGATGCTTATCCTTTACTTCCTCTTTAGGACGGTGTTTCTGGTTCCTTCTAAAAATCTGAAGTTAATTGTTAAAAATCGTCTTATTTAGAGCTTTTGTCACTCAAAACATAATGTCTGACAAATTGCAATAAATTTTGGTACTTATCTCGTCACCATCGTCAAGATTTGAAAGGAATTCTACTATTATTGCCTAAAACATTATCCCTACACTTTACTCTGACTTGTCTCTTTTATCTTGTTAGTAGTGATGATTGACTTTTATAAAGAAGCAGTCGATGTTTTGCCCAATAATTGGGCTAGTTAATATGCTACTGCATTGTTCAGTGAAAATTAAATCCGAGAGTTAATATATCATCTGCTTCATTACCCATTTTACACCTTTTCGTTTGCGATGATTTCATCAAATGCTAATTTTCAGTAATTCAATCAATAGTTTTAATATTCTGTATATTTTCTGTTTGTACATTCCTCAAAGCAGCGTTTTCAATTTACTTTCTTATTCTCTATTGAAAATTTCCCAAATCTATTTTTGTGAGATTCTTCAAAATTGTTTTCTTTTCGTCTTTGTTATATCACCCCTATTTTAATTTTGATTGTTATGTCATGTTCGTTTATCTTCGCAATTTCATGAATTGTACGCTTGACGATCTCTCTGACATTGTTTTCCTTTGTATGTGTTTCATGTGTTGTCGAATAGAGCTTGGATTTGATTAATTCATTGGCTGAATCGTTTTCCACGGATTTTCAACACTTTTAGGATTATTTAAAGCTAGGAAATATTTTTAGATTGAAATGATATTTTGGAAGAGAGAAAAAGATTTAGTGATAAAAATCATAATAATTAACCAATAGCTGGGAGGAGAAGAGATGGATTCATACCTTTCCCAATGCAACTGAAGCATAAGTGAATATAAGGAACTTAAATGAAATTGGAACTCGGCTCCCCGATTAACAATTCAGTATCTTTATCTATTACACCACCCACACACCCAGAGCACATCTCCTGGCTTACCAGGCTCGATGTTGTTAAATTACGCTGATCGTAATGGAAATAGTGTTTTGTCGTGATATAGACATAGGCCAGGAAATTGGTTTTAAAACATACACCTGAGTCTATGCAATTGCGGTTTTATGTATATGATATTTTCATTACCGGAGGCAGAGTCACCAATAGATTGAGAAATTTTGTAAACTGTATCCAACTTATTTAGTGTATTTGATTTTAATGTAGTGATATCAGTGTATTATATTATTTAAGATTTTAAAACTTTTATAATAGATAATGAAAGTTGACCGTTGACAGATGTTATTTTTCCTAGGTGTTTCGATATTTTTATATATTGCTCATCTTGCCGCAGTAACTTTTTATTTGTCGAATATATGATGTGGAAAAGATAGTATTGATAATTGTTTGTACAGAGTGCGGAAGAAATACGTCACACATTTTAAAAGTAAAAAAATACCACGGTAACTGCTATTATAAAAAATATTTTACAGTTGTTTAAACAAATGATTATAAATATTATTCGTTTAGTTTTATAAGTGACATCCTCCAATTCGCCATATATTTTTGTAGACGATTTCTAACGTTTTCCGCTAATAGGAAGTTAGCGTGTTTCGAAGTCGTCCAGGTGGCTTTCTTTTAAGCGATAAACCCGTGAGCCTGAAAAATTCAACCCACGAGAGTATCGACGTAAATAGAAATGAGGGTGAAAAGTTTCTGCATTGCAATTACAGATTGACCAGTTTTTAATATGAAATGATTCAACGGCACAGGCACGGTCTGCACCGGTCCAATCATGATGGTAACTGATGGTAACTGAAAAAAGATTACTAGACCATAACTAGATGAAGGCACCACTGCGACTTAACAAAATTTACTAGTATCACAAATGAGACAGTTTCAAATGTGGAATGTTATTCTGTAGTATATAGATAAACAAGTTGATAATAAATGAAATTATTCAAATTTTGAATTTTCATGTATTAATTGCAGGGTTAATTGCTATGATATGTGTGCTGACTTATATCTCCATAAACATTACAGGAAAATATTGATTAGATGGAAAACAATATATCAAAATTTTTTTGTAAACGTTAAGAAAGTTATGGTTACATAATTCTCTAAATAAACAGAGTTGAAAAAGGTAGGCTACAACTATACTAGCCATTTAGGAGATATTATGATAAACAATAATAGAAATGTATTGGGAAAGTATGACAGGAAGGAAACCTGTAGATGCAACTAAAGAGTAGAAAACTTCCCTCTGGATGGGGTGTGTTTGGAAAGGGATATATTATATGAAACTATATCGGTTAGTGTAGGCAAAATTAAATATAACATAGAATGCACCGATTGCCAATAAGAAAATAGTCTACTATAGCAATCGGATGAGTCTGAACAACAGAAATGTTAAAGGTAGCACTATTCTTTCTACGTACTAAGCGGGTGTTATTAACAACAGAAAAGAACCACCAACTATCACATGCTTAATACTGGCAAGCACCATGTTGTACAAAGTGGTTGGTTAACGTAACTGTTGCCTAAGTGAGAAATGACTAATTCTGTATTTGGTGGCTCGTTTATATATATATATATATATATACATACATATATATATATATATATATATATATATATATATATATATGTATATATATATATATATATATATATATATATATATATATATATATGTATACATGTATGTATGTATATGACAGGTGTTTTAGGATATAGGCAAACATTGTTCTAGTAAAAAGCCGCTCATTTATTAGCCTTAAAATGCTATGAAACTATGAGAAAATTTGTCAGGATCTTTAACTTTACTTTAAGCATAGATCAGTATTTTGGTTGCTATCTGAGTCTATTGATTCTTCTTTGTCCTGAAAGTTAAGATACAATAGGATGTGGCAGTTGAGATAATAAAGGGACAAATCAGTTTCAATTTCAAGTGTATGTGTCAGAACAAGAAATCAGCAGACGAAACCAGAATCTGTACCCGGCTTTGATTTCTCTTTCAATGAACCTAAACATTTGGGAAATGTATGAATCCATATGATCTACCAGTTATGGATTAAATTGATTGACTTGAATCTTGTTATTCGAAAAAAATATTTTCATCCAGTATTCTCTCGCCAAAAAATATTGTTCTTACAATCCATATTATGTTTACCCTTAAAATAACCAACAAAATATTTAGAAACTGTAAAAATATTAATCAGCTGGTCGGATGGAATAGCCATATCTAAAAACGATCATATCCATATATCTTTAGTGGCATTTCAAAATATTCAAGAATTTTCTAATCTTAAGTGATCCTTTGGGCTCACCTACGTGGTTTAATGTTTATCAAACTTGTCTCCCTAGATCAAATACGGATTTTTAGTGAGATAGATTCGAACTGAATGCTCCCTGATTTCGGCCTTGTGCCACCACTAATCTATCTTATGCGACATTTTGTAATGGTTGGTAAGTAGATCTCGCTCTATCAGACAGGAAGGTAATTTCAGTCCTTATTGTTTGCTCTGTGCTTTCGGTCTTCTGTTACATGTAGGTTGCGTAACTAAATCGCTATATCAAAAAGTTTCTGGCATAGATTCTGGTTCAGGCTATTTTTATCCATTAAATTATTGAGTGAATCATTTGGTTTTTATGGGCTATCAACCTTTTGCAGTTTATCTAAGAGCAGATAATATTTTTGGAGAATATTATAAAGTTATACTATGTAACCATGACCTTTATCCATTTCACTAACCGCGCGTACAAGCTTACCCCACCTGGTATTCCGATATGGTCACCCATTCAGGTTTTGACCAAGCTCGTTATTGCTTAAATTCGGTGATCGGGCGTGAATCGTTCTTTCAACATGATGTGGCCGTATGTTTTCTATGACTTTAGTACGATGGCCAGGGTAACATACTGAAATAGTTGTGAATTTACCTCCGAGATACAATGGTGCATTTATTTATTATACTAATTAAATCGCAATTTTCTTATTCTTCTCTTTTGTGTAATTTTGCTGGCAGAGCTTTATTGAAATTAAATTAGTGCGAGCATTATTTCATGATCATTGTCTTTAATTATGGTTTGTTTGATCTTAATTATACAATGCATCCTATCATTTTCTACTAGTCATATTTATTTGCAAATATCTTTTTTACTGACTGAATACACTTGAATTAAATTCGACTCAAATTTATTCAACACGGAAATGTGGACACGTTTCTGATAACAAGTGGTTTTTGCGCAACAATAAGCACATGGCAAACATTATCTTGATATTGCTTCCACCGTTTGAATTTTTATGCAACATTTCCTGTAACGCTTCTTTGAATAATAAAAGTAAAAATGCAAAACTGTAAATATGCTACATGGTCATATAAACATCACACGATCGAGCAATTGGCTGAGGAGTACAGCATATCAAAGCGAAATTCACGAAATCTTTCAATCGATGAATGAAAGAAGATTAACCATGTTTGTTTACCGGCACATAAAAACATTATGGGTCAATTAATGCCAAAATTTAATATTCTTGGGAGCATTAGTAATATTCTTTAGAGAAATATATCGCTGGTAATTTTTATTTCTTTTATTTTTTCAAAAATATATTGCTGACAGCTTTTATTTTTTTGCAAAAATATTTTGCTAGTAGTTTTAATATGAAAAGTATTTTTATACTTTTCTCAAAGCCTCAAAGGTCTTGCTGCGGGATGTAGTTTATCGTCATTCTTAGGACGTAATGAAAGATAATTGAACATTATTTTACACAAGCCCCTGCTTAAGAAATGTAAATAGTTTTTAAAACCACTCGTCTTTCAGATATGTCTACCACCTCTTCTGCGTGGATTATTACGGCATGTATCATAAATCTTTTATGGATTTAATTAATCTCTAAAAGTTTGATAAGCCTTAAAATATCAGTCACTCAATTTAGCCTAAAACATGATGCTACCTCATGCTGAAGAATTTAGAAATGTAAATCGTACCATTTATTATTATTCACGTCATTATTCATGCAATTTGGTCTAAAATTTCTATGAAATTTGATTTCCAGAAAGTGTTTTTTTACAGACGAATTTAGGTCTACGCAATATGGCACAAATATTTTGCAAAATGATTAATATGTTTCGAAGTAACATAAGCCTATTTGGATAAAACATCTACCAGGAAATGGAAATATATTTCAGGTAGTGATATTTCTGCAAGAGTTAGATTCCCCTGATGGTGGATGATGGTGTTTTAAAGACTACTCCCTATTACACATAATTCTTTAATATCATGCATCAGACAAAGTATAAGGATAGATTAGTATACAATGTAATTTAACCGACAAATGAAATTTATCTACGATAACTATGCAACTAATGCTATTATTTTAAATATAGAAGACTTCGGCTTTACAGAATTTTGTTGCGGTCGCCATAATTTCGGATTTAAACTCTATTGAATATCGTTGGAATATTGTTAATCAACATGTCTATGACTGATGCATGCAGTTTCTATCGACAACGTAATTTCTTACATTATTTACATTATTCGGGCTATTGTCCTCATCTTTGTCGCCATATTTATTACAACGTTTCGGCCGTTGTGCGCCCTGGCCTTCTTCAGGTGGTTGGAATGTCGAACTGAACCATTTACTTCGCTCACTATAGTAGACTCTTCTAGCCAAGTGCCGTGTTTAATGGATGTCAGTTATCAGTAATCTCCTGTTGATTTTTCCCTCTGAGAGTTCTCCACTGCCCTAACCGGGTATTGATCTCACATTCTTTGGGTCCTGTCACTGGATCTAACCAACTCCTTTATCCATTGTGGGTAAAGTGTTCATTTTAAGAAAGAAAGAAAGAAAGAAAGAAAGAAAGAAAAAAAAGAAAGAAAGATTGAGACGATAGAAAGTGTGAAAACACTCATGTATTGTATGTCTTATTAAGTGAAATGGAAAAGAAAACTGGTCAGTTTATAATCTTTTCATTGATGCCCACATAAGTATTTAAATAATGAACTGTATTCCCATTTATGATTTTCATTGAAACATTTTCTTAAACATGAAGACCTCAAATCTTTAACGGTGCATGACGGGGGTTTCCGTTGTAATATATAGTAATGGAACAAAGAGTTTATTCCGTAATTAACGTAAGAATTTAGCTTGATAAGAAAGTCAAATAGGAAAACCATGAAATTATCGTGGGTATTGGATTTTACCACGAGTCACAAAAGTAGAGAGACAGTTTGGTGAAATTATCCTTAGAGTTTTACAAACAGAAATAGCAACCAAAGAATAAAAACGTAGAATTTATGTAACACAGCGAGACTAATAAAACATCTTCATTCGAAATGTTTTTTTCTAAAATGTTCCCTTGAAATGGATATATATTTCTCATATTTACTGATAGTGTGGTATAGAATTAAAATAATCATGGTGAAAGAAAAAGTGTGAAAATTAGTTAAAAATTTATCATTGTGGCATATTTATTTATTGAGTGATCGATTGATTTTTTTACGGTTTATCGATCCTTTGCATGTTATTTCAGATCAGAAAAAAATTTACATTGTAAGAATGCCTTTTAAGATAATAATGATTTAGAGGTGTAAGTAATGCTAATTAACCCATAGCTGGAGAATTGAGATGGATTAATACCTTTCCCAAAGTTATTTGCACGTAAGTGAATATAATGAACCATACATAAACTGGAAATACGGTTAACAATTCTGAAGGATTATTGATTACGCCAACCACATGTCCATGTTTACAACACCTGGTAATATTGGCATAGTGCAAGATAATGAAATGAAAGCATATATTCGTTACAATCTCCAGGTGGTAAACATGGAGGAATTTTCCTCAAAATTCGGCCGAAATAACGTGGTAAATGTTGCAAATAATGTTTTAAATATATCATATTCTTACCCCTACAATTCTGACATAAAATATCTACTTGGAAAGGGGAACAGCTTGCAGAAAACGATCTAAATAAAAATAAAACTATATATTGAATACGAAATAATATACTGCAGACATAACATGTTGAGCAGATACTGAATGATAATTAATTGTGGGGTTTCATAGCTCGAAAAATTCTACACAGAAACCCGAACGTGAATCAGAATAAAGAAAGAAGTTACTCAGAAAATAGGGGCATATTAAGAAACAGTAAAATGTATATGGATATGTAGGGAACAGTACTGACCTCCTATGCAACAGCGATTTTCTAAAACACATTTTATGCTAGACAATCGACGGCCAGAATAAAAGAGATGGAAGCAACAGAGAAATTGTATAATATTATGGAGAGTTAACAACGAGGGAATCTAAAGGAAACATTGCATACTTCAATGAGACTGGTACATACAATAGGATATGTTAACTGTACTTCTGGGACATATGGTAAGGAAAGAAGAGCTGGTGAATATAGCATTCACAGGACACAGTTAAGGCATTTAAAACAGAGGTAAAATCGAATGAAGTATTTCACGAGTTTTATATGATTGGAGAACTGAACAAGTGTATACATGCTTAAAGTGAAAGGTCAAATGTCATGTCAATCATCCAAAAATAAAGAACTTTGTGGAGATCCAGGATCACACGTGTCCTGAATGTATTGTCACATAAATGTATAATATATATTATTGCTCAATTATATATTATATATGATTGCTCAAATATAAATCCATATTGATATATGCCCACATATTAATGCACCATCTTATATATTTCCTGATTTTGGTAATGGATAATGGTTTTACTGTGTGGTTGAGATCTTACCCGGAATTTACAAATCTTGACGCATTCCAACAGCTAGGTAGAGTATTAAGAGACAGGAGGATTTCGTTGGTAACAAAGAAAAGAGTACTGAACTGCTACGTGATATATGTACTCCTTTACAGCAGCGAATATTGGACGGTCTCCTCAAAAATGAAGAAGAGACTCAAGGCCACGGAGATATGGTTTTACAGAAGCATGCTAAGGAATCCATGGACCGAACGATAAGGTTTTGGAGAGGATGCAAACAAGGAGGAATCTTGTACTTAACATCAGGAAGGGGCAGCCGAAGTATCTGGGACATATAATGAGAAGGAAGGCTTGGGGAATCTGATACTCACACGGCGGATAGTGAGAAAGCGAGACAAGATAAAGCAGTTCATGACATACTTAGCGGGCTTAAGCAAGTGCATGTCAGAACAGAGCCCGGGGGAATTAGCAAAAGGACAAAACATATTGAAAACTACAAGGGATAGGGGAAGTGGAGAGCCATGATCGCCTACGTCCTATCATCGCATGCGTACTAAAACACAAATCTCATGAAAGAAGAGGAATCATTGACCTGATATTCTTGGAGAGGTTCTAATATTCTTGGAACAAGGACGTTTGTGTGAATTAAACTCAGTCTACGTAGCTTACACTGTTAGGCATAATTCGTTTACAGTGCTATTAGCCATTATCGTAATTCTCCAAAAATTAAAGGAAGTTAAAATGAAGAACCATGTAACATATGACTTGATTTAGGGTTGAAATGCAATAATCTGAAAAATATGATTTCAAAGAATCTACATTTTTACAATCTCTTCCGTGGAAACAAAACATAGATCCTTTGTGATGAAAGACAGTGTGAACGACCATTTGCAGGAGAAATGAAAACTTATATCAGTGAGTAAAAACAGGGCGTCTAAGTGAAATTAACTATTTATCGAAATGATAAAATATTATTTTCTAACCCTAACTGTAAGCCAATAAATAATATCATTTTTCAGATTTTATAGGAATATTTAATTTGTAAAAGACAGCTCAAATTCTGTTTATTTTTCGAACGTATATTCGATTACATATATATTCGCCTTGAAGGGAATAAATCAGAAACGGTTTTTATTAGTAAGATATCAGTTGACAATGCATTTGCAACATAGACAAATCATATGACATTTTAATGATGAAAAATATAAATCATATAAATCATATTAACATCAGTGTTTTCCTCTCATCAGTTTTTAAAAACGAAATTTATTGTTATAGTTTTCAATAGTTTATTTTTTATTTTTAGAAGGCAACGCAACTTATACTATGTCAAAATCGAAAATAAGTAGTTGTAATTCATTAAGGACAGGCGGTTACAAAATTAAGTGTCTCTACCTGAATATATATACTTGAATTGCACGTTCATTTATTTAACTCTATAATTCAAACGCTACTGCCTAAACTCCGAAATTTTATTTACTGTATTTTTAAGATATATTTCTTACACATTTTTTCAATGGGAATACAGACTGTCGCCTATCGCCCAGTTCATATTCCTTTCTCGTTTTTGAACTGGAAACAATCTGGAAACGGTTTTTATTAGTAACTATTAGCCTAGAAACACCCTTCGGGTGGACTTAAATTATCTCTCGTGGAGGGCGTTTTGACATTCGCCCTTTTACCTTCAGCGTCCTATGTACGTAAAATCTATAAGAATTTAGAAATAATAAAAGATTATTTTGTCTTTATTCCACACCTTATTTCGTATAGGCAACCCGATCTCCGTAGTTTGTTTATATTTATTTTGCGCGGAATTTTTCTTTTATTTAAAATCGCCATTCTTTATGATCCCATCACATAAAGTCACACTTAAAAGACATTAAGGAACACGAACTATGTAAATACGCCACAGTACGGTTGCTAGAAAAAGAAAAAGAAAACATGAATAAATTACCGTGTCCCACTTAAGATTTAATTACGGTTTAATTAGACGATATAAATTGGAAATGCGACGGAAAGTGAAGTTAAATTTAAACATTTAATAAAGAATAGTTTTTTAACCTTTCAGTTTGTTCAATATTTAAATTCAACTTTAAATGAGTTATTTTTAAAATTTTTAATCACGTGTAAATACAATAGTTATTACCTATTGTATCGTAATTTAAGTGTATTAAATTACTGGAGGTGGAAAAAGAGAAGTTGAAGTCTTTAACTGATTTTATGTCCAAGCATATTAAAACGTAGAATTTAAAACATTCCCTCCTCGTTCATGCTCCTTTTTTAAGTGAAGGTAGATGCCATTTTTTGACAAGGGAGTTAACCGTTGATTACTCCTTTTTTTCTAAAGTTCTTTAAATATGAAAGTCTGTCAAGAGGTCGAACATTGCGAACATATCTGATGTAAACTGATGCATTGGTGCCATTGACAATCGGCTTTTCCATTTCAATTAGCATGGATTCGTGTTGATCCCCTGACAATTCAGCTGAACTCGTTTTCTCCGAGTAACTGACATCCGAATGAGTTCTCGGCGCTGCAGTGTATTGGAAGATTGCGGGTTGGTAACATTTGTTGAGGATGGTTGTTCGGTCCTTTGCCTTAGGTGAAAGTATTTAGCCGTTGAATTTCACTGGCTGTCTTAATTAGAACAAACTTTTGGTGAAGCAGTTTTTACGACTGATGGCAAAGGTTTTGGTGCTTTTACTAGACGTATAATATTTGCTTTTTCTAAACGCTGTAACTCTTCCTGGACTTGTTTCTTTATAGGCAAACGCCCAGGAGTTGCTACAGATATTGGTTGTGCAGACTCTTTTAAACATATCTTATATATATATATATATATTCTATCGTCTACCGATACTTATGAAAAGTTCTGGAAGTTCTTTTGTTATATTTGTGGCCTTCAACATTTTTAGAACTCACCCTCCTCAGTAGACATGTATTATCTGGCTCTTTGTTGAATCGACTGGCGTTTGAATAATTGAGAACATTTCGAATGAACTTTTTTAGGGAGTTGCCAGATTCCCTGATAAAGCCATTTTGTAGGAAGTTAAACACATAATACTTACATATATTTATATTAGGTAAATCAATGACAAAGTGAAAAAGGTTTTGTTTGACACGTTTTGTTCTTTGGGGCCTCATCGGAATAAAATAATTTTGTTGATGTAATTATATATGTGTAAGGAGAGAGAGATATAAAATCCCAAGCGTTGGTTACAATTATGCATGGACAAAATTGCTGAAAATGTTCTTGACTGTAAAAGAACTGAATTTAAATGAAAGGAAATTGGTGATAAATAGTGATTATTTTTTAAACCATCAGACACTCATTGAGATAGACATTGCTTACATACTCTCGCATAGAATTATTTCAATCCTAAAACAAATACTTTTTGCAGGAAACAAAGAACGAATCTATCAATTGTAATTACAATTCAAACTGTTACTTTACACAACTAAGCATTTTAGGTATCCAATAATCACCTCTGCACATTCTTCTGTTAATAAAAAAAAACAATAACAAGGATAGAAGTTTAAACGGCTCATTCTTTGAATATATTTCAAAGACATATATTTATTTGGACATAAATCCTGAAAGAGTAATGAAAATTTAGCAACCTGATTCACATCCTATGGTTAATATTTTAATTTCTAATTATAAGAATACTGATTTTTGTAATTCGATTGTGACCGAAAACTTATCACCACGAAATCTTATTAAAAAAAAACTAAAAAGTCTTTTGATTTTAGATTAATACGTTATTATTAGACGAACATTTAACGTGATATCATTAGCTACAGGCAAAAAGAACCCAATTCCGCACGTACACGACTTTCCGCACGTACACGACTTTCTCTAAACATAGGAATAACTTTAGTAAGATATCAGTTGACAATGCATTTGCAACATAGACAAATCATGACATTTTAATGATGAAAAATATAAAGAATATAAATCATATTAACATCAGTGTTTCCTCTCATCAGTGTTTAAAAACGAAATTTATTGTTATAGTTTTAAATAGATTTTTATTTTTAGAAGGCAACGCAACTTATACTATGTAAAAATCGAAAATAAGTAGTTAAAATTCATTAAGGACAGGCGGTTACAAAATTAAGTGTCTCTACCTGAATATATATACTTGAATTGCACGTTCATTTATTTAACTCTATAATTCAAACGCCACTGCCTAAACTCCGAAATTTTATTTACTGTATTTTTAAGATATATTTCTTACACATTTTTTCAATGGGAATACACACTGTCGCCTATCGCCCAGTTCATATTCCTTTCTCGTTTATGAAGTGGAATAGAGATTTATCCTTTGTTTCACGGCTAGGATTGTATTTCCTGTTCCTTCTAAAGTCTTATTATCTTTCCCTTCCAGTAACCCTTTGCGACTTACTTGCATTATCGTTTTGCTTGAGGTGAAATGATTAAAAATACATTGTACAATAAACCCGAATCTGGCGGGATATGAGATAACACTATCGTTGATGAAATCTGCTGATTAGGAATATTATTATAGGGTTATAAAATGTAACAATGTACACGATACATGTGTATAAATATATTCCAGTCTATTGTGAATTTCAGCATGATGACAATTTATTTGTGCGGTGAGAAAACGCTTACCGGGAAAATATTCGCATAGTGGATAGAATTGCCTGATTGTACGTATAACAAACATTTTCTGAACAATATTTTGTCCCCAATTTAAGTTTGTGTGGCACGAATATTTCTTCTGCACTTTCAGTTGTTTACAAAACCACCCGAAAAAAGAGACATGTCGTTTCCCTACAAAAATAGAAAATGTAGACGAAAATAGAATAAATTGACAGAGAGATCTGACATACGAGAAGAATAATGAAAACTTTTACCGAAATGGCTTTGACATGGCCTTGAAATAGCCTTGCAGGTTTTACGAAGGCCGGGAATTGCACTCACTTTGTCCCTTTTTTATTATCTATTAATCCATTATATAGTTTTCTGCCTATCTATCTTCATGTGATATACATTTCTCTCTCTCTCTCAGCTTTGCTGTGGCTTTTCCATAAATATTCTCATGGTAATTGTTCTGATGAACTTTCAGCTATGCTATACAGAAATCAATTTAAGCGCACTACTAGACTGATGGCAAAGTCTGGTCACTTTACAGTCAAAATGGCTAGATGCAAGTGTAAGTTCTGTGCAAACATTTTATTCATCGCACTTTTCGTTTGTGGAACTCTGTTTCGAATTCTTGTTTCCCAGTAAATTTTGATCTTCAAAAAATAAAAGCAATAATTATTGTTATCATCTGTCTTTCTAATATTAGTCTTTCTTGTCCACTCTATTTAATAGTAGTTTTTCTCATATTCTCTAGCACTCTTTGCATCCTAGTGTCTTTATTGCATTGCTTGGGTGGAAATGATTAACACACACACACACACACACACACACACACACACACACACACACACACACACACACTCTCTCTCTCTCTCTCTCTCTCTCTCTCTCTCTCTCTCTCACGCGCGATCAAGTCAATGGGGTTACAGAAGATTTGGAGCGAGAGTAGATAGGAATGAAAAATGAAAGGATGTGGAGAAGGGAAGTGGATAGATCAAGGCAACTGGAGATGTCGATTGACGCTACACTTAAACCGTTGGAGATTGTATTTATCAGGGAAACAGTAATAGGGAAGGGAGTTCCATAGGCGAGATGTGCGAGACATGAAGCTATTGGAGTAGAAGAGACGTCTACATCTAACAGTTTCCACGGTGTAGGGGTGGGAGCGGGATGCCAACCTCGTGGGGCGTTTAAATTCACGAGGCCTGGGGACAAGCGAACGCAGCTCCTCGGAGCAATTACCGTGGAAGTACTTGTAAAAAAGGCAGAGCGAGGCAACATCTACTCTGTGAGAGACCGACTGCAGACGAGATGACAGATCAGGGCCAATCCCGTTGCCTATCCGTCTCTGGATCTTATCAAGAACCCTGAGGCAAACAGCTGGGGCCCCAGACCATATATGGCAGCAATACTCCATGCAAGGGCGAATATAGGTATATATATAATACAATGAGTACTGTGTGATTTAACGAATACGATACAGGCCTGGAATTGCATTTAGTTTTCTTCAATGATACGTGCATCGGCTGTTCGCCCTTAGAAATTATGTCTTACCTAATAAGTGCAGATCAATGACTTTTAACATGCTGGTGTCTTACTAAGCCACCCGGAAATAATAACCGTATGTCAAATACATATATAAGCACCCACACAGATAACATACCTTACATGCACACCTACTAGAGTCCAGTCTTGTATACTGATAGTCATGACTGCTGTTATTTTAATCCAGTTATTTAGTGTTAACTATAATGATGGTGGATGTAGGAACCTTTAAATATTTCCATTAAAAAATGATAGGTACAAATAGTAAAGAAATACTGGGTATGAACTTACAAACTAAAGAGTAAAATGGTTTTGCTTTCGACAGCCCGATATTAATTTGTATTAAAATTCGTATAACCTTTCCCTTAAGGATGGATTTGAATGTCCCTTTTTCATTCTGCTTCGGATGCTCCTTTTGGCAATAGCAGAATATCGGTTTATAGAAGAGAGCTTTCTTTTGTAATATAAGACGTGCATCACTTAAAGGTGATGCTTGGCATTTGAAAGGTTAGCATGATCCCCCTGTATTCCATCTTGATGCAAAGTATCCTCTTATCATCATCCATTACATATACTGTCAATAACTGAATGTGTTATTGATCGTGGATAAAAAAAATATCAAGTTATTTTTACTACGTTTTAATTGTTGAAAATTTTTTATCAAATCATATTTCCTAAATTGGTTTGGTACCACTCTTGTGTATTTAGAGATTCATCATAAAATACAAAGAAGAATTTTACTGGTCATGACATGGTATCTAGGCTTCGGTCATTTTCCCATCCCCATAACATAGTTTCCTTTGCCTTTTCTATAAATAAGTTCATGGTACTGATGAGATCTTTGCTACCTTGTCATTATGTATTTGAGACGTACGACTAGATCAACGGCAAGTTTTCATCATATTACAGTTGTAATAGCTTGACTTAACCTTCAGTTGTATGATAAAAAATCTTCACTCACATTTCATGTGGAAATCACTTCCGTCTTCTTGCTTTCTAAAAATCTTGATCTTCTTTTTAATTCTTATTCTTTTACTGTTCCCTCTCCTTTTCTCAGATTCTCTCACACTCAGCAGCCCTTTGCTATATCGCTATTGCGGAGTAAATAGTACAACCACAGTGACTATACGAGCATTATTATAAAGACCTCCAGGTAAGAGGTAAGAGGTAAAACTGGTAGCCGCCTCGACACAGGCAGTTCGCTGCCTGGTTCGCAACAGGCTTGTCGAACACTTTGCCTTCGGGAAGAGGGGAAACAGACGAGGCTACGGGCTCCACCCCCACCTTAAAATTCGACCTTGTGTCACATCCTGTCTCGTGGGCATGTTGGTAAAACCCAGCCGTTTCTACCCAGGCAGTTCACTGCCAGGCTCGTGAGAGGCTTGTCGAGCTATCTGCTTCGGACACAGAGGAACCCAGACGAGGATATGCCAATGGGTAGAGTCTCATTTGGTGTGGTAGACAAACCAGACGTCGTGTATGCAGCGTCTACAGGCAAGTTTTGCCCGAGGATACGGGCTTGGATTGCCCCACGTAAAAATAGCCTTGTGCCACATCCTGCCATTTGAGAAATTTTGGTATAAACCTTGTCTTTTGACCCAGACAGTTTGATACCTAGTTCGCGAAAGACATTTATGTAGCGAGAGGGCTGAAAAAATGGTAGCGAGAGGGCTGAAAAAAACTGAAAAGAATTGTATCTGATCCCGTTAATATGAGGGTGAGTAAATTTTGACCAATGCCCCGTTCTGAAATACTCAGGTTCCCAACAGAATGCTCGACCTTGTGTGACATCTCAACTCCGTGCGTGGGGACTCGGTAAATAAATCGTCGTTTCGAGTCAAGCAATTCGCTGTATTGTTCGCCGCTGATCACACCTCTGTCTTCGGTTAGAGAAAGACTCAGTCGGGGCTCTGTTTACGGATAGAGATTCAGCTGAGTAAAACAGACAAGCAAAGCGTCCGTTCCCCGCAGTTATGGGGAATGGATAAATTTCAGACTAGTTGCCTGATGAGTTCGTGCTTGTTTTCCACGCGTTAAAGCTGACCGAGTGTCGCATACTGTCTCCTGTGGCCTGGGTAAATACCTAGCCGTTTCGATCCAGGTAGTTCACTGTTGGATTGCGACTGACAAAACCATTGTCTTCGGTGGGAGGGTGACACAGTCGAGCCGATGTATACGGACGGAGTCTCTGCAGAGAAAAAATGTACTCGAACCAGTTGTTGAGGGAGCTATGTAAATTTTGAACATTGACCCGATTGGAAAAATGTGACGGATACTGTCTGTTAGGCAGTATTGGTAGATACCTAACCGTTTTGGTCCAGTTTTTAGGCTAACTGATATAGTCTTCACAGCAAGTAGCCGAAGCATTGCGTAAAGAGAATCCATATATGTAGTACGTTATGTAAGCGTGTGTTATAACCGGAGAATAGCAATAGAATAGTGGGGTTATAATATTTGCGTTGATTGATGTGACATTATTGTAAACATATCTAAGCTTTAAATTATGTTGAAACTACAGAGTAAACCAAAGAATGATATTAATTGAGCTACTTCATAGGATTTTAACACTTGGATAATTAGCTATTTCAATTAGGCTGTTGTACCAGTCTAACTTCCTATTAAATACATTTCGTATAACGCAAATATGAACACATTTCCCATGAAATGTAAATTTAGTTCCGGTGGATCAGCTAAATGATAAATATTAGTTAAAATTAACAATTAAAAATTAATAAAATCTAAGTTATTACTTTGTAAATCTCTTTCATTATGATACAAGTGTACTTCCGCATATATGCTCTACATATCGTCCAAAATTATTTTAATAACAAAAAATCTTAACGCGTTTATTTTAGTTTTAATTTCAAGCTAAGAGATTAAATTTATTATTTCGAATAAACAAAATACTATGCTGTATTTCAAAACTAATTTAAATTCATTGGAATTGTTTGTTTTGAAATTTCCGAAAAAAATAATTTAGCTCCATTTTTAGCAAATCTTATAAATATGTAAATATCTTGATTAAAAAATCTTTGAAATTATAAAATATACTTTTCCGAAACTTTATTTGAAATATTAGCTTATTTAAAGTATAATTAATCATATTTGAAATAACTACATTTTTGAAAAAAAAATGTCACATAATTGTACTTTTCAGCACGAAGGTAGCTTGTTTATTTATGTTGACAGCTTTATATGACCTCTGTGGCAGCTCGATATAGAATAGTTTTTTTATCTAATGTTGTTCTAGCAGGGATTGAATTAAAAAAACAATTTAGGAATATAATGCGAACGCCTTTTATATACTCGGTAAACTTAAAATTAAAAAAAACTATGTTTTATTGAATTTTACAGAATTCTGGCTCTAAATTTACTATAGTTGACGTCCTTATTTTCTGATAGCATGGTCGAATTTATCAATAACAGTCGGCACGTTTTTACCCATACACAAACAATTCAAAATTATTTTTAAAATATTCGTGCGTCAGATTGTAATACGCTTTACAATATAGGATTAGCAAATATAATTTTATTTAATGACAATTTTCTAAGAGTTACACTATTGATACTAAATTCTAAAAGTTTTAAAAATATTACAAATTATTCTAATTAAAATTTAAAAAATGAAAACAAATCATCATTTTACATCAGAAAGTTTTTCAAGTCACTATTTACTTTAATACACATTATTTATAAATGCAAATAAAAGCTTCTTTAATTAAATAATGTCTTAAGTTTATTGCATTTTTACTTTTCGATTTAGAGCAGATTTTCTGTAAGTCGGTGTTTGATTTTGCAAAAAAGAAATTCTTCAAATAAGTCTGTTTAAGTAATATAGTCACTAAAAATTATCACTTTGAATTTCTCAAGTTTTTTATGAAATAAATTAATGGGGTGACACACATGTAATAAAAAGATATTTACCATGATCCAATAACATCCATTTCTGAAATAATTTCTGTCATTTTGTAATAAGTTTTGAAAATTTCATTAAAATCCGTCAATTATTTCATTTTTGGTTTAATTTCCAAAAAAGACGCCAAAATTTGCTATGCTGAAATAGAGTACCTCCGCTGATGAAAGATAAACAATGTTCGTAATCAAAATTTCGAATGTTCCAAAAAGGAGACAAATTTAATTAAATATTCAAAAAATACTTTTATCTTTCCTCTTAATAATAACAAAGATTTCGACAATAAAACTATGTTTTTATTACGTTTGTAGCATATTTCTTCACGGTTTGCTGACGTTTTAGCGATTTCGACATTCCTTTAGGGATTTAAAAAAAAATTAGAACTATATTATGAAGATTTAAAAAATAAAATGTATCATAAGATTCCTATCGTGGATTATATAATATATAGCTTAAATTAATATTATATCTCATGAAATATTCGTCATCATTTTGCATTAAAATCTATCGAGGAATCACTGTGAGATTCTAACATGCTAGAATCATTAGTTTCAATACTCATTATCAGAAGACATGCTAAATTATTTCTTGCTACAAGAATTGGCAATATAGCAAGGAAAACGACTGTGCGTTTTCGCAAACAGATCGTAGTATTTTAATGTCATTCGACAGACGGCACCAGTCAAACTTTTTGTTTTATTTTAATTTAAAAGAAAAAATATTTACCATAAAATAATATGAAAATTAGGAATAGGAGTTTGAAAATGATGGAAAAAGAAACAATAACCATTGTCCTAATATTAATTTGCACATCTGATTATATTTATTAATTCCCTCATTCCTTCGACGCTATATAACATTCTGTATCAATCATCGCCATTGAAAACCGATATAATTTAATGTCAAACACAAGCTCATTTAGCTCCGTTAATTTTTGTCACGTTTCACATTGCAATCAGTTCCTCATTAGCATTCTGGTTAAATCGGCAAATGTGTTATTGATCACTGCACTTAAAGTTATTTGAAATATATTGATGATATTAATGAGATACCGTTTCATGACTGACCTGCACGTAACAGTTAATTAAATGCTATGATTCCCCCACCGCATTTCATTAACCTTCCAACAGACCGACATAGATTTAAGGAAGCAAACAAACAAGTAAAACGTCTGTTAAGTGCATCTTACAAAATCCGTCAGCTTTAGTAAGAGATCATTAACGATTTCCAGATTTGCTGGCCATTGTCGACAAATGGCTTACGTCATATTTAATTAAACTTATCTCTAACAAACAATGCTTAGCTTTTGCGAAAATGTATTATCACATAGACATAAGGTTCGCTAATCTGACCTCTTGAGGCTTACGACAGCATAACGTTGAAAGTCCGACTCGCATAGGATCACCGAAGTTAAGCAATGCCAAGCCTGGTCAGTACCTCGATGGGTGAGCGCTTAGGAATAGAAGGTGCTGTAAGGTTGGATGTGCGGGTAGTTTAATAGATAATGGCTTGGAATTGTTAATCAGAGGGCCGATTTCCAATTCCATTTATGTTCGTTATATACGCATTTGCATAAATACTCTTGAGAAAGGTATGAACCCCGCTCTTTTCCCCCAGTTATGGAATAATTACATTCGCTTCTCAATTTTATGTATTTATCTTATTGTTCTGAAAATTGAGATCTATATTCCTTTTTTGCGTTTATTAACATATAAAAAGCCTGGCACTATTTACATTATTCGGACTACGCCATTGTAGCGTAGTGTTACTAACCCACTGGAAGTAGTATGCAGTCAAATGTCTCATGGGTAATAGCTCTAGCTATTTATAATCTTTGTGAATTCATATGTAAATGAGTCATTTCAGCTTTAGTTCAATACAATCGCATACCTGAAACCACAACGGGAATAAAGAAAATTTTAAATTAATAGATACATTTTTCCAATTTGACTTCAGTAGTCTCGAAAATATATTTTATATATAAAATATATGAAATTTATTTTCTTCCGGATGTTGTTCGTGTTTCAGAAATAAACGAAGATAATTTTGTTTATTCTGTCGTATTTAAAAGGCTTGGTTACAAAATAAGAGATAAATAATTTAAAACATATTATTTTCGTTTTTGAACTGTTTCAGTTTTCGATAAACAAAATGAATTCTACGAATTATTTATCTCAAGTTAGCTGAAATTTATTTATAAAGAGACTAGAGATTTAAAACTTGGTACATTAGAAACTTAAATTACATTATTTATTTAAATCTATTTGCAAACTTCAAGGAAAGTATTAATCTCTTCTGGAAGTTTTCTTGCTCTTTGCATATCCACAAACATCTGTCAAATTACTTTTTCCCTCTCTCTTTAAATCGACATTTACTTGTTCATCGAACAATATTGTACTAAAGACAAAGTCGAGTAATATAAACATATTTGAATATTTAAAGATATTTTATTAAGAATATTACCGGATTAAAGATTTCAAGTACCCCA
The DNA here is from genome assembly GCA_964036315.1 of Acanthosepion esculentum. Lineage (NCBI taxonomy): Eukaryota > Metazoa > Mollusca > Cephalopoda > Sepiida > Sepiidae > Acanthosepion > Acanthosepion esculentum. Next base: position 113,067,561 of record OZ038481.1, read on the forward strand.
AAAACTTTCATTTAGAGAAGGTTGTAAAGGTTTGTTTTTATTTCTTAGTAATTGCATCAACGGCTTGATCATATATATATATATATATATATATATATATATATATATATATATATATATATATATATATATATATATATGGTCAGCAAACTTTCATCCAAACATGTTCTTTGAATATGTCAGACAATTAATTTTATGAAGCTTTTATTTACTTTTCTCAACATTCGTACATTTCCCCTTTCCCTGTGAATAAGGGAGTGCAAAAATAAATGATTGATGTAATAAGAAATCCATGCAACAAAACATCAAAAAATTTTACTGCAACAAGTTACACGATAATTACAAGCAGGAAAATCGCTGTACGATGAAACATTAAACACCATATTTCTTCACTAAATCCTGAAAAACATGTAGAACTTATGTTACACAAAACCACGTCGTCACTAATCAAAATAACCCTATAAAATCTAAACTCGCCATGGCCAACATAGTTTATCAATTTCACAGTCCATTACGAGTTTTGTTTCTTGTAATGAACCAACTAATTATATCGGTCAACCCAAAACCTCCTTGTGTAGAGTCAAACGTGTCACTTATCTAACCAAGTTTCCTAAAAAGGCACTTAACCACCCACAATGTAAAACAATCGATATGGAAGATTTTGGTCGATAACACTATCATCCTATATAGATCCAGTTACCAAAAACCTCTCGCTGTGAGAGAAGTCCTTTACATAAAACATCTGGCACCCAGTATAATCTCACCTTACAAAGCAGGGGAAATGGTATGTGGAATATCTTTCTTTTAGTAGAAAGACGCTCACTTGAATTCCAGCTGTTCACAGTATTCAAAACAACAACAAAAATCCGATACAGTCCAACGTGAAGATAAATTGACAACACCTCAAAACAAATCCATTGAACATAGCTAAAGATTGTTGGAAAAACTAAATAAAAAAATGATTAAATTTTCCTGATTCTTTGGATAGCGAATCCGTCCTGCTTATAGTTATTGTGCATCTTGTTGCAATAAAATATGCTTTGTTATGTAGCATTTTTGGTACTGGTGTCATATTTTTTGTAAGAATATATTTATTTGATTATCGTTGCTGTAGTTAGGAGAATTATTGTTTACTAAATTTTATGCTATGTCTTTTAGTTCACGCAGATATATTCTCCGTGTAGTGGAATTTTCGTGTGACGTATTTAGGACGTCTGTTTATCATTGCTAATTTCTATCTTTCCTGTCATTGTCTATCATAGTTTGAAGACAAGGATTCGAAATGTTGGTTGTTTTATATTATTAAGTGTTGTCTTTTTCTTCTTATTATTAAGGCTTCCATTATTTTATCCGTTTTCTGCAGATTTTTGTAGTTATAAAATGGCTAAAAATAACAAGGATTGGAATTACCGGATTCATTGCTTTTCGACAGACATTTGCATCCTGGTAGCAGTAATTATTCTACACTAATATTACATAGAGTTGGAAATTCTCATCGATATGAAAAGGGGAGGACATTCACTTTCCTGTCGAATACAAACCAGCAGAAATGAGAGTTGAGCATGCAAATGATCGCAGGAATCTGTCTAGACACCAGTCCTTATTGCGTTTGTAGCTGTGTAGCCGTCGGATATATTATCCACGTTAAACAATGCCAATCAATGGACAAATGAATATCGGAAGTAAATGATTATTTTCACTTTCCTGTGACTAAGACACTTACCATGACTCGTGTGCAACACCATGCTGTGTAAACGATAGTAGCATGATTCAAATGTTTACTGAGAAACAATGGGACGGATAATTCCTGTCGCTGTTAGGATTTCGCGTAGCATCTATATAACATCATTGCAGTTCAATTCTTATTCATTATGGCGTCATTCTGCTATGAAAACAGCACCATTATTCAGTACGAAATGCGGTGTTCAGTTGAGTTGGTCATTATTATTCCTCTTTTTAACACATGAATATATTCACTTATTTATGGAATATAACAAATTCAAATTTATATATAAGTAGTGGATAAGCAAATATCAAAATAGTAAAAAGAAGTGTTTCTTAGTTTGTACGTATGTTTGTGCGTGTGTGGTTTGCGGTAGCCTATCTCGATGACGTCCTAATGAAAAGCAAGAGCATCGAGGAATAGTAATTGTATGTTTAGCAGGTGTTCAGGACAGTCCAGGTTTACGGATTCAGCTTAAAAGACAGGAAGTGTGAGTAATTCTTAGAGAGATTTAAGTACTTGGAGCAAATAATTGACAAAGATTGAAGATGTCCAGACCGAGATAGGGCAACGTCAATAGAAAATGTGTCGGCTCTTCAAAGTTTTTTTAGGTTTTGCCAATTATTACAACGTTTTTTTCCAAGAATGAGAGTTTGAGAGATCAGACGCCTAAAAGAAATAGATAATTTACGGAACCTTTAGAAATTAACCGGAAAAGTAGGAGATATTGAACATCTTTCATTTCATATCATGTCTACTGAAAAAGGGGAAGAATGAGTAAAAAAAATCTTCTCACTTATGAACTTTGAATTACCAGAAAAACACAATACGTGTGGGATTATTGGAAATTATTATCATTTTTTAAAAAACTAAAAATAATTCCTGTATATAGCATTTTCAAAGTGGTTGTTTCTGTTTTTGTTTGTTTGTGAAAGAGTATTGAATAAAGAGTATTGTGTGGTAATTATAAAAAAAAGACTCCATACAGAGTTAGGCTGAAAAGGGGGTATTGTGGTGTGCTCCCTCAAAAGAGTCTATGCTAGACACTTCCGCCTACTATAAGTTTAGTAGGAGAGAAGGTTCATTCGATACACTCTCACTCGTCGTGTAAAACACTTCGGGTGTACTTACTGTTTAATATACGATATATCTGCAAACCTGGTTCTTGTTATTACTAAACCATTTACTTGGTCACAACATTTTTCTAGCAAGAAAATGCTCCAGCTATTTCCTCTCGACAAACTAGCGAAAGCTTTGCATGAATCTCTGAAACATTGAATAGACACGTTGCAGTCCTGATTAAGCACACTCTAAATTTTTAGTTCTTCACCCTACGAAACATTGAAATGCTCCAATCTTGAAACCATTTATGGCATATAGAGGCACATTGTAGTTATGGATAGTGGCTCAATTTCAGGAATTGGGATGCCGAGTTCGAAATCCAATTGAATCTTTTATATTCACTTACGTGCTTAATGCCCATGGGAATGGGATGAATCCTCTTCTTATCTCCGGGTAAATAGTAAGACAGACAGCTTTTGATGGCAACTGGTCTACTACAAAAATAAATGATATCCTACTGCGGGAAGGTATCTGACTCGAACAATACATTATCGCCTAAGCGTGTATGACGCATGGCAGATAACTGACTGAATGACATAAATGGCGAATTTTACATGGTTATATTGTCAAGGCGCACATTTATTGTGGGATTTTATAAATGACTAGTAATATCACTTACAGATTTCTCTTAATGTTGATGGAGCTTACGCCCAGTGATGATTGGTTTTAATTCTTCATTTTCAAGGAAAATTTTGAAGGTCCTCATATTAGATCACGAGACATGACAGAATAATACGTGGAGTAGAAAAATATAATTGTTTCAGTGATACTTTTATTTAATTTTTAATGACATCAATATAAGGATATGTTCCATTTTATTTTTCCCCAATATATCTACTCCCAAAATTATCCTTATTTCTATAGAAGCGTGGAATGCTACATTGAGATTTAGCTTAGAATAATCATTTTCTTTTAATTATTCATTGTCTAAAAATTATTTATTTTATTCTACAACTTTATTAGCGATCAAAGTTTGTTGAGATAATTTTAGGAAGCAGTATTTCAACATTATACACACACACACATACACACACACACACACACACACACACACACACACACACACACATATATATATATATATATATATATATATATATATATATATATATATATATATATATACATGTATGTCTGTATGTATATGCATATCGCTAAATCTGACAAAGCTAATGGTTAGTTTTAAAGTAAATCATCCATCTTTCGTCATTTCCATATAGACATTCACACGTTAAAATTATAAGCACGCAGTTACGAATGTGATCGGGAAAAATATAAACTATTTGCATATTTTTCGTTTTAAAATTATTATTATTATTATTATTATTATTATTATTATTATTATTATTATTATACAAGACATACTCGAATTTTTAATTTTTCTCCGGGGATTTTCAAAATATATTAGTTGTCCAGAAATTCGTTTGTCATTTTCTTTTTTCGTCGACTTAATAATTAATCCCCTGAGAATATATTTATAATAAATCATAATATTTTGGAAAGACACTTACGAAATATTAACATTTGTTTACTTTTAAGGTAAACATTCTACAATTAAAGCTAGAATAAATATTCATATTCTATTATTGAGACATTTATTTTCGGTAATGTTGTGACCAAGTATTTGGCTAAAGTAATAAAACAATTGTTGCTGATATATCACATATTAAACAGTAAGTACAACAGAATAGTATTGCATGACTAGTGAGTGTGTGTCTGCTGACCAACCGTTCAATCTATTCGACTGTTATATTTAACAGCCACTCTCACGATGGATGTATGTGGCACAAGACCGAGTTTATGGTGGTTTCTCCGATCCCGTAGGCTGGCCAAAAATATTCCCTTAGAACACGCATAAACGGGTTCAGGGCCTGTCTACCTTCCCGGACGAAACTTTGCCCTTCGGCAAAGCCTCATGCGGGTTCCAATCTGCCCAAGGCAGAGAGTTCGACAGTAAAGAACTCTCTCGTCGACTGTTATATTTAACAGGCCAATCACCCCCCGAGGGATGTATGTGGCACAAGGCCGAGTTTACCGTTGGTACTCCGAGCCCGTAATCTGGTCGAATGTTAATATTTAACACCCCCACCACCACGTGACGCGTATGTGCCACAAGGTCGCCTTTAGCGTGAGTTCTTTCAGCTCGTAGTCTCGGCCAAAAAAAATTCCCTTCGAACCCGTATAAACGGGTTCAGGTCCTGTCTGCCTCCCCGGACGAAACATTGCCCTTCGGCAAAGCCTCGTTTCCGGGTTCCTCTCTACTCAAGGCAGAGAGTTCGACAGTATGAACAGTCTGGTCGACTTTTAGTATTTAACAGCCTCTCCCCGAGGGTGTATGTGGCACAATTCCGAATTTAACGTGGGTTTCTCCGAGCCCGTATGCTCGGCCAAAAATATTCGCTTGGAAACCGTATAAATGGGTTCAAGGCCTGTCTAACTACCCGGACGAAACATTGCCCTACGGCATAAATAATAAATTGTGGTGTCGTCCGCGCAGATGACAACTTGGGAATCTATGGCGTCTGGAAGATCATTTATGAAGATAAGGAACAGAGTAGGGCGTAGGATGGAGCCTTGAAGAACACCTGCGTTCTTGGGATAGGAGTTGGAGGAGAATCCGTTGAGAACGACCTTCAATTCATGGATTGACAGTAATGATTGTATTAGGTCAAACAGTCGAACTGTAATACAATAACACTGAAGCTTGCGAAGAAGGCCGGCATACCAAAGCCTATCAAACGCTTTGGAGACATCTAGGGCCACGGCACGAGCTTCTCCGTTATTATGAAGAGCTTGGGAGACAAATTCAGTGATGAACGTAAGCACATCAGATGTAGATCGGGCAAGCGGAAACCATATTGTTTGTCTGAGAGCAGATCATGGGATGTAAGGTGGTGAACCACTTCGGCGTTGATTAGGGCTTCGAAGACTTTGCCAAAAAGGGGTAGGAGACGGGTAGGATAGTAATTAGAATGGTCACAGGGGTCGCCAGAGTTCTTAAAGGCAGGAACAATGGATGAGGATTTCCAGCAGTCAGGAAAACAAGACTCCTTGAGGCAGTAGTTATATAATTTAGAGAGGGCGGACGCCAATTCAGGCGCGCATTTCTTCAAGACAATAGCTGCTATCCCATCTCCACCACTAGACTTTTGGTGGTCTAAATTAGAGATAATGCCCAATACCGATGATATGTGTAACCCGCTGAATAGGGCCTCGGTTCTGAGAGCGAAATCGGGTATGGGTAAACCGGAGTAGTAAAGCGTTGGATTGATAGACAATTTCCGAGCAAAACATTCAGCCTTGTCGACAAAGGAGGTTAGAACCTCAAACTGGTTGAACAAAGGAGGTATAGAGGGTTTGCTATTGTTCAGAACGCTCTTGCAGATACGCCAATAATCCGTGGAGCGGAATTTTCGAGATGCAATAGTTTCCTTCATCCAAGCAGCAAATAGTGACTTATCTTCGTTGAGGACACGCTTACACTCGTTACGGGCGGAGGCATGAGACGTCTATTGCAGTTGGACATGTCGCTATGTGGAAGAAGTGGTTCATATGGGAAATGGCGGCTGAGCAAGCAGCGGAGAATCTAGGGGAAGAGCACAATTTGACCTTAAATTTCCTTGAGGGGATGAAAGCGTCAATACCAGCTTTAACCCAGGATGAGACCTCTGAAGCACATTCTTGAACAGGAAGCTTAAAGACAATATCCCAGGGGACATCGAAGAGGAAATCACGGAACAATTCCCAGTCAGCTCGTTGATAGCAGAACAAGGTTCTGGTGGTAGGAGGCTGTTTGCAGGGGGTGGGATTGAAGGACGTGTTAACAGACACTACAGCATGATCCGAGCTAATCAAAAGGGCAATGCTGCGTGGCACTACAAGACTCGGGTGTGAAGGTAGAATACAGATCGAGAAGAGAGGCCTTACTGTCCCGGATGTAGGCAAAATGCGTGGGGAAGTCAACTATCTGCGTGAGGGATTGAGAAACTGAAATGTTAAGAGTATGAATGCCTGTGAGGTCGGTAGAAGCATTCTTAAGCCAGTTGTTTTGATGGGCGTTAAAATCGCCAAAAACAAATATGTGAGCGAACGGATGGAGAGAGAGAGCCTTGTCTAGGCGGTCAGAAATGAAATCAAGTATTCCACAATCCTGAGAAGATGGAGAGCGATAAAGGAAGAATAGATAGCTTACAGCATTGAGAAGAGATAGCCGGAGACACATGTAGGAAGAGTCTGGCGATTCGAGTGATAACTCTCTAGCCAGAGGGAGATGGTCCTTGACGTAGACACCAAGGCCATGTATGTGGTCAGAGAGTCTTTTCTCAGGAGAGGAAGGTAGCCATGGATCGAGAGATCAGAGGAGGCGATAGATAAGTGGAGATTGGTCTCACACAGAGCCAGTATATCTGGGCAGTTTGTAGTTAGGAAAGATTCCACACTGCATAAATTGGTTCTAATGCCACGGATGTTGGAGAACGAAATGTTGAGGGGATTAGGTGATTTTTGAAGGGCTGGTTTAGGTTTATATATATATATATATATATATATATATATATATATATATATATATATATATATATATATATATAATTTATTTATAATAATTTTTATCATATGGACAAAACCATTTTTCTCATTACAAAGATGCAACTTGGTTTCAGTGCATTTCAACTGCACTTTCGAATCGAAAATGCTTATGAACAATCCTGATAGTATTATATTTGAGAATGTAAAAATTGTAGCGATAGTTTTAGTAGTAATTAGGTATGTTATTTTTGGTTTACTATAAAACTTCTAGAGCTGAATTGCATGTGTTTGTGTTGGGGTTATCACTACTAATTCTGTAATCAATGAACTTGTTTCGTTGATTAAAATTTAGAAGTGGTGATTTCGTCTAAAAAATAAGGGATGTTAATGTAACCTTTTATAATCAAATTTTGAAATATTTCTGGACCCTTATAGCGTGTAGAATAAGTATGGGTTTAAAACGATTTATCTGAAAATATTACCAGTAATATATATGAAAAAAAATGTAAGTATGATAATTTAATTAGTGGAGAGTTACATAAGAGGGTAGGGAATATATCGAAGGAGCTGATTTATAATTTAAAAATCTTTTATATTGATGGATTTAAGAATTTAACAAGATTGTAGTGTTAGATCCTTAGTATGTCTACATAAATCGGTTATTTCAGATCTTTGATTTAATAAGTGGGTGTTATTCAAGAGTGCAATTTTTTTCTGTAAATATAAGAAGCAGGGTTCACTCAGTGAATTGCAGGTTCTGGCTTGTCTTAGGATTTTCCATTTAACCATAGGTGTTTTCCTTCTTCCTTGAGTTTCCAAAAATATTTCGAAAAGCGCTGTCATATTTGGTCGCATTTGTAAAGGAGTTCATGTGATTATAATACCTATCCTTAAAAGTTCTGCTAGTTGACCCCACATACAGTTTAATAACTCTAGGGTTCTCATTTGATGAGATATACCACATATACACTATGGATATGGTTAAGCACCTGTTTAATAATGGACATTGATCGGAGATTCTACAATTACATAGCCTTTGGATGATGGAATATGTTTAATAACTGGCGTTGGTTGATTGGAATTAGGGTTTATATAAATGGGGTGAGCGTTATTTTTCAAGTAGGGTTGGAAATTATTTAAGGTTAAGTTTAAGGTTACATCTAAGAAGTCTACTTGTTTTATGTTAGAATTAATTTTAACCTTGAGGAGTAAATATTTAAATACTCTATGAATCCCTTTTCTAAACTTGTTAACTTTGCTTACAGTAGAATTATTTACTATCATCAAACCATCGTCTGTATAAAGCCCTATACTATTTAGACTAATTTTATTGTGAACCTTGAGATTGTATAGAATAAAAAATCCAACCAAATCCGATGAAATAAGCAGAATCCAGCGATTCCTACGATACATCAAAGTTTTCACCAGACTGTTTTATCCATTGTTCGTTGTTGTGTATCATAATTGATTTCATGCAATTTAGGATGATGTCGATTTCATCCTTAGAAATATCGGAGTAAAACTCGACAAACACCCAGGCTGTTTAAAAAAGGTTTTAGATATCGATGGGTAGAAGTTCACGATGTCAAATTAAATGAAGGTACTGCTGCATTTGTTACCTTGGCTTTTGAACCAACCAATCATGTTCGCAGTGCCGACACATTAAATTAGGCCGAGCTGACTCTTTACATAATACTATGGCCTATCTTCATCTCTCCTCCACAACCTCTCACTCTTAGGAGGCTTGTGAGATTATGTGCCTTAACTTTTGACCGGTGATTATCAGCAAAACAATTTCTACAGATCAGTCAACATTAAACACCCAATCCATTCATCACCAAACTGCTATCAACAGGCACTATTGTTTCACAGCGTCACCTCTTTTTTATGTATATTTTTCTTCTTAAACAAATGAAAAAAAGGAAGTGACCTTACACATACGGTTTGCCTACAAGCAAGATTTTTCATAACCATTGTTTATTTTCACCCGTCGAACTGCAGTTGAAATGCACTGAAACCAAGTTGCATCTTTGTAGTGAGTAAAATGGTTTTGTCTATAAGATAAAATTATAATAAATAAATAAATATCGCTCCACTAACGGTATCGAGCCCTCGTTTGGGTCAATGCTGTGAATGTTGGAATTTATATATTATTTTCGTTCTCATCGCATCGGATATATATATATATATATATATATATATATATATATATATATATATATATATATATATGAATATATGAAATCTGTCTATGACAAATCTTAAAAGGTTTTCGTGTGACCAGTTTCGTTCTTTAGGACATCATAGGACAAAAGTGATGTTTACGTTCATGTGACTAGACATAGTCACTGAGATCGTACTTTGACAATTTTGACGTTAAATATAAATTTGTGCAAATTAAATTGAAATATATTTGTATACATTGTGTTAATATATAAAAATGTATGCATCCTTTTCACACACGCACGCGCACCTGGACACATACACACACACGCACCTGGACAAAACACACACACACACATATATATATATGTAATAAAATATGGTTGTAATATATGCTATAGATATGTGTTAAATGCTCTTTATTAGCGAATATTTCAATATAAAATTAAATATTGTGTTCAACACCCATTGGCGACAGTATGTGTCAAGCTTAAACGCAATCTTCAGGCCATCTATGTACCTACTAACGTGAAGAGACTGAACGAAAATAACGAAAAAATCACACTGCTTGAAAGAGACAGTTATTAATGGGTAAGTAATACCTCTCTCCCCCTCTCTCTGTCTGTCTGTCTGTCTCTCTCTCTCTCTCTCTCTCTCTATATATATATATATATATATATATATATATATATATATATATATATATATATATATGTGGGAGAAAATCTATAACAAATTGGAAAAACTTTCTTGTGATGCGGTTCGTCTTATACGACTTCATTTGACTCGAGCCCCAAATCGCAAATTTTCAACTCTGTCACACTTTTATATCTCCAATATTCTTCTTGAATATGTATCGTCATGTCATATATATATATATATATATATATATATATATATATATATATATATATATATATATATATATATATATATGTGTGTATATATATATATGTATATATATATATGTGTATATATATATATATATACATATATATATATATATATATGTATATAATGTATATATATAATTTCATACAATAGATTTACATAAGTCGAAAGTCAATTTAGAGTCGATAACAGAATACATGCCTCATCCTTTATTTCTCATAAGTAACACATGCCTCCTTCTTTAATTCAATTGCTTATAAAATATCTACTGTAACAGCAAACAAGAATAGAGAGTAAGTCTTAATGAGAAATATACAGAACATACTGTTGGACCGATGTAGCACATGTGCAAAAAGAAGATAAAAGAAATTCGAGGTTAATCTAATAACAAAACATTTATTGTGAAAGAATATATACGTAGGGAAGATACAACATTTAAAAAAATTAAAACTCAACAATGCATAAATCTTGTAAGTATCTGTATTGCTAAAATCAGGCTGGCACTGCCTCAGACAAATAATAATAAAAATAGTAGGAGCATTTGTAACCAAATTCTGTTGCGTTAAGCAATTTCGAGAGTGATAATATATTAGGCTAGCTAAATCAATATCCTAATGTCCATGCTAATTAATTCTAAATCCATCGCATAACCAGTTGAATGTGCTATATTGCAGAACCAATAAAGAAGTTCCTAATTGTTGTGGTTTCCGGGGAGGGAATCCTGCCCAAATAAATAAACAACGCCAGTAATTGAAATAGGAAAATATGTGTATTGAACGTAAGAATACAAACTTGAAATGAAGATTAGTAGTGCAGGAATGCGTGTTAGTAGAAAGTATATGTACAAGTCTCTGTCAGTGGAGTCGTAGTTCTCTCTCTCTCTCTCTCTTTCTCTCTCTCTCTCTCTCTCTGGACTCGACGTATCTCAACCTTGTCTCAACGTATCTTCACGTATCTCCAACTCTGTCAGTATAAGTATACTTTAGACGAGTCCATCTTGTGTAAAAGGGGAGATGACACAACACTAATTTTAAAATAATCAAAGAGAATGCGCTCGGAAATGTGGCTTTGGTCAAGAATAGAAAAACAATATTAATAAATATAATGTTATAATAATTTGAAGGGCAGAAATATGTTTCCCTTGATAAATAAATGATAATTTCGTAAGATACCTTAATCTACACAGAACATATATTCAAATGATCCGTAGCTTTTACCGGGAACAGTCTTCCTGTAAATAAAAAAACGCGTTCTATGAAGAGAATAATATGAAAGAGTATTGCCACAAGTATGAAAACTGCTAAACGAAATAATTTTCAGAAAATTAAACTTAACACGGTTTATTATTCGCTGATTTAAAATAAATGTCGTCAATTACGTATCGATTGCGTAAAAAATAGTTAACGAAATTGAACTATTCAAAGATGAATGGGAATACGGAAGGTTGATTTTCAGAATCAAAGCGGTGCTTCACGGTAACGTACATTGTCCATATAATCAAAGAATAGGTTTTGATATGCTATATAATGTCTGCTTGTCTATATAGCGTTGGATATTGTAGTCAAAGACGTAGACTTTACAGTGATGTAGGTCTACGGACGAATTTTGTGTATTTGTGCATAAACGAATATAACAACTGAATTCGAAGCCGTTATCGATTATACTAACCACGCATCTAACTTTATAGACCTGGGTCTTTTCAAAGCGGTCACCTATTTAGGCTCTTGGCATTGATTACCTTTGGTGATCATACGTGAACCAGTATTTCAAGAAGAACTATTATTAGTATTACCTTTCATTTCCGACCAGAGACCTAAGATCAGAAATGTCAGCATGACAATTTCCAATGACCATTTTAAAGAAAATTAATAGCACGCATATTTTCTATAGATAAATCATTCGTAGGGTGTGAGCTGTATATGTGAGTACCAAGCTACTCAAACTACTAACGATCAGTCGTAAGCAGCAGACAGTAAACTGCCAAACACGTAACCACCCAATGGAAAGACACAGACAAAAGCTAGTCCGATCAGGAAAAAGAGATTTAAATCATTGTGGCCCTGGTAGCCGAAAGTAAGGCAGAACGAGTAAAACACATGATGATCAGGGGATAATTGACGAAACTCTACTCCTGTTCAATAGACATGGAATTTAGGTATTATATATATATATATATATATATATATATATATATATATATATATATATATATATATATATATATATATATATATATATATATATATATATATGAAGAAATATGAATAAATATTGTCTTAAAGTGTGCTATATTTATGGGATAAAGTGCTCAATAGAGATAGAGTGTGTGTAAATATAGATTTGAACATTGAAGTCAACACTTAGAGGCCACAGGCAACACTTAGAAGCGACATATATATATATATATATATATATATATATATATATATATATATATATATATATATATACATACATATATATATATATATATATATATATATATATATATATATATATATATATATATATATATATATATATATATATATATATACACACACAGACATATGGGTCCACGTGCTGAGGAAAATATTAAGAGAAAATTTAAAACAATGAATGACAAATTCGAAAATAGAAAAAATTTACAAGTCATAGTAAAGTGAAAAGAACAAAATACAATCTGAATACTTTTCAATTCAAATTTATCAAAATACATTAAGACTGGCGAATTCTTCTTGTGGGTTCGTGCTTATTATTAGTGTTATTAATATAAACATTAGAAATTTATTCAAATTTTTCTATTCGGCCAGCTCGATGTCGCTATGTCCTCAGTAGAAAATGGTAGTGGACTTAGCAGAATCCCGAAAAGAATTTTAGAAAATAGATTGTCTTGCTGAAAATGTTTTTTTATACAGCAATATTAGAGAGGTAATTCAGTTTCTAGGAAAAAATATTTTTTCATCTTAACAATTTGTTCTATGTTCCTAGGACCGGTATCTTGTTAATATTATAATTGTGCCGGGTCTCTAGAATACGTATAGGATCATGACTCTCTACAACTTCTTATCCCTTGTAGCTCTTAATAAATTTTGTCTTCCTGTCATTCTTCCTAAATCCTGTTCCGCTATACATTTACTATATATTTTATGCCTTGTTTTTCTATCGCCACATTCCCTTGAGTATCAGCCTTTCCAACCCCTCCTTCTCCATTATGTTCCAAAACCCACAACTGTCTCTTTTTGATGTTAGTTGTAAACGTCATTTTGTTTTCCATTTTCACTAAAACTCCGTCGTTACTCACAAATTCGGCCCATGGTATCTTCAGACTCCTGCAGAACGACATTTCTGCTGCTTCAAGTCTCTTCTTCATATTTGCGGGGATAGTCCAGCACTTACTGTAATAGAGGAGGTTAGATATAACGTAACATTTTAGTATTATTTCCTTTGTTTCTACTGAGTATTTCCTATTTCTTAGTACTATGAATTACCATATCTAAAGAGTAAGCAAGCTAATTTTGTAGAACAATGCAGAATTTTTTCTTTTTCTCAATATGTTATCCATTACTCAGTTTTTCAGCAATCCGAAGTTAAATCGAGTTTATATAAACGCGCGGAGAATTGATGCTGTAGACATTTCAAGTGGTAGCGTTTAATCTGAAGTTATGGTTTTGCATTTTAACACAATAAGTTGAGTAAATATCTCAATGACTCCAACACTTCATTGATGCATTGCCCTCAATCATAGCCTTATCCAAATGAATAGCTTTCTCACTAAAATAATTGAAAGAGTTTTTACACGATGGGAAGTTTTTAAAAATATATTTATATATAAATATATGTACCTATAAGTATGTCATTCTTTTAAAAATTTTCGTTTCATTTTGATTGATTTATTATATGAAATGAAGCATCTCAAAGAAAATATCACGAATTAATGGAAAAAAGTTTTGCGTTCCCGCTTAACCAGAAACCAGTTTTATTGACAGGGTGCAATTTTTTCTAGTAAAAGTGATAGAATTTTGAGGAAGTAGAATAAACAATACAATAATTAGTTCTAGAAGAATCCTCAGCAGAATGCAGAAAGCACTGGATGGTAATTTCGTCCAAATTGGTACTCATCAGCAGAGCGCACCATTACCGAGAATAAAACCGGGTCCACTTCGATACAACACAAGTGTCATACCCACTGTACCAAGAGGAAGAATCTGAATAGACTTGATATAACATAGCTACTCACAAATTCCGTAGTGATATTCATCCAGATATTGAAAACACAACAGGGTGTGCCTCAAGAGAAAAATATTTACCTGGGTCAAGACAGGATATGCAACTGATGGAATTTTGAGGAATTAGAATAATCAATAGAGTAATTCCTTGAGTCTAGAAAAAATCCTCAACAGAATGCAAAAAGCACTGGACGCCATATTTGGGGCTCATCAACAGTGCTACTACTTTTTCTTTCGCACTATATATATATATATATATATATATATATATATATATATATATATATATATATATATATATGAACGAAGAAACAGTCTGTAAGGAAAATGCTTTATGATTCTCGACGATATGCGTCATTTATATATTTAACACTTGGTCTCATAATCTGCATTTCTGTTTCCGTTAATATATATATATATATATATATATATATATATATATATATATGTATGTATGTATTCATGTATATATATAACATATTGGTCTCAGTACAATTAAATGCAAATACGAGTATAATCTCTCATGATATCCAGTTGCATCTGCAAATTATTTTTCTCAACAGTAATTTATATTTTCTCATTTTTCTTTTCATCTAGCATTCGATAATATTTCCTCATTCTCTAGGGAAATAGGAACTTCAGGAAATGATAAAGATTTCATTCCTTGAAATTGATGAAATAAAACCGTGCAGATTTATATGTAAAAAAAAAGAAAAAAAACAAACATCATCTGCCTAATTCCAACTAAAAAAATTAAAGGACAAATTCTCCATTCCACCATTTACCAAAGTCTCTCTCGGGAATGGAATAATATATGAAAAATATACGACAGCGTATCTCATTACATGGATTTATTTTATCTAAAACATGCAAAAAGTGAATGCATTTACAAATTTTGTGTGAGTATTATATGTTTAAATTCGAGATACATTAAGTACATAATCAGTACAAATGACACATATATAGAAATAAGTTAGTGAGAAATATTTACTACTTACATATCGACATTTTGTAAAGAGTTACTACATAATTTTATATCAAGTTTATATGTGTATGCATGAGACGATTCTCAACCAAAGACATATTCCAGCATCATTACTGTAAAAAAAATATTTATTTCAAGAATTGAAATTTAAATATATTTACACATAAATTCAATTTAATAAGTGTGTACGTATCCGTATCTATGTATACGCGTGTATGAGTATGTGTGTGTGCGCGTGTGCTGATTTGTTGTTTTGTTAGCAACATATAAAATTAATTAATTCATAGCTGCGGGGGGAAAGTGAGGAATTCCTACATTTCCTACAGGTATTTGCGCGTGGGTATGGCCAACCCATCTGGTATAGGTACTCGGATCTACGATTGGCAATTCCAAGCTATTATACATCACACCACACGCAAAATCCAAGCTTACAGAACCTGGTACTACCAAGTGGTCACCCATCTAGGTTTTGACAAGGCACGACGTTGCTCAATTTCGGCAATCGTACACTTACGTGTGTGTGTGAGTGTGTGTGTGTGTGTGTGTGTGTGTGTGTGTGTGTGTGTGTGTGTGTGTGAAGACTTCTTCCTTCTGAATCCAACAAACATTTTTATTAATAATATTTTTTATCTAACTTTCTATATTTAGGATTATTATCATGTTTCCTGTAGATATTTAAATAACATTTTGCAACGTCTAAGTGCTTTCGGTTATTCATATATATATATATATATATATATATATATATATATATTGTGATTTTCCAAGTGTGGCTTAGATATGGCACAAGGGCGAAATTATGGGTCACCCAGTAATGAACAAACTCACTACTCAGTCGCAATTGTTCTAGTGAGACAAGCTTGCTAACCATGATACCACATCGGGATATATATATATATATATATATATATATATATATATATATATATATATATATATGAACATGAAAAACATATATAATAATATAATGTATAAACATAAAAATGTCTTAATATATATATATATATATATATATATATATATATATATATATATATATATATATATATATGTGTGTGTGTGTGTGTGTGTGTGTGTGTGTGCCTCTGTGGAAGTGATATGTATATGTGTGCGTATGCAATTATACGTTAGTATGTTAGTCTTTGTGTGTCTATGTGAGCAAGTGCGTGCACGCATGTGTGCAAGTGACTGCACGCGTGTGTCCAAGTGTATGCGCACGTGTGCAAGTGTATGCATGCGTGTGAGTGTGTGCGTGCTTTTGTTTGTACGTGTGTTTTTGTTTGTCTGTCTGCAAGTATGTGTACGTGCGAGTGTGTATACACTCACGCACACGTGTGTATTTTTGCGTATATGTGCGTGTTTTGAGGTGCACCAAATATAAAGGATGAAAAATCAGTTGTTTATAGGAAGTTTAAAATAAATCTGTTCTAATAATAATAATAATGTCTTTTTGAGCGGCTCATCCGTAATGCACCGTGGGCGATTTCAATCCAAGAGAAACGCACACAATTCCCACGCCAGAAGCAATTGTTATGATAATAACAAATAAAATTTCAACTCCAGTATCTGGGGTTCATATTGAAGATATATGCCTTAAGGTGGTTCATTTGATAACCAACAGGAATATGCTGATCTTTCCCCACTTCCTGTGGTTTTATACTGTTCCCAATGCATGGCTTCGGGGAACATGAATGTTCTGAGGCTACAGAAATCAAATGAACAAAATATACAAAAGAATTGAAATATTCTTTTGCATACAATCAAACACTGAACACATAGGTAGATTTTGACCTTGACCTTAATGGAAATTATTTCAAAAACCATGAAATCACACAAAAAATCTACACCATAAAACTTAACAGAAAAAGAATGTAGAATAAATATAGTGACTGTAGAGAAAATGTCGCTTGAATCTCTATGTTACCAAAATAGAAAAAATAGCATATGTGAAAGTGAATTGACATCAACACTACATCTTAACCCAAAGTATACCTGAAATGAAACAAACGGGTTAGAGTAAAAGTTCATATTAGAGAAGTCGGCAGCTGAATTAAAGAAATAGATGTGTAAAAGCTGGCTGGAATATCAAATACAAGATCGACAAATAGTTGCACAATTTCTAAAGCAGATAATATATTAGAGATACACGAAGGTGTAGCAAAAAATTCATGAACTAAACTTGCAATCTACAAATGCCTTTCACTCTGCTACGCGAACCCAAGAAATACGGACAGAGCCTTAAAAAGATATTCTAAAATTTTGTCAATAAAACTTGGGTAAAAAGACAATAAAATGCTAAGGAAACAAAAATAATCTAAAGAATGGTATGGAGGAGTAGTAACGCATTAAAATTTGGGTTCGTTCAGAATGATAAACTCTTCAAAAAGAAACTCGAACAGGAGTTTGATATCAGTTAAAAATCACATTTATATAGTAGAATCCATGACTAAAAAGCACATTCATAGATTGTATAGCGTAATCCATTTAAGCGAATTCCAAATATACATGAGATTACAGATAGACAATATCTTCCGAAATGCTGAGCTTAGGAAACAAAAATGTAGCCTGATCCAAAATGATACCAATAAACACCAACAGTAAGCAACTCCAGGCCGATAACATGCTTATACGACATGTGGTAAATACTAAAAAGACAAGGAAAAAAGATATCGATATCCTAGTCGACATCAGTCAGTTATGTGCCATGCGTAATACACACTGAGGTGATCATGTAACTTTCGATACATGACTAACGTGGCAGATATTTTTCCGCACTAGGTTGCCATTTTTTTGGCGGTAGACCAGTTGACATCCACGGCTATAGAACCTTGTCTGTCCTGCTATTTATCCATAGCTGGTCGGGTGGAGAAGAAGAGGATTCATACATTTCTCAAGTGTATTAGCACGTAATTGAATGTAATTGATTCGACTGGAAATCGAACTCGGCCATCCAATTCATTATTCCACTATCCATTACTCGAACGTGCCTCTTAATGGATATATGAAAACTATTCCGAGACGAACAAGGAGGTATATAAAAGAGAACGAAAGTAAACATGCAAAAAAGCTTGCAGCACCATAGCACAATGCTGGATACAAAAATTCGTGAATATGCTACAGAAATTCGTCAAGAATGAAATGGAAACATGCAGATTAAGAGAAAACTGGAAGCTACATATATATTGATACACAGAAGGACAGTGAGAATGGACATAAGCAACGAGACGGTTTTAAATAAAATACTATTAAAGAACACTTATACTTAGAATCAGAAGTAGACAATTGAAATTTCTTGGACTGCTTGAAAAAGATAACTTCCACAGTGGAAAATTGCAAGGGTGAGAGGTGCCCAGCCCTGGAGAACAGCAGCCCTAACCTGAGCTCTCAAATTGCATCAGAGGGAGGGATCGCACCGAGGCCAGCGCAACCGACATGGGCTGAGGGCAATTTTCACCTTGTCCCGGGCGTACGCGCTCGGGTCCCTACCTAAAAAAGACCTTGTGTCACATCTCGTCCAAGTGAGAAGAAGGAGTTAGTACAGCGTCTCTGTCTTTGGACAGAGTGCGCTCAGGGGCTACTCTGTCAAAGTACAGAGGGGAAACTGGGAAAATAATGCTGAAGAGGTGCCCAGCCCTTTGGAACAGCTGCCCGAGTCCGCGCCTTCCCATTGCACCCTAGGAAGTGATCGGTGCACGCACCGAGGCCAGCGCAACCGACGATTGCGGAGGCTGAGGTGAATTTTTTTTCCTGTCCCAGGCGTACGAGCTCGGTCCTTACCTAAAAATTGACTTTGTGTCACATGTCGTCCTAGTGGGGGGACACAGAGTAAACTTGGGGAGAGTGCGCTCAGAGGCTTCTCTGTTAGAGGACAGAATGACAACTGAGAAAAATAATACTGAGAGGTGGCCAGTCCTGGGGAACAGATGCCTCAGCCCTCGCCATCCCATTATTCGCCACCTAAAAATTGACCTTGTGTCCTATCTCGTCCTAATGGGGGGAGACAACGTAAATAGCATGCGCACAGGGGAAACTCTCTCAAAGGACAGAATGGCAATTGAGAAAAATCATACTGAGAGTTGTCCAGCTCTGAGGCAGCGCCCTCTCATGGCAACACAGAGAGGGATCTGTGCCCGCACTGAAGCCAGCGTAACCAACGGTTGTTGGACCTGTGGGCAATTTTTGTTCCTGGCTTGGGTCTGCACCTTAAAAAAGACCTTGTGTCACAACTCATCTTAGTGGCGAGACAGAATTAATACCGAGTGTGCTCAGGGTTAGACGAGTGTATGCTCTCGGGGTCCCCACATTAAACGCAAGAGTGTCAGGAAAATACCATATTACTATAAAGTAGAGCTGGGGCTTTCTCATCTCAGAATTCGTAAGAGAATTTAGCTCCAATGTCAGATTTATGCATATAGACTCCATAATGTTGTTTTTATTTAACTCTTCAAATGTTGAATGTATAACTAATTCTAATTTCTATTTTCCCTTCTTTAGATTATATTAATTCTATGTTGTAAATTGCCCTTGTTCTGTCAACCATGAAAAAATTGTTTTTACGGAAAATGAGTATCTACGTACATCAAATCGTCTTTAAATTAAGTGGCAGCAGAAGTTAAACTGTTAAAAGGTAAGTTTGAACATTAATTCAATAATTAAATTTCGCGATCAATTTTGAGTTGTTCTGTAGTTTATTTATGCCTATCGCAACTACTCCTCCCTAGGTGTTGTGATGATGGCTAAACTAAGTGTCAACAACAGCAGCTAGTTTAATGCCGCCCGTTAAGTCGGCTTTTAAGCTGGCTTAACATTTTAAGTTAGCTGCCATTTTTTATTACAAAAGTAAAATAAGAGTTACACCCCTCGAACAATGAAATTAACGATAATGGCTACTATATTTTATTAATATATCTTTTTAACATCGCATAATCTGACAACCCTGAATCTGAGCTCAATGCAAATCGTTCTCTCCGCCTAATTGTCCTCGGGCTTTTGAATGAGCTATGAAAGATTGAAATCCAACCAGTGGAAGCAGAGGATTTGCTTGACTCGTACAGGCACAAACACACGCACATACCCTGTACTTTACATATAAGACAAGCCTTAGGAAAAGTATGAATTAACTGCAAAGACTATCGTTTAAAGACTTAGCTTTTTCTTCTTACTCGAAGAGAATATCTAATTTCATTAAACAGGTAATCACTGAGAATACTAATGTAAATTTAGTAAGATAATTCATAATGGAAATCTTTTATGACAGCCAGTCTGTAGCTATTATGCAAATCAAATAAACCTCAATAATGCAAAAAAGTTCTGAACCAATATTTAAATTTAAACTCGTCCATTTCACCCTTGGTAGAATATTTAATTAAATATTCTGTCATTGTTAATGGTCAGTTTTTGAGATATATGAAACTTACGAAAATGGACTGACTGAAGTTATTATGTAGATTAAACTAATATTAGCTTGAGATCTCTCAAATCTAAGAAAATACATGTTGAAATATGGCTAAAGTCGAGCATCTAACAACTGCAGAAAAACAGAAAATAACAAAGTTAGTGAGTGAGAGAATGTCCATGTTGGATATACCAAAGGAGCTTTGCAAAGATCCTCAGATGATAAAGACGGCCTGAAGTAAGGGAAAATGCTGTAAGAACAAGCTTCCTCGAAATGAACGTAAACTAATGCGAGTTATCGCGAAACAACCCGCGCTCAGATCTTTGAAAAGGCTGAAATTGATGGATTCAAGGACAAAAGATTGTAGAATACGTTGTGAATTTGGATCTGTCAAAATATATATCCTAGGAAACCTCCTCCCACTGAGGCAAATATATTAAAGCATCAAAATTGGTCCAAGAAATAAATGATACTTAACTATTCTGAAGCAATTTTCACAGACGAATCTCGAGTGACATTTGATGAACCTGATGCATGGGCTAAAGGATGAATTTTATCCAATTCAGACGTTCCTGTGCCTAAAAGAAGGCAACAAGGCGGTGGTAATTTTATGATATGTGCTGGAATTGTCGACCAAATCCTTATTTGCGGATTCAAAGTCGAGGGAACGGTTTAAATTGAACAGTGCTAAGTATTGCGATTTTATGAACAGAGTTTTCTTTGCATGGTACAAGAGCCAGTCCCGCAGTTTCAAATTAAAGTTGTATTTATGCACGACAACTTTTATCTAAGCTCACCAGAGAAGAGGAGATAATGGAATGATCACCAGCACTGTTCTGAATCTGACCAAAAATCTATTGTCAAATGTGATGATGGAATTATATAATAATGCCAAACAGCGAGGCACACCCATGCAAAGCAATTAAAATGACCATATCGGAAATTGAAGCTACTGAAGTAAAAAAAAATGTATAACAAACCATTAGATAACAGAGTATTGGCTGTTATTGATAAGGAGGTTCACTATATTAAAATGTAACGGATTCAAAGACTTAACATACGTGATTGTTCTTTATCCTATAATGTTGATAATCTTTTGTTGATTTCATTACCTTTTTATGGAAATAAAATGTGATTCTTTTTTGCCTGATAACGTCAGACGACATTTTTTAGGATACCTCAAATAACTTCAATAAATTCAATAAACCATATTGATACTACCTAAAATTTTAATCCAGGCTTTGTTTTGACATCTAAACTGTTTGTTTAAAATTTGAAAAGATTTTTAAAAGCCAAATTTGAATTATTGAAGTTTATATGATATGGTTATTAACTTCAACCAGGGTGTAGAGGAAAGATAGATGCCAAGCCTTAAATCTATTTGAATCTACTGATCCTTTTTCAGTCAATTTTTATTCGACAAACAGTTGAATTACAGCGGCTTGAATGGTTTGAATGTTGCAGTGGAAGAGTGTTTTTTTTTGCCGTAGAAATTGTATGTTTTTTTTACTGCCAATACTTTACTGCGCTTATATTCACGAATTCCAGGTATATTCGAGTAAAAATCAATAGAACAATTACCTTGACCATATTTATAGACGTGGAAAAATGCATCTGCGCTACGGCGTTGGGAAAGTGACTGGAGTCGATATGCTACGACAGATTCATTAACGTTGCAGATTCGTCTTTGGATTTTGTCAAGAATTTATAGACATGTAGTAGAAGCATCATACCAGGCAACAATATTCGATTTAAATTGAGAGCATCGCGATTTAGAGATTGCTCGCTTTCTGTAAATTGCACGGTCAAATGTTATCAGTTATCACAGAGAGCTACACGCTGCTGTCGAAGATTCTACAGACGTATCAAAAAGTTAGACGTCTGCTATGTGTTTTAATGCCAACGGAACAGCAAGATGATTATAAGTCTTGTATAAAATTATCGTAAATAATCCCATCAATTCAGTTACCACTGGAGCTTAAAAATACCGGCAGAGTTGTGCATGAGGAACTTCGATGCAAACAATATGTGATGCAAGGAGACAATTTGATGTCAACAAATTCAGAAAAAGAAAACATCTGACCCGCGCAAAATTATTTTTGATCAAGTTGACATCTCGAACCTAGATTGTTATGCAGAAACCTTAACGATGCTCTCAACGGTCACGCATACAATGATCCCGGTATATATGATGGTTCTGGGAACCGTCAACAATGTTGTCTTCTCACCTTTTTATCTCAGGGCGTAAGGGTCAGGGCTGCATATAATGAAGTATGTGAGATTTTCGCGAGACTTTAGATAGAAGACGTGAGCAAAGGGATTCCGTACACCATCCAACAAGACTCTACTTCGTTTCGTAAGGCCAAGATGACCTGAGATTTATGTGATACATTCTCCACGATCGCGTAATCTAGCCCGAAATTTGATGGAACGTTACTGATGGGGCACAGTCGAGATGGACATCAGCCAAAATCTCCATAAAACTATAAAAGCTCTGAAGATTACGACAATGTCTAGAATAGATTAAAAAAATATCTGATTCATTCATGTCAAGGTTTTAGAGTTATTGAAGCAACCATTGATGTTAACGGCAAATTCATTAAGTAGAAGAAGAAAAGTCACAATTTTATTCATGTCAATTAAGTCTTAAATAAAGCGCATCCATCAGGATTTAATCATCTTTTCTAAATTGAAGCAAGCTTCCTCAAATGATCTACACAACCTTGCGTATGTAGTCCCCTTTGCTTTAAAAAACCTGGAACTTGCTCCCAAAGAGTTATGCTTCAACTGCTGGTGGTGGTGCTGAATTTGTTATTGCTGTACAGGCCCATACGTGTGTGACGAGCTTGACTACAAGGAATGCATGTGAAGATGATCACCCCCGTTATCACGTTGTTTTCCTTCAGTCGACCACGATTCTTCAAGGCGGCAAGCCTTCATATCTCCTCTTCTGCATCCGTCAGTGTAAATCGCGTCTCCGGCGTCAGAGATTGTTGGCGTAGTCATCCCAATTCTCGATATCTATGTCCATTGACGACATGTCCCTTTTGAAAATAGACATGATGCGAAATGGATGCCACCCGCGTGCCCTCTTGACAGTGGGCAGTTCCTCGTACAGAAGGACTTTCAGAATCCCTCATCTGACATGTGTGCATGACCAAGCCAGCGGAGCCGGCTCTGTTGTAGAAGACAGTATAGGCTGGGTAACTGAACACGGATGAGAAATACGGCACTGGTTATCTGGTCGGACAAACCGACGCCCAGAATGCGCCCCAAACAGCGAAGAGGCGTGTCTCATATCTCGAATAGATCCTCCAGTGTCGTTATAGTTGAGCGACCGTATGACCTATAGACAGCAATTTTGGTGTTCGCAGTAAGCATTCTCTTCTGACAGACTTCCTAGTTCAGCCCGGCAAATGTAGGAAAAGGATGCTCGTTAATCTCAGTGTCAGTGCGAGGGTATGTTAAACAGTGGTGCCGAGTTATGGGAATTCATATACCTCTTTCATTTCGTAGTTGTTGTTTTTGATAGCAGGATGCTGTTCAACGTCTTGATCCATCACGTCGGTTTTCTTCAGATTGATGATCAGACTGAACTCTCTGCAGGTTTTTGAAAAATTGTTCACGAATCGCTTCAGTTTTCTTCAGATTGTGCTACCAGCGCTGAAGTTCCTGTGTTCCAACGTGAAATGGCCGGAAATAGAAAATTGCTATATGAGGTCACATTTGAAACCGTTTTTGTATATGAACGGCAAGGTATTAAATTAATTTTTTGAACATGTATTTTATTAACATCGAACGATATCCCATAGATACGGAATTATCCTTCGCCCAACTATATTACTTCTCTGATCGGCACATTAACCTGGGAATTCATCAGGACAATCACAGAAAGCATCTTTTATTTTTTAAACATTTATACTTAGGGAATGCTGAAGAAATATCTATTCAGGACATGTACATAATACTATTATTATAGAGTCTCATAATTTTGCTTGACGTTTTCTTTATATACCCAATTCCCAAGATTGTTAATAATTATTTCAGGTCTGC
The DNA here is from genome assembly GCA_964036315.1 of Acanthosepion esculentum. Classification (NCBI taxonomy): domain Eukaryota; kingdom Metazoa; phylum Mollusca; class Cephalopoda; order Sepiida; family Sepiidae; genus Acanthosepion; species Acanthosepion esculentum. Next base: position 113,092,628 of record OZ038481.1, read on the forward strand.
ATTCAAATCGCTTTTATTGAATTATCTTCGAAGAAAACGAATTGAAAAACCATGCCGAAAAGAGAAGCTGAAAGCCCTGTTATATATGTTTGTAACAATGCGTAATGAGAACATTGAATCTATCTGCCGTGGTACTTTAGGGATTGCCAAGTTTTCGAAGAATCTGAATAATGCACATAATTGTTTCCATTTTAATTACATTATTTACAATACATTTTCAAAAACAGGAACCGGCAACTTCGATGATACTATAATTGATCACAAACAACATAACATTCACAGTAGAATAATAAAACTGTCATCAAAAACAGTAAATACAATCATATGCCTTCAGAATTCATGGGATGACTGATAATATTCTTAATGACTGAAACTTGATTTGATATTTGTTTAGTTGTTAATACGATGCTAATGTAACTATGATTTTTAAAGTGGTTAAATGTTATTTATATGAGTTGTAATCGTAAAATATATTAAAGAACGTGGATATCAGCAGTGACACATTTTATCAGGAAAACGACTTATCAGCCAGGTGTATCGCTAACCATTCGAGAAAATAGGTAATATTAGCAAGAAAAAAAAACAATTAACCTTTAAAAAACATGCGCCTCACTCAATGGAACTTTTCTGTATCTGCATCTCCTACAGTATATTTTCTAGATTAAAACAAATGTAAGAAATAAAGTGATCCTTTAAAAAAAATTCTAAGATTATTATTTATTGAGATTACAGTTATTTTTGTAGTTACATATATTGAATAGAAATCCATGTTCTTAAACACGGAATTTAACATCTACTACTTTAGATTACTGATAAACCTATGACAGAAAATGCGTATACATATATATATATATATATATATACATATATATATATATATATATATGGTTTTGTTTAATAAGTTATTATATGTATATATATATATATATATATATATATATATATATATATATATATATATATAAAGATAGATAGACATAGGTATATATATATATATATATATATTGTTATTGCTTTGATAAATAATTTATATATATATATATATATATATTGTTATTGCTTTGATAATTAATTTATATACACACACACATATATATATATATATATATATATATATATATATATATATATATATATATATATATATATATATATATATATATATATATTGTGCTTGCTAACTTTCCAATATCCGATATTCAGTCATATACGCTCCTTGGCATATCGTTGAGTATTTTTATATCTTTTGTTCCTGATTTTAATGAAAAGCCTCCAGCCGCAGTAAAGTAACCTGCTTGAGGTGATGACAATCATTTTTTGATGCACCTTTTCTAGCATCCTTCAGATAAATCCGGGTGAGCAGTGCTGTCCCTGGACAAAGCTGCTCAGCCACAGGAACTTCCACCGAGATTTGTCTTTGCCATTAAGTAGGCAAGACAGCGATGTTAGATAAGATTCCTGCAACTTTGTGCAGATTTCATGAGAACAGGCCCCGAAATCATGTAGGCTTTCGATTTCGCCATTTCTCCATCGCCAAAAGAATTTAACAAAAGATGTGAAAACATATAAGATGAGTTAACAAGACATCTGTACATCGGTGGATTATAGTGATGTAAGCTTGTATGACACCTACACCACTCTCTGAACCTTAGTGACTAGCATCCAGTGACAAACTATCGCAAGATGACTGGTAGCCACTTCGATCGCAGGTGTTTCCGATTATCCCACTCACAAAAAGCAATGACTTCTCGAAAGATGCTTCGAGCCACAGAGGTTATTCCATCACAATCCGCATCGTGAATTTACACAAATTTTCACTATTTGCCCATAACTGGAACCATCACAGGCGTTACCACCCTGAGTCAGAGTGGACCTGGTAACAACAGCAATTGAAAGGTGGTTCCCGGACCCTCCAATCCCTCGATCAAAATACTTATTGCCGGATGTAGTTTATCATCATACCCAGGACATAATGTTAGAATGCAGCTTGAGCTTGAAAAATCTATCAGACCAGAACGGAGAACAGCTATGGTGACAAAGAAACTCTGTCGACTTATCATTGATATTGCAACATATTCGCTTCTCTGATGGGGATCACTTAATGCAAGTGAAATCAGGATACATCTTCTGGATAGGAAAACGAAAAGGTGAGAAAAATGTAGAGGGAGTTGGCTTTGCTATCCGCGCCTATCTTACTGACAAGATAGTTTGTCCTTCCAGCATCAATGATCGTATCATGAAGGTTCGTGCCCAACTTTCTTGAGGACATTATATGTCACTCCTTATTGTGTAGGCTCCAACATGCACTTCTGATGAAGCAATTACGCAGTTCTATGGCGCTCTTTGAGAGACCATAATTGGTATTCTAAAAGAGGACAGGCTACTTTTATTTGGGGATTTCAACGCCCGAGTGGGTAGAGAGCACCAGAACTTGGTAGCTACGGAATTGGAAATGTCTATAACAATGGTAGGAACTTAATTCATCTTTGTTCTGAGCTCGACTTAGTTATCTGTAACACATTCTAGTATAAAAATTAATCTCTGTCACAGCAGAAAATTGGTTAAGAAAAAGATTAAAATTTTATTTCAAACAATTTTAACTTTCTCAAGTACTTTCAACTTCATCTGACACAATCTTCAGTGATTTAAATTGTCTGTGCATGTGTATACGTAGAGCTGTAAATTCAAAATATTTGTTCACTCTTAGTTTTAATGCGTTTTCCAGTTTTCCAGGGTCAAATTCAAATTCAAGGGTTTATTTTTGTATGCTAGAGTGTCAATTTGTTTATGTATTATTATTATTATTAAATATATATATATATATATATATATATATATATATATATATATATATATATATATATATATATATATATATATATAGGGTGACCCCAAAAAACGAGAATATTTGAAGTGCGTATTGCCAGACATGAGCAAGTGGCAACACTGCGAGACATTGATCTTGAGCAAGTAAACATTTCGCCATTTTACTAACGAGAATGAAATTCACAGTATCCCACCTGAGATGTTGCAGCAGTCAATGAGGAATCTCAACAGCAGATTTCAAGAATGCTTTCGCCCAACTGGATGCCAATTTACAGGACGTAATCTTTTAAAAATAAAAAAATCCATCATTGTTTCTTAAATGGCATATTTTAAGGTTTCAATTCCTATGAATTAAATATTTTTCTTCCATCACTCTTGGTTTTATTGGATTGTTAAAAAGTTCCCGTATATATATGAATCTTTTCTGCTACAAACATTTAAGAACTGTGTTGCTATATTCATAGTTGACTTTATTTAATCTGGACTTTAATTCTGTTATATAAAGGGCTTGTAGGTAATTAAGGTTTTGCTTATTATTTTCATGAAGTATTGATGTATGTCCATCTAATAACTGTTTGAACTGTGAATGTGAATATTAATGTTCCTTTAAATTTTATGCGTATGAAATATGCTCATCCAAATGTAACGTAAACTTTCCCGTCAGTATAGTTGTTATAACACCGACATATGTATTAACATTTTTACAATAGATCCAAAGGAAATTTGAAATGATATACAGTGTTGGTCCTTTGTAAGATGCTAGGTGACGCTGAAGAATTGTTTTCGACTAGCTATTTCGAATATAAACATAAGTAAAATGAACAAAATTCATCATTGTATTAAATTACAACTCTAAACATATCAAAGCTTTATACTGTAATCAAAGTCATTATAGCAATAAGCAGTAGGAAGACTTTCTAACAAGACTCATAAACACAAATATAGCCTCCACTAATCCAAGAAAAAAAACTAAAATTAATTAAATACTATACTAAATTTAATGCAAGCATCCGAGTTGTCCAAAAGAATTATTCCAGCAGTTAGTCGAAAGTGGTGATGATTGGTGGTACATCTCCATCCTGTCCGAGGTAATTCCTCTTTTCAGCCTGATAGCCCGAAGTCACTGCAGGTCTCAGAGAAGAGATTCATCCGTCTGGGGCTCCTCCTCTGTGTGGGTTGCAGCTGCAGCAGCATCCGCAAATAACATGTTTCTGATCAGAGACTACTGTACTTTTGTTTCGGATGTGCGAGATTAAACAGTCCGCCGTACGATCTGTTGTGAAGGTAGAACCCAACTGATGCAGGTGAAAAAAGTTCCCAGAGAGTTTAGGAGAAATCCAAGCTCTCTCTCAAGACAAAGATGGCAGTGTAGAATGGCTGCGTCATAAGCACACTTGTCTATAGGTGTGAAATACTAATGATGTATATCAAGCAGAAGAGACTGAACACTTTTCACTTGAGGTGTATTCGCCGCATCCAGATCATATCGCGGAAGGACAAGCTGCCAAATACTGGAGTTCTGTCTCTCGACAGCCTAACAACCTTGTTTAATCTGCTCAGAGAGCGCAGGCTCCGATGGCTGGGTCATGTTTGTCGTATGGAGTATGACCGAAATTCAAAGGTTATACACTACGGGGAACTTGCGATTGGCGTTAGAGACACGGGGCGCCCTAAGTTGGACTACAGAGATGTCTATAAGTGATACATGAAGGCCCATGAGATCAACAGTGACCAATGGGTGGGGCTTGCTGCTGACTGTTCTGGGTGGATAACACACTGAGAGGAGAGGTGAAACTGAACAAAGCAGCAGAAGAAAACGGACTCACACAGACTAACGCTGCAACATATACAATACAGAGACAATTCACATGTGTTACCTGTGCGACAAAGACTGTCAATTGTGCATCGGCCACATCATCACAGGTGGAGTTGTTCCATAGGAGCAGATTTTTGGGTTCAAATGCATGGTCATTGATGAGACATATATATATATATATATATATATATATATATATATATATATATATATATATATATATATATATATATATATATATATATATATATATATATATGTAATGAAAAAAAAGATAGAGAGAGAAACGGCTGAGTAAAGTAATGATTTTATATATTTATCTTTATTTTTACAAAGCTTGAAAGACCGTCACTAGTTTACCTGTAAAGAGATTTTGCCTTACATCCTCAATAGTCGTGGCATTTTACAGCCTTTTTTCTTTAGAAAATGCCGATAGTTATTTCCTCTAATTTTACAAACTTTACTATTTCATCATTGAAATTGCAGTCATAAATATTTTACATTCCAAGAAATATATGCAACTTCTTATTGCATACTATTTCTGAAACTAAAATAATGAATGGTAAACTCAAGTCATTATTTACATATACTGACAATGATCATTTCAAACGCTACAATATATATTCATAATTAACTATAATATTCAAGGATTACATTGCTTTAATATTTCTTTTTTCGACATTAATTTCATAGATTCATATTTCAAAACAGACTATATTCTTTATAAAAATTCTAAAATTATTGGATGAAACAGCAACATTTTGTAAATTATTCGCATTGCATTAGACACTACAATTCCATTATCTTTATAACAATTTTAATGGTCAGATTGCATATGCTTACAAAACAAAAATTGTTCTAATAGTTCAAATGAGGAATCTTATCAGATAATTGAAGAAATCAAAAATATTATTCATATTTCCTTTGGTTTATTTTACTGCATAGAATATATGCATATTAATGCCGTTTAGCTGTGCAAGCATTTCTTTGAGGAAACTATATTCCTACCACACATTAAAGCCTAACCAATTTAAGAAGAATATTACTTTATTCAGACCGCATCAATTATTAAATGAAGCCATTAAATCTAAACATTACTCATTGCAGATTTCTGCAAGGTTAGATTATGAAATGAGATACGGATATATATATATATATACCACTTTTGAATGCAATCTATGTAGCCGATTTCACTAAAAGCAACAGTGTGCGCATACTTTCTTTATACTTCTCTTTCTTTATAAATTCCGATATTTCCACTCTCAATCTCGCTGTCTCTATCTGCATCTCCTTCTATCTCTTTCACTATATATATATATATATATATATATATATATATATATATATATATATATATATATATATATATATATATATATATATAAGTTAAACCTAAAGCTTCCAGACAAACATACCACTGTTTCACATAAGCGGATCGTAGTCCCTGACGATCCGCTTAGCTGAAACCGTGGTATGTTTGTCTGGCTCTTTAGGTTTAATTTAAGTTTGCTCTACTTTATTTAGTTATTTTACTTACTCGTATCGGTTTTTGTTTTACTTTGGACTCTGAACTTGGAAGCAAGACGATTATTTTCGGCTGACGTCCATGTTCTCTGTTCTTTCTTTTATTGCACCATTTTACCCTTTGGTATTGTTTTGTTTATTCACAAATCAAGGCACCTAAGGTTTTCCGGACGAGTATAATTTCTTATATTTATGAGATTACAATTAATATATATATATATATATATATATATATATATATATATATATATATATATATATATATATATGTTGAAACTTGACTAATGCATGGAATAATAATGCAAACACAAAAATGTAGTTAGAATAAAATGTATTGAAACAAGAAAGTGTACACAATATTTACATATAGTCTTTTGTATATTCCTGGGAAGACCGTTCCTGGAGAATGTGTTGACTAAGTCGCAGTCGGGCAGAGTCTCTAGTTGGATCTCTTGATTTGCCTCCCTGTCTTCCGGTACCAACCATATTTATATCGTCGGTACTCCGCTATGAAAATTAGGTGGATCCTACCACAACAATATATATATATATATATATATATATATATATATATATATATATATATATATATATATATATATATATATATATATATTATAGAATATCAAACGAATAAAATCCGATACGTAATAATTTTTATTTCATGTCAGCTCTAAAAACAACAGCTCTCAATCTTCAAGGCCTACAAACAAATCAAAAGGATTTTTTGTCGTTCTTAAAAAATGACAGGTGCTGTTTTTTTAGAAATCCAATGAAATAAAAAATATTTGGATTTGTTTGTATGTCTAGAAGATTAGAGCTACATTTTTAGAGCTCTCATGAAATAAAAATTATTACACATGGAATTTAAGTGTTTTATATTCTTTAATTAATAATAATTTTGCTCTCTCCTTTGAAATAGAGCTCTCCCTCGATCGTTATCCTCCTTGAAAGTCCATACGGATTGGCATATTGCATCATTACTATATATATATATATAAATATATATATATATATATATATATATATATATATATATATATATATATATATATATATATATATATATATATATATATATATAGGGGCGCAGTTGAGTGAGAGACCAACAAAACTCCTTGTAACACAAAAGATGAATTGAAGGCAAGGATTATTGCCGGATTCACCAACTTAACCATTTATATATTTGACCTAAGTCTGACGAGTATGTAATGTTGTTCCAACAATCAAAGAGGAAAGATAATAACAGTAATTATCTCACCAATTACACATATTTAACCATGTTTTTTTGTTTTTAGAAATATGCATATTATTATATAGGTCAAATATATAAATGGTTAAGTTGGTGAATCCGGCAATAATCCTTGCCTTCAATTCATCTTTTGTGTTACAAGGAGTTTTGTTGGTCTCTCGCTCAACTGCGCCCCTCACATAATAATCAAGGAGTTTGTAGTCTGGAGAATAAGGTGTCCAGTGTGATGCGTTCGTGGAAATTGTTTGATAATCATGGTTTGGTTCTCCTGTTTGTGTGGCATGGGTAAAATCCTGTTGTCAGGCATAGGGTCTTCCAGCAGCAACCCTATACACTACTCACTCAAGGGACATGATGTAGGCTTCCATGTTGAAACTGAGACTCCTGTAGGAATATGAATGGAGTAATAATGTCTCCATCAGAAGTGATTACTCCAAACGTATTAGAGTTTCTGGTGCGAATGCCAACTAGTAAAGCATGCTGTTTCCAAATTTATGTCGGAGTAAATTGCGTTATGGTGCTTTTTCTTTTCACAGACGCTGTACAAAAAATCAACTCGCTTATGCGAAATAAAACTTATATCGCAGTAATTTATCCATCGCACCTCAGGAAAATCCAGGTTTGGAAAGATACAACTCTGCATTCAGAATCTGAGGTGGGTCATTTTGGACCGTGTAAGATGCATCATAGCTGTGTTCTGTATTCGGATCTTCTAAAAAAGTTTGAAAAATTACTGCACAAACCATCGCCAATATAATGAAATCATATGTGCTGATAGTCTGGCAGTTTGGTTCTACGAACTAAACTACAGGACACTCGTATATCGGTAGAGTTTTACACACACACACACACACACACACACACACACACACACACACACACACACACACACACATATATATATATATGTATGTATGTGTGTATATATATATATATTTATATATATATATATATATATATATATATATATATATATATATATATATATATATATGATGAAAAAGTAATATTTTAAAACAAAATTACATATACTCACTTTGCATTCTCCATAATTTCTCTTAACATTTTAGTTAACTCGATGAATCTTTATGAGCATTTCTTAAATTTATTTTAAAAACACTTTTTTAATTTCGTTTATGAATACTTGTTGCAAAATAAAATCCACTTATTTGGTTTCATAAAATCCTTCAGGGGCTGAAACGCCTGTGCTAAGATAGATACCTCCATGAGATCTCTAAAAAAGAGCATAGCATGATGAAAAAGACGCCAAACTTGACGAAATCAAAATTTTATCGTCTAAATGTTCATGTTATTATTAAAGTGAAAGATCGAAATATAAAGATAAAAATACTTGTCGGATGTTAATGAAAGTTCAGAAACTATCCACAGATGACCGAAATTATTATAAATTTGTATTTTTTTTTATTGAATCATGGCAGAAATTTTTTTTTCATATTTCTTACCCCACCAACTAATTTTATGAAAACGCTAGAAATTCGATCGCAATGGGTTTAGTGATTATAATAGTTATAACCACAAGGCGTTGAGGAATGCAAATCATGTTTTTTTTGTTTTTAATTGGATCCCCTCTACCTGAAAATCAGCTCTGAATTGTAACATAGAAAACACAAGAAAACAAAGATATTATTTAATTTCAAATGCTTTTATTGGCTTTTAGTTGTTTTTATCAATATGGACAATATTTTTTGAAACCAAAATTATTTTCGATGAAAAATGAATTTTTTATACAATTATGTGTTATTTCTTTAATTATTTTAGATTTTTTTACATTTAAGTTGTTAAAATATTATAAAATTAGTTGAAAGCCGAATCGTGTTTCCTAAGTGTACTTTTTTAACGCGTTGTAAATTGTATCATTTTGACTAATCAGAAGTTCCGCACTAATTAAGAAATGTAATTTTTGTGCTTATAATCGGGCTGTAATTATAAAGTACGGAAGACCAACCAGAATAAAATTAAGTTGCGTTAATTGAGTTAAACATTGTTCTCCGCTGTTAAGGTCTTTTCTTTTGCGAAACACGTATGGAGAAGTTAATTTGATTTTTCAATTTCAACAGAGAAGGGTACCTTCAAGTATCAGTATCATCTTATGAAATTTATATGATCTTATTTTTATATTAATCTCAGTTATAACATTTTCCCATAGACGAAATATCAAAATAAATAATAAAATGAAATGGAAATACAAATAACACAGTAAAATGTAATAAATGTGCATAAAATTATAGTATTTTATGTACACTTCTGTTACAATTTCATAAGAAAGTTACCTATATATTAATTAGATAACTTTTTTATGAAATATGAAATTTAATCTCACTCTTAACAGTCTTATTTTAATTTCTTTATAATATATTTTCCATAAAGCATCGTAAACGTTAAGTTGAAAGCTCAGTACAAAAAAGAATAGAGCACTGACGAGGTAAATAATTTGTTCACTTAAATCTAAATAACATTAATTTCCGCATTCCATAGAACAAATTATGATCACGTAAATCCGTCAATACATCATTTAATACTTGTCAAGTGACGCGAAAGGTTATGAGTTGCTTTGTTTTATTTTCGGCGCAGAAACTAAGTTAAGCTTGGTTCAAAATATTTTAAATAAACATTATAATTTCTGATTTTCTTAAAATAAGTTTTTAAAGGATTATAATTGATTTTCAAAATAATTTCAAATTGATATTTTCATCTTTTTTATAAAATGGACAAAAAAATGGACGATTATCTGTCAACTTTTCTGACTCAAAAACACAAGATTTTTAACGAAAATTGCGGATGTTCTGGGAACAATTAAAAAATTTTAAGACATACGCCAAAAATACTTCTATCATTCCTCTTAATAATAACTTGAACATTTAGAATAGAAAACTTTGTTTTCGTCAAGTTTGTCGTCTTTTTCATCATGCTATGCTCTTTTTTGCGATCTAATGGAGGTACCTATATATATATATATATATATATATATATATATATATATATATATATATATATATATATATATATATACACACACATATATATATATTCTCAAAATGTGTGTGTGTGTGTGTGTGTGTGTGTGTGTGTGTGTGTGTGTGTGTGTGTGTGTGTGTGATAGGATATTTTTTATGCGTTTCCCCAGTTTTCATCCGATTTCGATGAATTTTTTGTTTGATAGATAATTCTTCGGTGCCGGTTTTGATTCCAAATTCTTGGCGACAATATCTCTCCACTACTTCCTGTCCATTATAACCGACAGCAACGTTATACTATTTACTATCTGTTCTTGGATATATATGTTTCATAAAAACTTTAATAATAATAAATACTTCAAATTATTACAATAATATTATCTGAAATTCTCAAAACGTGTGTGTATGTATGTGTCTGTGTATTTGGTCGGATGTTGTTTATGCGTTCACAGTTTTCAGCCGATTTTGATTTTTTTTTTGTTTGATAGATACTTCTTTAGTGCCGGTTTTGTGTCCAAATTACACATCCCCCTTGGCCAATCAATCAAATCTCTCTCAAGTGAGGTTACCTTTTGCTTTGTATAAACCTATTACTACAGTTTTAAGGCGTTGCTTTCATTGTTATTTATAGCAGTTCCCAATTCAATTTTTAATTCTCCTGCTAGATTTTTCATTGCATTCACCGTATTATAATAAGCCATCTTTTTAATTACTCAACATTTATTTTTCCAAACTGTCCTAAAGTTATTCGAGCTTAGGGATCCCCGTAGCTTTAGAGCTTTCTTTTCTGGTATTTTACTACGCATTCCATTTGACAATTTTATACTTGCCTAAGACATACCACCAAAGATAAGAACTTGCCTACGTCGCAAAACCGCTGCCACTATATCGGAATGCTTTAATCAGAGATGCTAAGTCTGAAGATAAATCTGGCCATCGGTGTTCCAGAAAACCATAGCTGAATGCTTCTGTGGGCGAGGCTGGAAATGATGATCAAAGTAAACAACATCTGCGGAGATATGACTCTTCAAATGCTGCTGCGCGTAAAGCTGAAAATGCTGATCAAAGGATTCAACAGGTTGAGGAGAAGACTCTTCAACTGCACCTGTGCATGAGGCTGAAACTGTTGATCAAAGTACTCAACGGCTGAGGAGAAGAGAAACGACTATTCAACTGCAGCTGTGCGTGAGGCTGAAACTGTTGATCAAAGGATTCAACGGCTGAGGGGAAACGACACTTCAATTGCTGCTGCACGTGAGGCGGAAACTGTTGATCAAAGGACTCAACGGCTGAGGAGAAACGACACTTCAAATGCTGCTGCGCGTGAGGCTAAAACTGTTGATCAAAGGACTCAACGTATGAGGAGAAACGACACTTCAATTGCAGCTGTGCATGAGGCAGAAACTGTTGATCAAAGGACTCAACGGCTGAGGAGAAACACCTCTTCAACTGCTACAGTGCGAGAGACTGAAAAAATATTGAGAACGCAAAAACGGCCCTTTTCAGGGCCACCTCTCATTCAGATTGTTAACCTTTCATTTGGAGATGTGACTCAGTTGCACCCATTTGTTGTTACTAATATTGATTTTCGTTTGTGATGACTTTAAACTTAAACTGGTAAATATATATAACGATAACGGTATATATATATATATATATATATATATATATATATATATATATATGTAAATAATTGGCCACTCGATATCGAGGACACCCGTTGCAATGCACAGCTAGCTAGCGCATATTGCAACATTTGCACAGGCATTTTTGCAATTTCCCAACTGGGAAATGCCCACAGAGCCCACCTGCAGTTTATACTTTTATTGGCGTGTGCAGAGCCAATTAACAGGTTTTTTTTAGAGCGTTCGTGCGAAACCAGCGTGAACATGAATGAACAAGGCTGGCCACCTCAACTCGCAATCACGGTGTTTTTGTGATATCGTGCTAGCTTTGGCCCACGAGGTCTTCCACACAGTTTCCTCTTCCAAATTCCCTCACATGGTTTTTTGGTGGACCCGTGGCTATGGAACATACACTTGCCAAAGGTGCCCTGTGCTTGGAGTCCTATAGCTGCTGAAATTAATTCCAGCCAGGATTTGAACTCGGTGCCTCGTGATTCTAATGCAACGCCTTAGATCACTCAGCCACACAGCCACACTGCTTACAGTACCAGGTGTTCCCAAGTGGTCCCCCATCTAAGTATTGACCTGGCTCTACGATGCTTAACTTCGGTGAGTTCATCGTTATTTGACCCTAATATATATACATATACACGCACATAGACAAACAAACATGCATATATACTTTAATATATATATATATATATATATATATATATATATATATATATATGTATGTGTGTGTGTGTGTGTGTGTGTGTGTGTGTGTGTGTGTGTGTGTGTGTGTGTGTGTTGTTCATATTCATCCATGAAATACATTGATCTTGTGATTATATAGTTGCTGAATATCAGGAATGTAATATTCGTAGATTCAAGAATTGTCTCGTATATTTGTACTTGTCTACCACAGAGAATAACTCACATGTTAAAAGTTACTGAGTATATATTCTGTCTCTTTAAATGATTTACTACGTGATCGATTTCAGAGTAAATGTCTTTGAGGAATGGAAATTATTTTCATATATATTTCATGAGGACCTTTTTGAAGGCAAGGAAATGATATTAAAGAAATCCTTAATCGATTACATCTATCGGCGTATCAAATGAATGCAGTACAATTTTTTGCTCCGGATAAATGGAGCAGAGATAAAGTCGGGAAATCGTTTTGAAATATATTAAAGTAATATCTTTGAAATGAGCAATCATTTTAGGAAATGCGAACAAATTGTTCAATTACTTTCAGCCGGTTGCTGGTCTTTACATTCTATAGAAAGATATTTCAATATAATATAACGTCAATATCTATATATATATATATATATATATATATATATATATATATATATATATATATATATATATATTCTCAGGTAATGGATATATTTATAACTTCAAACGTTAATTTTAGAGGATACTCATATTTAAGTAGACTCTGCATCTATTTATTAAACATTATTTTTATTTATTTTCATCTACCGACCTGAGTATTCAAGAATTTTTTTTATTGAAGATTAAATATGCGCTAACCGGTAGGATTTGAATCCTATATATATATATATATATATATATATATATATATATATATATATATATGCACACATAATATAGAGATATACATTTCTACTGATCTCCAGTGACGGTTGAACTAAACTGATAGTGTGTATCTCTCTACTTATGTGTGTGTGTATATATATATATATATATATATATATATATATATATATATATATATATATATATATATATATATATATATATATATTAAAGAAAAACAGACCACTTTAAGGCTCCATGTAATAATTTATTTCACCATAGCCCGTTTAAATGACGCTGGATAATCAGACTTCACTTCCAAAGGTGAAACGAAAAATTAAATGAACATTTACACTTTTGACGGGTAGTATTAAGTTTATGTAATTTAACAGAGAGTGTAGTAAGGAGTGGTGTTAGAGACATGATCGAGTTTAGAGAGGGTTTATGTTAATATTTCTATCTATCATACTTAGTATAAGGGGAGGAGGGACCAGACATTGACCTATTTAATTGGTTAACTTAAGTGATATATTGAAAGGGAATGGGGAGAAGGGAGAAAAAATAAAAATAAAATAAGAAAGACAGATGGCGGGGGGAAAGAGAAAGAAGCTGCAGTTAGGATTTACCAAGGAAGTGGAGGGGTTGTTATTTTTAGCAATTTCGTAACTTAACTATATATATATATATATATATATATATATATATATATATATATATATATATATATATACTCATCTACTTATAGATCTATATGGCATTTAAATTGCATTCGGTAGCAATACTACATCTCGGAATATTTGGGGCCCTTGTTAATGCAGTATAATCACTAATTGCCTGTAATCTCATGTTAAAGCTGGCCCTTAGTAGTAGTACTTGTTGGTGTTACGTCTCTGTGCCAAATATATTTTTCTATCGAAGACACAGCGGTAAAATTATTTTCACATATGTGACCTTCTTTTTGATGTGATTATGCATATATATATATATATATATATATATATATATATATATATATATATATATATATATATATATATATATGCTTTTATGTATCTATCTATCTATCTATATATATATATATATATATATATATATATATATATATATATATGCTTTTATGTATGTATGTATTTATGTGTGTGTGTGTGTAACAGAAAAATTGTCCAAATCTAACAGCAAAACTGCAAAATTCTTTGATTAAGCTTTTAAACTTTTTATCTTAGAAATGATTAAAAATATCTTAGTGGAATTAACGAGCAATTTTACGAGGTTTTTATAAGACTAATGGCTCCATTTGAACAATAAGAATGTATTTAGTTGAAATGAAGATCCCTGTCCCTGTTGTGACCTCCTGATACACTTTTCCTCTCTACTTTTAACTGTTTTTTTTTAAACTTATTCACCGTTCTCTTGATAGTTTTTGAATCGATTTTGAAGCCAGAGTATGGATGTTGGTACCATTAGTGAAGGACTGAATGACCATTTTATTTTTATAATTGCTCAATTGGGAAGACGCAGTGGGGCTGACGCAAAACGATGTTAACCTCTTCACAATGTATGGTTCTGTGTTTTGTCGGCAAATACGGTCTTTAGGATGTCTTGCATGCAAATGAAATTCTTTTGCGTGAAAGCCATACATTTTTCATTCCTTATCTATAGAGAGAGACATGTGATAACCCTTAGACGCAAGTGGAAAAATTCAGGATGTCGTGGGGCAGAATTAGAATCATATCTATTTGCTAGTAGTCCTGATTCAACTAAATAAATACAAATGGTTAGTGATGACATCTATATTTTCATTGAAAACTGCTAACACTTCTGCCCTTACAGCGCATTAGTCTTACTGGGTATCGGTATTAAATTGTCATCTAACAACTGGCCTACATGTGTAGGTCTTCTGACGCGCCACAGATATCTTGCGTGGCAGATCTTCAAAATTACAAACCAGTCTCTCGAAATTCTATAATCTAACCACACCAAACGGATATAATTGGAAAAAAAAATGTAGTTGGTGCTAATCTTTTTAGAATTAGACATACTTGCATTTGACAGTGAACTGTATGTCAGTTTTGAAGGCATCACGGTTCAAAGCCATATATTACTCTATTATTAATACATGTCATATGTAATAGGTGCTTTGGCGATCACTTTCGATTCATAACTGACTTGACAGTACATCTTCCCGGAGTAAGTTGCCGTTTCTTTCGCCAACCAAGTCTATAGGATCCAGTTTGTCCTGCTATTCAAATTATAATTGTGGGGGATAAGAGACTTATTCATATATTTCCCAAGCCAATGTAGCGAATCCGACTGGAATTCGAACTCGGCTCTCCAATTTCTCATTGCAAGCCATTATCTCTATAGGGCACGCCACATCCCGCACTACATTTACACTACTAGATAACTTTAATTATATCAGTGGGTGGCCTATATTTGACAATTGTATGAATTGAACTTTAGGCGGTCCCACTTTTTTTGTCTGTTAGTCTTTTACAAAATTTCATTACATGGTTCAAGTGCTACTCCAGATAAATTGTTTCTGAATGAGGTGTGTGATATGGATGAGGACATTATCCAAATGTAAATAACGTAAATAAACAATTCGTCACCCCAGATATTAAGACAGAAGAATATACTTGCTTATGTTGATCGCAGAAGAATAAGGATAAAAATCAATACTTTCTCAGGAAATAAATTGCAAAATATATGGTTGCATTTCATTTGACATTGTCATAGGCAAGCGTAGAAGGAAAGAGTTTTTGTACCGCCACTTAATTATAACATAGAAAATGATATATTTTATTGTTTTTATTAGTTGCTATTTCATCGGCGTAATTATGTATGCGACATATGATGGCAAACTATTATTAAGGAAAACATGCGGCCTTCACTAGAGGGTAAAAGAAATTCTTCAGCATGACAATGATTTTTCGCACAACATTAAAATGCCACTAAAAAGTCACCAGTACTTGAAGGAGCAAAAGTTAAATGCGTTCATTTTAGCCTAAAATATCCATTTGGCTTCTGGTCGAGCGAAATGCAATGTAAATTCAAAGACCTCCACACTGGAAACAAGACATAATTTAAAGAATTCCTGAGACCCGTGCTAACATATCTCCAGCTTTCTCTTTATACAGTTCTCATGAAGTTAATGTCGAAGAGATTTGCAACCAGTAGGAGAAAACAAGGGTGGTACACATGAACATGAATTATATATATATGTATATATATAGTTTTTCTTTCATTTCGAATTTTGTCATAAAAGATACATTGAAATATACCTGTTCATTATGTCAATTCATTGAACATAAAAATACTGTAATTACTTACATTATTTACATTATTCGGACTGTTATCCTCATCTTCATTGCCATATTCACAAGGTTTCGGTCGTTGGCCTTCTTCAGGTGATTGGAATTTCGAAACGATTTCTTTATTTCTCCCAAGGGGTAGATTGTTGTAGTTCCACCTGCCATGCCTCTTCCGGATGTTTCAGTTAATTCACTTTAACTCAATTCTCTAAGTTTGGTTCAGCACTGCTGTGACCCTTTAGTGAACTCTAAACATAGCAATGAAAATGAGGATAACAGTCCGAATAATTTAAATAATGTAAGTTATCATTTAAATAATGTAGGTTATTATATTGTAAGTAATCATAATGGCTCATCTCAGCGATATAGACAATCTACATGTAATATTTAACAAAAAGGGTATTTGCGCAATAATGCCATAATTGCTCCATGTGTTAAATAAGTTGAAAGTTAAATTGTGACAGTGAGGCATAAAGCTTTTACGTTTTCATCCTTTGCAATGTACCTTAATGACTAAAGATTAACTGCAATGCAATGGCCTGTGTGCCCTTAGGAAACGCTGGGCGTTAATCTGTTAAGTCCAGCCAAGGTAGACAGGTCAATGGACCAAACAAAACGTTAGTCATTTAGAGATGCAAACCTCATTTATAAATATAAAATTAGATCGGCCAGCAGCTGTCGAGTTGCAAACATCAATAGGTACGTGATAAATGGTTCTGTCAACTGCAACGTCATGGATCAATCATTACTTGTCAGAAGAATATTACATCTTCTAAGGGTATTTGCAACAATTAGTACAGAATAGTACTTACAATCTAAGTGTGAAAGCAACTGAAAAACCAACGCAATGCAGTAAATGCCATTCTTCATAGCACTTCATTAGAAACTTTTTCAAGGAACTAGTTAATGATGTTCGAGAAAAAGAGATAACATTTTAAACTGAAACAGAAACACAAATGTTTTATCTAATGCAGTGAAAACTTAATATACTTCTTCAGTAAACTCCATAATTTTCATAATTAATAATTCAGAAATTCTAGTAGTTAATATTAAACACATCACTCGGTGTACGTATCAGTCATAAGGAATGCTGCATAAGAGATAGGAAAATTGAACATAGAATACAGTGTTAAGTGAACCGTCGCCCAACACATCAATATGCTACAAAAGCAAAACTCTACATATACGCTGAAATATTTTTCTTAAATAGTTTCATCAGATCGAGATATTAATATGGATTCAATCTAGGGCACAAGACTCGTACAGAAATAACTAAACTACTGACTGGATACAAATGTGACTCAGTGTGAGGGTTAAAAATTGCTTCGAGCGTATGAAGCATGTTGCTCTCAGTGACGACAATATTTTTCGAACCTTGTGAACTGGCGTTGCAGAACCACAAATAAGTGACTGTTCTAAATTGCCGAAAATAAATAACTTTAGGAATTCCAACAACAGTAACAATTAAAATGGGAGGTACATATAATTCGTACAGGGAATAATGGCACAATCAAGAAGATGATTTTTCACACAACTTCAAACAAATGACATGTAATGAAGCCCCTATTAATACCGAAAAGTGCGATAACAACTACTGGATTTGAAAAAAGCTATTCTTCCGAAAAACTCTTTTTTAATAGAAAGATTTGATAAATTTAAAGCGACTGCAACACTGACGATTCGGTTAATGAATGTCGAATGTTCCCCAATAAAATATCATCTATGGCATTCGACGTCGTGTAAATGTTAACAAATTATATCCTTAAATCAAATACGGGTAAGAAGTGAACGCAACTTTTCTGTTCATTTTGGTCTTGATTTATATTCTGTGCAATTAAATACATCAGTATTTGGTTCAATAAAGAAATTATCGAATGATCCTAGAGTTATTTCTGGGATGTTCCTTGTTTATTAAGCTGGAATTTCTCACAACTTGATGGCGTCAGTTCGGGTTAAATAAACAGGAGAAGCGACAGCAAATATATATCGTAGTTTCAAAACTCATGCATAACAACATGTTAAACTAATTCTAAATGTTGCCACTAAAATATGCCGTTAAGCAAATTCTCACACATATATCATTTGTGCTCTGAGATTTAAGGAATCAATTTGGCACTGTGTAATTTGCTCACGGTAATCTCGGTGTGAAAAAGAGGCAAGGTGAGACATTCCCTTTTAGGAAATTTGTCGGTATATGATATCCTAAGATAAACGCCAGCGTATTTGATCCAGGAACACCTGCTTAAGTGCATTGTTCCAAAGCTTTTGACAGCGCAGTGTTCGACTGTGTCTTTAAATATAGCGAATAAATATTGAACGATCTTTATTTGTGGTAATGCATAAGAAACGCACATTTTGAATGCAGAAGATACTGACTAGGTCCATTCAGCTCTCATTTGATAGAGAAGAAGAGGACTTACTACAGTGATTCTTTTAAGAACTAAACACTGGACACTGCCCCTCACGAGCGTACTTCAGTTGAAACCTAAATGCGCCTACTTAAAAGCGTATTTTGAATTATTCTACAGAGAAATTGATGCCGTGAATTAAAACAATTTATGTGAATAAAGCCGTTGGTTTAAGTAATCCATTGACTTGACCTAAAGATTTTTGAGTTCAATAAATGGCAACAGCAGAGGTGAACAAACATTTGGGAAGAATTGAGTGAAGCCTCGATGTCCAGAAAAGGTATGGCGCGTGACCTATAACAATTTAACCCAGTGGACTAAATAAGGGGTTTTGGTTCGAAATTCCAACGTATATCACCTGAGGAATGCCGGAGAGTACAACAACCCAACCGTGTATATGACAATTAAGATGAGGACAACATTTCGAATAATTTAAATAGTATAAATAGATAAAATACCTCATCTCAGAAGTATAGACAGATGTTAAAATGATTTCTAATTAAAATTTTTTACACTCAGGCTATTAAGTGTAATATTTCTCATCTGCTAATTTTCAATACGGAATTAATTAATGTATATACTTCGCTGTATTTTGCATATCAAGTAGGACTTTATATTTTAATTGATTGACTGTACGAACAAGAAGAAAATAGAATCTAATGTTCAAAATTCAAATTGAAACATACAATCTTCTTTAAAAACATTTTCTACGCATTGGAAAAATTAGTAGATACCTATTTCTCACGCCAGTAAGTTTTTCTTTCAACATTTCTGTCCTTTACAAATAAGCAAATATCATTCATTTATATGAATATATTTGTAAATAATTAAAATTTAAATTTCGGGTCGGAAGAACAGTTCATAAATTTGTTTAATGAATTTTGAAGACAATATTTCAATATTGGTATATGCATTTATTCATTCATATGTACAGTACTGTTTGATAAATGTGACTCACAGGATTTTTCTTACTAAATATTCTCAGCTCCAATGAAACGAAAGGGGAGCTAAATTCAAAGGATAAGCGATATAAAATCCGAAGAAGAATCATTGAAAGCTCTTTGAATTTAGCAGTAGGTACTGCCAAGCATCCGTTCAGTATAATGTTCTGGAAATGCTTTTCTTTTCATGGAACTGGTTTCTTAAAACCTATTGAAAAGACCTTCAGGAGCGAGTAGTACAAGATAATGTTAGTGTCTTGTCTGCTCCCTTCTGCTAAAATGGTGCAAATCGACCCCACCTAGCTCATTTTTATGCAGGATAATGCTCCCTGTCACAAATCAAAGATGAGGGCAATATTCCGAATAATGTAAATCGTGTAGAAAAATAAGCTCACAAACAATAGACGTGTTTAAAAACATGTGTCGAAATGCCGCCTTTCAGAATTTGTATATATTTCCCAAAATTTAGAAGTAATACTAAATCACGTGGTCAAATGCCACCTACTGAAAAAGGCTACAAACTTTTGTTCCAGACCAATATATAACGAAGACCTACCAGTGTCGATATCTTGATATAACTAAAGTAAAATGCAAAATGTACAGACGTAACAAGATATTCAAGAAGTTTAAAGTTTCGTACTTTTATCAAAAATTATGTTTGAATTTTTTCTTTGCGAGAGAAAAGTAGGTTTTAATTTGTACTGCCAGTATTAGATAATTATTTCTTCAAATTAGGCACTGTTTATTTCTGCCAAGACAAGTGTTTTCGGGATGGGATAGATAGCAACACTAATTCTAATTATGTAGCAATGAGTCACACTATATCTAGAACAATCTTCATTTATCTAAATAATTCTATGCCTAAAATGTCATGTTTATCTTTTTAATCATTTCGTCCCCTAATGAAATGTGATAACGCAAGTAAGACTCAAGGGGTTACTGAGAGAAAAAGAGAAAGAGAAAACTTTCGTGAGGAGAAATGTTAATAAAAGAACAAGATTCAGAAAGACAAATAATGGCTATTAATTTTTATTTAAATTGTTGAAGATCGTATTTGGCAGAATAGCAAGACGCCGGAAGAGAGTTCTGTGGACGAAAAGTGCAAGAAAAGACACATGCAATATTCGGATATAATTGGATGGAACGTCTAAACATTTGGCAAATGTAACAAAGTATTCTGCAATTGGCATCATATTTATTGTTAATTAAAATATGTCTGCAGTTTATATTTATGTAGCGCTTTGAGAGTTAATGTTTCGATTCGAAAGACTTTCATTAAGATGGAAGATTAAACATGAGATAAAATAGAACTTCCATTTCAATAATTCGAGGAGAATGTGAAATTAACGTAACGGTGATCGTCACCGAAAATGGAATATTCGAGTCGTACAAACTCGCAAATATTTCTTAACAAAACTACTATGTTTTAAATGACAAGCTAGATTGGGTTTCCACATCTTCAGTTATAGTCAGTCTAGGAGAAAACAAGGAAAATAATATTATCTCTGTCATTTTATTCTTTTTCTCTATAAATATAGCATATTTTGAACAATCGATTTATGCATATATATATATATATATATATATATATATATATATATATATATATATATATATATATATATATATATATATATATATGTGTGTGTGTGTGTGTGTGTGTGTGTGTTTGTGTGTGTTTGTGTGTGTGTGAGTACATACACATACGCGCCCCTTCTCGTAGGTTGAGCACTTTGAAGGTGAGGGATTTGTCGGCTGCAGTTAATTACCGCTAAAATCTCTCACTATGGTAGACGTTAATGTTTATATGTCGTATATAAAGCTTTAAACATTTCTTCGCACCGCCGCTTAGCCCTGATGGGCTAAGAGTGATAGTTTCCGACTGATGTCAAATTGGGTGGGTTTCGATCCCGGCTTCGAGCAATCGACTGTCTAGCTGCCATACAGGATGATGAGCTGCCATACAGGAAAACGTACCGTCTATGAATGACTCTCTCTCTCTCTCTATATATATATATATATATATGTATATATATATATATATATAGAGAGAGAGAGTGTGTGAGAAAATAGAGAGAGACTTGGGGTGGAGAAACATTCATTTTTCATTAGTCTGAATATAAATAGTGTACATAAATATTCATTAGTGTTATAGTATTGGTAAAGTGTTCTGAACTCAAGGAAAGTTGACGCGTTTGATGAACGTAAATATTTATATTCATTTTAAAGTAATATATTAAGTAATATACTAATCTAATATAATTTACAATCATTATTTATTTTATTTTATTAATTATATATGTTATGATTATTATATCAGGTCATCACATAAGTTCTGTCCGAATTTTGAATAAAGAAAACAAGTGACCAAATGTTACATTTAATTACAGATTCACTCAACAATGTATTTTCCCTGATTATCTATGACTTCCTTCCATCTATCAACAAGCTTACTAATTCTATTACTGTAAAATTATTTTGGCTTTGATTCGAAGAACTCACAAAGGCCAGTTTTAACCTCTTCCTGTGTTACAAAAGCTGTTTCTTCCAAATGATTCTGTAATCTACGAAACAAATCGTAGTCTGAAGGAGCAAGGTTGGGAGAATAAGGTGGATGATGAATTTTCTCCCAACCAAGTTCTTCGATCTTTTGTGACGTGATTCTTGCTGTGTGTAGTCGCGCATTGTCCTGATGAAACATCACCCATTTTCGATTCACTAGGGCAGGTCTTTTTTCCTCAAAGTTTGGTTCAAACGCTCTAATTGCTGACAGTATATTTGAGCATTAATTGTTGCATTAGGTGGTGAGAATTCAAAGTGGATTATTCCTTGGCAATCCCACCAGATTGAAAGAAGAACCTTTTGCCCATGAAGTTCCCTTGGCGGCTTTCCCCTTTCCGAAGCCACTGTCTCCGACGCTTAACATTTCGATAAAAGATCCATTTTTCGTCGCCAGTTACAGGTCTATCCGAAAAAGGTGAAAAAATTTGGCGAGAATGGAGAGAAGAGCAGATGTCAACTCGGGATTTGATGTTGTTTTCAGACAATTCATGAGGCACCCATTTTCAAAATTTAGGAACTTTTCCAAGTTGTTGAAGATGACGATGAACAGTTGAATGGTTTTGAACTGGAAACCACTGCAATTCCTCAACCGATAAAGCAGGGTGTTCTTCAAGGTCTGCTTCAAGAAGCTTTTCATCAAACTCAACTGGAGGTCCGGTTAGATCTTCATCTTCTAGGGTGTAATCTCTACCTCCGCATTTTGCAAACCATCTTCTGCAAGTTCTTTCATTCACACATTCCTCTCCATAAACTGAGTGAATGTTTCTAGCCGCTTCGACTGCTGAGTTTCCTTTCTTGAACTCATAAAGCATTAGGTGCCTCAAATGATTCTTGGGTACTTCCATGTTAGCAGAGTTTTAATCAAACAAAATTTAATTTGATTGTTCTCTGAAATAAACTTTGATCAGTTTAAATGCATCTAAACATAAAAAAAAATTACAGCTCCATTAGTCATTATAAAATACTCTTTAAATTCCGTTCATTTTAACAAAAAGTTAAAATTCGGACAGAACTTATGGGATGACAAATTATTTATTTGATGTTATACATGTATTGTTTATCAAGATTTCTTTAGATATTTCCCTCAATTACCGGATTTTCTGTATTAATATTTCTTTCATTTTTAAAGAAAAACTGAAGATCGTTTTCTTATTTTTACTTTCCCATTTTTCTTGTCTAAAGTGATATTGATCAACATTTTCTACTCTTATTCATTTTTTTAGCTTAGGTTGTTGTTCTATGAAAAAGACATTATACATGCTTTTAATCTAAAATAAAGAAATAATGATTTCATAAACTCTGATTATTTTAGCCTTAAATCTCGATATATATTTTCATTTTGTTCTGCTAAATTAACACACTTTTTGATTTTTTTGTGTTTATTTATGTGCTGTTTCGTAATTTGGCGTGTTTTCTAGTGTTTTTGCTCACCTAAACATTTTATATATACAAACCGTTACTTTTTAACGTGATTCTAAAACACGTTATGTGCATAAATGTTTATATACTTGCATTATGTCACAAATGTTGCAATAACTGGAGGTTATAGTAGGGACGAGCTCCCAACTGTTTATAATATGCTTCCGGTGCATGCGTCTCATATAGCCTCTGAGGAATTAGCCCAGCTCCAAGCCAGAGAATGGCTCTGAGGCGGAAACTGACGCCTCATAACCAGTTGCGTCAGGAAGATGGAGCTCGGCAGCCGAGGAAGGCATTTCATCTAGAGGAAAGACAATCCTGTTTTTAAAATTCTGATGACTTTCAGTCATATCCAATATATAGCAACGCCTATGGAAATAAATTCAGAGAGAAAATCTTGAGTGGAGTTCCGAAGGCAGTTGACTGTCAACACTCACAATATTCCGACAACGCCTGCAGCCAAGCCCTCCCCTCACAAAATGCCCTGTAATCCACTGGATATTATCATTGAGGCCGAGAGTGGGTGCATGTCGTCTGGTCAGCACACTAATTCTACATATCATCGCCAATCTAGGAGAAGGAAAACTCTGAATTCTAACCACCAGCTGCTTTTATGTTTTGTCGCTGTAAATTCCTCATTATTCGGCCTTCTATGTCACCATAAACCGTAAGTGTGAGATTGGAGAGTGGTGTCCACAG
Organism: Acanthosepion esculentum; assembly: GCA_964036315.1. Lineage (NCBI taxonomy): Eukaryota > Metazoa > Mollusca > Cephalopoda > Sepiida > Sepiidae > Acanthosepion > Acanthosepion esculentum. Next base: position 113,117,516 of record OZ038481.1, read on the forward strand.
CGGCGCGAAATGCGCTAAATGAATGAATGAAGGCGGTTTTAGAAAGAAAGGTTTTTGACCAGATTTCCTCAGCTACTTACATTTTTTTAAAATAAAAAATAACTATTTCAGAAGTGACAAAATGGCCTTACATAGAAAGTAACTCAGAAAGTCAGTCAACTAAGCAGTGTAAAAATGATTACATAACATTTAGAAAGAAAATAAATTTTGATGAATTCATGCAGAGATTCAAGCGAATACGAATTACAGTTTATTGTAGTCATGTCAAATATAGTGTATATGGTGGCCATTGAGAAATATTTACTACAAATAATAATTAAAATAACGCCAATAATAAAACAAATATATCCTAATAATATGCATAATATTGACAATTCTGTTACTTTAATGCTCTCCATTTTGCCTCACTAATATTTCTAAACATCGGCATATGTAGCCATATTTCAATATGACTCATTTTATAAATAATTACACATATGTACATTTTCACTGAATAATATTATTTGAAGTTATTAATGATATTTTAAAAATGAGGAGATATTTATCCGAGACTATTGCTTATTGTCATTTGTCTTCAAACAATAATCAAACACATTACCATTTTTACGAGATTAAAGATTCATAACGCGTCATCATAATAAGATAAAAACGACATGAAAAGTTAAATTTGATTGAAACTAATAGTTTTAAAATCAGAAACTTAACGACACTCTTGCTAAACCCTATTCAACACAGAAATATAATTGCAGCATTAAATCTGAGTTATTCGAGATATACAGGATGCGATGGGTAAATAGTCGCTATTTTATATTTTTAATTTCGCGAATGCGTGTTATTTGTTTTTGATTTTTGTCGACCGTACTGTATAGTAGGTTCAACTGGGCACGGTTTGTGAGAATAAAAACACCATGACGCAATTTACTCGCCAGAAATTTGTAAAAACCATGCTGTAATGCCCTGGCATTCGCGCTGGAAGCTCCAATACGAACATTTCAGAGTTTTTGTGTGTCAAACTGTGGACAGTGCAGAAAAAAGCATTTGGATGAATTTCATGTTGATTACGAAACTATGGCAGTTCGGAAAACACGCTCTGATCGTTCGAATTTATATTTGACGGCTCCAAACACAACATGGAGGCCTACATCAAGTTCATTCTGGAAAGGAGAACATTGTTGCTGACGCTTTATTATGATAACTATAACAAATCGGAGAGCTACTACGTTTCTAAGATTTCGCAAAAACAGCTTAATGACAAAGCAATGAATGAAATTTCTAAAAATACTTTATTTTCATTGGCAAAACTTCCTTTCGCTGATGAGACCACTTCTACCACAAAAAGAAATGTCCAGTGTTTAAAAAAAAACTTTTCGCCTCCTGGAAAACGCACATCTCTAAAACTAATTGTCGAGAGATTTTTCCGCGCAATGTCTTTTCGTACCTAAACTTCGCTCTTTCTCGGGAATTAATGCAAATTTTAGGAACATCTAACATGTGCTAATGGACTTTTCGAAAGGATTTAGCGCCTCTTTAAAGGCTCAATGTGACTCACAACTGGAATGAAGCAAACGGAGTAATTACTTACACAAATTCAATCTTGGGTTACCGTCCTCAGTTACAGAATATATTAAAAGTAACGCCGCAGAAAAGTCATGCCTCACTATATTTATTGTAGATTTTTTTCATTCCGACATGCAAATAAACATTCAATATACAGTCACAGTCTTTCTGCTTAGAAAAATCACTGGCGAAAGTTTCATTTACACAAGTGTACAGTCTCCTCAATATATTTCTCTCCCGATCACAACAGCACCAAACTTATTAGTTTTCGTCAATAAAAAAATCACTCCAACGAACTTATGACAAACCCTACCAATTTATTTTGGAAAATTCACAATAAGGTTTTTTTATCATTATTGACAAGAACATCAAAAGATATCCTCTCTCGTCTGACTGGTTCCAACCAACGTACATCGAAACTTCTAATCAACCTACCAAAGATTAACTTTTGACAGCTTTGTTTTAGAGGTGTTAAAATGTTGAGATTGTTGAGATTAGCTGTCAGTTTGACCTTATAAAAATGATCAAACCTTTTCCTTTTGTAAAGTAAATACGTACCTTGGAAAAACCACCCAGAGAAATTTCACATATAACCTAATGTAATATGTTTCTTTTTTACAGCAGGTGAATGTACTATTTAAAATAAATGACATCGCTACAGATGTTGCCAAAATAATTGTGCCAGACCAAAAGATGCTACTGAAATAGCGACAATAATTCTAATAAATACTATTGCTGTGTGAACTTCAGTGTTATAATTCCTGGGTGATGTGTAAACAATAAAACCCTAACATATAGTGATTTTCTAAACACAGCTTATCTGTGGCATAATACCGAAAGTATGGGGCACACAGTGAGTACAGTGCTCTCTACTCTGTCGTAAATGATTTAGCGAGACAAGCTTCCTAATCATTGCACCTCGCCTGAGTGCACTCAACCGAAAATAAAAAAAAACAAAAAAAACTAACAAATATATTGCATTCAGAATTATTGATTTGCCTGATTTATTATTTGAAGGCTAATCAACCCTTTGGGGAGCCGAAACATATAAGATATTTTTTGGTCAATGAATATTTCTTTACAATATTTTCTCAGTCAAAAAGATATACAATTTTCAATACTTAATCTAACTAGAGACATTGATATCATGATCAGATTAATTTACTGTGGTTATGTTATTTGATAGATATCACCTGTTTTAATTATTGTGCGTGGTTTTTCGGGCGGTTTAGCAGATAGCGATTTCGAATGGGAAATCGGATAGCAGGTGTATACAATAGGAATTTTATCTAGAAAAGTCGTTACCTGCAAAAAGTTTTAATGATGATCAAGAAAGAAAGAGTATATGAATGATATATTTATTACATGATAACTGTATGTATGATTCCAGGTGCAAATATCTGTGCCAAATTACTTACTTTGAACTCCCTTTTGATCAGAAAACACTTATAGGATCATAAAATTTATCTATAATTTATGAAATATTGGTCTTGTATTCTATGTATTTGTATTTCTCTCTGATATCAAGAGGATAACATTACTCGTAATCAAATCCTCAAGGTTCTTGGACTAATTCCAGCCTAATCATGTGCATTATTCATCAAATTATTACTGATAAGTTTAATGTGTCTCATTAAGCTGCTCAACAGAGACCCCATTCACTTATGTGTAACTGCTTTTTAACCGTTATATATCGAATTACGACTTCCGTTATTATTTTCTTTTATTTGCTCTGTCAATTCAGGACGTAGTCGATCATGGTCCTCCACATCTTCCTGTCCCTTGTCATTCTTAATACGTTTATTTTATTATTTCTCCCAAAGCCTAATACATCATTCATTTACTCAAGTTCATCAAGGATGTTACGTGCTGCTTTCCTCTGACCCGCCTTCCATCAATCTGTTCTGTGGGTACCAGGTTTTCCAAGCCCTCATCCCTCATTATATATCCCAGAAGTTTTAACTGCCTGATGCTAAGTATAAATTATCTTTTTGTTTCCATTTCTTCCAAAACCTCCTCCTTGTTCAAATTTCGGTCCATGACATCCTCAGCATCCTTCTGTAGAAGCACATTTATGTTGCTTCAAGTCTCTTTTTCATCTGTGAGGAGATTGTCCAGCACTCGCTGCCATACTGGAGGACAGATATTACATAATATTTCAATAAACTTTTCTTTATTTTTAACGAAATTACCATAACGATGACAACATTTTCTAATATTAAGAACTTATTTTTACGATTCTGTCTAGTCCTTGACGATCTTAAATCAGATTTTAATATTACAGGTATTTCAATATTTGTACACATTGTGTATTGTATTCTGATGATTTCATGTCAGATCGCAAGAATATATTTTGCGTTATAAATCAATTTATTTGTGAAAAAATAAAAATAGACCATAAATGTATTATGTGTTTGAAGTTAGCAAGAGTGACAACAGATTTTATGAACTGGTGAATATAAAAAATAAATTTCATTTTAGATCTTATTGTCATAGTACCGGAATATATATAACGAAGATTATTCGGTTTACTTCAAAATTTTGTTCGAGTTTTCATTTTTAAATATTTTGGCAAAAACAGACATTTCTACAATAGCTGAATGACACTTTGTATTGTTAAATTCATTAAAGTATTAATCTTTAGAATTTCTGTATGACTGAGTTGGAATAAATTTTGACATTTTGAAAATGTCGTCATCAGATATCTCGTCATTTCCTGATAAGACAATTAACACCTTCCACATCACGCGTGCCGTACACAGGTATTGGCTGTATTTGTACATAAAAATATAAAAGGAATAATGTTCTATTTTTTCTATTTGGCAGTTCTCATTCTAAAATTAATTTGACTAAATTAAAATAATTTTTTACAGAAAAAAGTGAATTGTTGTTAACGAAATTATTCTTTTACAGATGAATAGTATTTTTTTTTATTTTAAAAATGAAAAAGTATAACTGCTGGATTAAATGATAACGTTATCGCTTTTAAATACTGTTTTGTTTTCTTTTCCTAATTGTCGTTTCTTGTCAGGATGTGGGTGATCATTGTTTTCCACAGCTTCCCCTCCTATTTCAGTCAAACATTTACACAACGTAGGTAGATCAATCTCTGCTTTTCTTTGTCCCTCTTACCAACGATATATGTGAGTGGCAAATATTACCAAGACTTCTTTTCTCATTATCTACCCCAGCAATTTCAACTGTCTCGCTCTGATTCTAAGTATATGAGTAATTTTTGTTTCCATTTTCTAAAAACTTCATCGTTGCTCACATGTTTAGACCAACTCAGCTCCTTCTGTAGAACCACATTGTTTCTTCTTCATATGTAAGGAGATTGTCAAGTACCCTCTGCCACATAGGAGGACCGCTATTGCATAAAAGTTATGTAATATTTTCTTTGTTTCTAACTAAATTTTACTATTCCTTAATACTTTGCTAAGCTTATGGGGGCATTTATTTCATTAACGCGCCTTCGGATTTCGATGTCGCATTTTCCGACCTCTGATAAAACGTTTCCTAGATATTAACATGTTTGTACTTGCGTAATTTTGGTGTCTCAACTTCGTAGTTCGTATTTTTAGTTGTTCATTTTGCTGCCAAACATACACTCCATCTTCGGACAATTGTTGTTTAGTTATTTCTTCTCGCTATCGTACACTAGCTTCAGTATATCTATCTATAAAAGGCAGGATGTGTGTGTGTGTGTGTGTGTGTGTGTGTGTGTGTGTGTGTGTGTGTGTGTGTGTGTGTGTGTAACGAATGCACGGCCGCAATTTCCGACGGATTTGCACCAAAATTTACATGCACATGCTCCAAGGAAGCGGGAGACCAAGACAGACTTTGTATTTCCCAACTCCCATCGATAGTGGAAATAATCGATATTTTCATCCTTCTACGGCAGTTTTCACGTAGTTTGCGGCCATTTTCTACTGGCCAGACTGAGAGCCTATAGCTGGCTGCCACCAATAGGCAGCAAGATTCTACTGGCCAGCGTGAGAGCCAACAGCTGACTGACACGAATGTTAACTAGCATGCTAGCATGCACAAAAAATCGATAGGTGCATTCGTCACAAGTGGGAAGAATTTACATCTGCATGGCACTTTACTTCAATTGGCTCATTCGCTTGCTTAAAATCAACGTTGATTCTGATTCCGCAGAAGTGGGTTGGGTGTGAAAAAGTATTTGTTGTTAACATTATTTTTCCATTCGGTTTTTCCTGTTACGAGACCTTTTTTAAAGCTGATCGTTTTGTGTTCATTTTTGTAACAGATTTAATGTTTAGTATAGAGCTTAGAAAAAATTCGCAGTAGGAGATAGGCAAGAAGTAAGGCATGTAGCAACATCAGCACGGCAAAGGGCACTCCTTTAAAGGCAAGGGAGGGCAAAAATATTTTAAGTCAAGTGATAGCGATTGCTGTATGAATCGTACGATTTTTGAATCAAGCACGGGCAACGCCGGGCCATGCTGCTAGTGAGTACTATAGTTAAAATTCAATAATCTATATTTAAAATGTAGCAAAAAGAAGCGATATCAGGATGGTAGCTTCTATCATTACCAGCTGTATGTTAAATCACAGAGAAGACTGTGCTCCCAAAATTTAGATAGAAATTATTTTAGGACAAAGCTGAATTACAAATCAGCTAGGGTCGAAAACGTTTACTTAATCCTGTAAAACCTACGGGATACTGAAAAAAGACCACATCACCAAACATGACTTGAATTTGCAGGTTCTAGAAAAAAGTATTTCATTATATAAACATTTTCTATAAATTGTTTTTCGCAATTGTGACAGTGGGAATACCCGATATTGGTAACAATGAACAGTAAAACTCTATCAGAAAATTTCGTATCTGATTATGATTCCACTAATGAAGCAAACTCACAAACACCCGCCCAACACACGTGTAGCCCACCCTAATCAACGAATATTCATTGTACAGGTCTAGCCAAAGATTAGCCATATAATTGGAGTAGGGGTACTTAAGTGCCATGATTATATGGGCTGAAAGCAAGACGCAGCGGATCATCAGTCATTCGACAACAAATTGCTCACTCAAGTCGAAACGATCTTCCTATTTACAAATCCTACAAAGTGTATCCAAAGTAATGCGATACAAATGCGAAGTGATTTCGCCTCATCATTAAGCTGATAATAATGTCACATTTTGCCCAGTTTTAGACAGTAATTACAAGAGATTACGGAAATTGAGAAATAAGTCTACGACAATCTATTCTGCCATCTGAATTGTCGACAGTGACGCCATGACTGTGTCACTGATTGCACACTACAGATTTTATGAGAATTATTAGAGTAGAATTAACATACATTATTTTCGATCATTTACCCCCATTTCTGAAAAGTGTTGCTCTAATTTCGATTTACATGTTACAGTTTTATTCATAGTAGATTAGATATAATAATGATAATAATAATAATAATAATAATAATAATAATAATAATAATAATAATAATAATAATGATAATAATAAATTATTAGTTATGATAATAATAACTTATTAGTTAGAATAATAATAAAATAATAAATTATTAGGCATAATAATAATAATAAATTTTTAGTTATAATCATAATAATAATACTATTAATAATAATGAGAAGAATGATGATGATGATAATATTAATAATAATTTCAAAATGGAGTTTCTAATGGGTGTAGAACTACAAGCACAGCACAATAAATTGACTGAAGCTTCAAAATACTTAAAAAAAGAAAGCAAATGCAACCGATCAGATACAGAAACGATGGCAAGATAAACAGCTCCCGTGTCAATAGTCTGCTTGTACCAAACAAGTTGATGTAGACAAAACCCGTACCAATCAGTGGCTACGTAGTGCAGGGTTTAAAGTTGAAACTGGAGGTTTTATCCGCACTGAATAGGGCTTGGACTTGTTAACTAGAAATTATCAAGCAAAAATATTAAAATATTATGTTAGCCCAAAATGCAGATTATGTGATGAATACCCAGAAGCAATTGATCATTTTGTATCAGGTTGCATGTTATTGGCACCCACGTAATATAAAATCCGGCATGACAGATTCAGCCAATATCTATACTGGAAAATCTGCAACATCTACGAGAAGGAAACTGAAAGAAATTAGTATGAACATCACCCAAACTCGGTTACGCGGATAGGAGCTGTTACAATTTTATGGGGCTACACATTATACACAGACAGAAAAATCAAAGCTAATCGCCCAGACATTTTTATTAAAGACGGCAAACAAAAAGAAAATGCTTCCTTATTGATATGGCAGTCTCTAGAGATGCAATGTATCTTTAAAGAAATATTTACACACCAGAAATCAAAGGAAATATAATAATAATAATAATAATAATAATAATAATAATAATAATAATAATAATAATAATAAAGCAAATGCAATGTAACAAATGAAATGTAGAAAATGCAGAATTATGGTAAGATAAGCATCTTCTTTATTTTTCATTTCAAGCGCATTCACTCGTTCATATTTTTCCCTCTTACAAGCAATCACTAAAAATAACGTTTCAAGTAATACAACTGTCTACAGCAGTTAGAACAGTCGATTATATTTGTCCCTTCTACTGGGAAAAATATGTACGGAAATGATTATCACTTAAAATATTGGTAAAAATGATGACTAAATTCAACACATATATCTTTGATAAAACTAGCAGAAAAATATGTACTTAGAGCAGGGATGTCCAACCTGTGGGACATTCGCCATAAGTGGCGCATTGGATGCTTACAAGTGGCCACTTCTACCCATTCATTTCAGTGATTTTATATTTATTGCACGTCCTTTGCAAATGTGCTAAAAGTTTGATTTGTGTTTGTCCGATTTCTTTTTGTTAAAAATGCTGACGTGGTCCTTTTGGTTGACTGAGTGCTTAGTTAACTGGTAGACTGCATTGTGTTCTAATTTTTTATCACTGCATCGGAGAGAGCGTTTGTGTCTGGATTTCGTTAAATTAAGGTAAGAATAATTTAATGATTTACATTTCGCTGAATCGTAGCTTCAATATTATGAGTGCCTATACTAATTAGAGTCAGCATTATACCAGCTTTGTAATGTTGAGAGATTTATGACTGACATTATGATTAGGCCTACGAGTAAATTGTGTATAATATATATAACGTGCATCTAGTAGAAATTATATGACTATAATTACTTACACATAGCTTTTAAGTGCATTAACATTAGGAATATTTATAAACGTCAATTTATTTTATTTGAAGTCAAAAACTGCTCAAAATCTGTTGAACTGCTGTCAATCTGTTGATCCAGTGTTATATGTGTTGATTTGCTGTTGATCGATTACCGCTTTGCTATAATTTTACAATGTCTACCCGCCCTATCTCTCCTTTCTCAATAAAATCTTTCCAACTAAATTTTGACAGTTACAAAAGTAAGATAGGATCTTACTCTTTGTAGCATTGCTCTGTTGTTAAGCTCATTAGCATGCCACGTATAAAGTGAGAATATATTTCTGGTAAACAAGTATTTTTTTTTTATTTTTTGCAGTTTTTTTGGCCTTCATAGTGAAGAAGAATATGAGCAAAAGAAAGCAGGAAGTGATAGCAAGCGTCAATTTAATGAACTATGGGAGGATGAATTTCTATTCATTGGGAGTCCTTCAGGGAAACCAATGTGCATAGTTTGTGAAAGCACTCTCTCGTATAACAGAAGTTATGATCTTAGCAGACACAATAAGAAACACGAAACTGAAATAGAAAAAAAAACAGAAGTTAGTGCTTGACTCTGAGTTACGAAAAGAATATGTGGTTAAGTGTAAAAAAAGCTGCAATATTACCTACTGCATTAAATTAAAACCATCATTTGTCACCAAACACGTCCATTATTCGTTGAGGTCTATATATAATTTTTGCTAAGAAAAATGCTTGATTTGTTAAACCCTACTTTTGTTACAACAGATTGTATAAAGATTTAACTGTTTAATTAAGGCTAAGATCTTAAGAATCGCGAAGCATTTCTACAAGAAATGTAGAAAATGTTAAATAAATAAATAATATAATAATTATTAATTAGAATATGAGAATATTTCATGCAATACTGATTATCGTTTAATATTTTTAAATATTTCGTTAAACATTTTATTGATGAAATTGATTTTAATTATCTTTAATCACTCTTGCTAATTGTTCCCTTACATTTATAAATGCTTCTGTCGTTATTGGTTCTCTTTTCTCATAATATTCTGTTAATTTTGCGAAAATAGACAATTCCTTCTAATTTTCTACAAAAACATTCAATACTGACAAACTAAACAGATTTCTCAAATATAAAATCCAAATTCGCAAAATGGATTCAAAAGCAAGTAAACCGCTAGAGCATGAAACCCAAATTCAATCTCCAGATAAGTGAAATAATATCATCAAAGAAATGTTATATGCAAAATGGAATTAGTGTATTAAATTAGAGTATAAGTTTCTACGTAATAATTAGTTATTAATCAGAGTTATAAGGCATTAATTATGTATTAAATATGGGTACGTGGTCAAATAGTTAGAAATTTCGCTTGCCAACCATGAAACACGGGTTCGAATTTCACCATGGTCAATGTGATATTATAGGCATGGAGAAACAATCCTAGCGTGCAGCACACTTTGAAAAGAGTTGGAAAACATACCAGGGGTTGACCCAAGTGAGTGTAATTGGATAGACGGAAATATTTGGGGGCCATCGATGATTTGAGAGTACTGGCCTTGTTCGCGCCTTTGATCACACCAGATGACGTGCTCTCTCCCAGAAAATATAAATCAAATATAAACTACAGGTGGGCTGTTTGGGTGTTAAACAAACACAAATGTCCCTGAGTGGGCGTCCGCAAATGGTGTTGGTTAGACGCCTTAGTAGACAGGTATACTCAAATACGAGCAGCCAGTCATTGCTAATTATAGATATATAAAAAAAATCCGTTAGTATTTACAGATCTATAAGAATTCGGTGTTAATTCTAGATTTCTACTTACGGGTACTTTTTCGACATATCACCATTTCAAGAACATAAAAGTGGGAATTAATAGGTTAAGCCTTAAAATGCGCTATATACATGAAATTACCAACGCTATTCCTCTGACACCTCATCAGCAAACATTGTATTGGGATCATTATTTTTTTTTCTGAACGGAAACCTTGCAACTATTTCTCTCATGCGAAAACATCATCGTTCATTGTCATTAAACAGCATGACAGATGTTTGTAGTTGCAGACATTTTTTTTCAAATGCCCATTAATAGGTAGCATGAATTGTGTTCCTTAGTCTAGATCTAATAATTGTGTCATTGATATTAACTTTTGCAGATATCTGCATCTGCTTAGTTTTTGAATCTCATGACACTCATTGAAAATCAAGATATGATTTAACATTTTTGTAGGAGCAATATGTAATACACTTGCTATAAATTAAAACCAAATGACCAAAACAATTCTGATTTAATTGCAGTTTGGCTTTCAAATAAACATTATCATACACAATAACAGGTCTTTCTTTATTACTCGTCAAATGATTCAGCGATTCATATATATATATATATATATATATATATATATATATATATATATATATATATATATATATATATATGTATGTATGTATGTATGTATGTATCCGATGCAATGAGAACGTAAATAATATATACATTCGAACGTTCACAGCATTAATTCAAAAGAATGATCGATACCGATAGTAGAGCAATACTTATTTATTATAATTTTTCATATATAAATAATTGAACTTTTGAACAACACCCAATTATTAAATCAAATATTTGAAACCACCATTTTGTAGATATATTAAAGATCTAACATTACAGTCTTGCTAAATTCTTAAATACATAACTCTAAACGTTTAAAATTATAACTCACCTCCTTTTATATACTTCTTACCCTCTTATATACCTCTCCACTAATTTATCATAGATTATGATTCTTAATTTTTTTTGCGTATAAATAATACTAGTAATACTTCCAGGCCAATTGATTTACACCCACACTTATTCTACACGTTATAGTGTACGACATTAGGTAAAAATGCGCTTATAAAATTTATATTAATGTTCCATAATTTTATATACTTTTCTACTTATATTTTAATTTCTAAATCAAAACTGTTTTTTTGTAAATCCGAATAACTTTTGTATTAAACATACCAAGAAGGAATCACCACCTCTAAATTTATTAATTTAGAAAAGACTTTCATTGATTACAAAATTGGTAGTGAAAATTCTAACCTAAATATATGCAATTCAGCATGAGCTTGTTTTTTTTTAATAACCAAAAGGCATTCCCAATTACTACTATAACTATCCTTTGAATTCATCCCTCCTACCTCTTTCATCGTATATTTATCTCCTATTCCCACCTTTCCTCCCCCATGCCTCAATCTTAGAAGGCTTGGAAATGCAGTGTCAAAACTTTTAACCGTTGTTATCGAAAAGGAATATTTCTAGTCTGGCCCTCACTTTAACACCTCACCTGTCCATTACGAGACTGCTATCAACAAGCGCTATTGTTTCATTCCGTCATATTTTTGCTTTATGTATATCTTTTTCTCAAACAAATGGGAAAAAAAGGAGGAGACGTTTCACATACGGCTTGCTTAAAACAGAATTTTTTATAACCATTCTAGTTCTCACCAGTCGAGGAGCAATTTAAATGCACTAAACGAAGTTTATTTTTGTCTATATGAAAAAATTATAATATATATATATATATATATATATATATATATATATATATATATAACACGTCCGTCTTTTAAAACAATTTCTTCGGATATCAAATTAAAGCGGGCAATACTACTATTATGTGAAAAATAGAACGTTTTGAAAGGTTTACCTGTTTTAGTCTATTTTTCTCTGGTCTGTCACTTGAACGACTTCAGTGTATATCACTGCCAGTTATATGAGATAACAATCTCAATAAAGAATTCCATATACGATTTGGCAAATTAAAGAGGTTCTTTTATATCTCTTTCTGAATTGGCGTTGTGTGGTTCAAATCTAATCTGTCTTGTGCTATAAGATATCTGTTGTAGCAACCCAGTGTCCAGAGTTTATCCGGTGTTATTTATGGTTAAGCTGTTTTATACCCGGTTAGGTCTCGCTTTTATTTTTCTTTATAGAAAGTTCAAGGGCCAATGAAAGATACTAAATACTGTTTTTCTTTGAGCTGTAAGATTCAGAGGAGCAGTTTATTCAAATATGTGAGAAAGATAACGGCTGGCCGTAGACTTGAAGAGTTTAAAATTTTAGTGATCATGAAAGCATCCTTTTCACAAAGTAAAAGTTCTTGTGGAGTTCTAACAAACTCGAACTTACTCCTTACTAAAAGGAATACAAAGGGAATTTGAAATTTGAGATTCAGCTCAGTATGCGTGATGCGCCTTATGAGGAATAATTAGATTAGGTAGCGGACTAAAGAATGTAACTCGTCTGAATATTTTCCATGTAAATAGCGATAGCGTAGCGACAGGCTTGCATACTTTCAAACTGTGATCTGTGCGAATGAGCGATCACCAGATGCTATCAATATTATTACTTTGATAACTGCACTAGCAGTATAGATATATATAGGACCAGTCTACGCCATTGTCCTAAATTATCACTGACTCGACAGGAAATATCATCCGTTACTTATGATATTTTTGTTTATATCTGCTGGGTTTTTAGTGACTATTCCCACGAGAAAGATCTTTGTAGAGGAAGCCAAATTATCACCGCTACTCCGACAATGTGTTAGTTTTTCATGAGTTTCGTGTTACTAGTATCACTCATAGCGTGACCTGACAAAATAATTTAGTGCTCAGAAAACATTTTCTTTAAGTATATTATTTACATAATTCGGACTATTTTCCTCATATTTGTCGCCATATTTATTACGACGTTTCGGCCGTTGTACGCTCCGGCCTTCGTCAGGTGGTTGGAATGTCAAACTGAACCTTTTATTTCGTTCACTGGGGTACACTGTACTAGTTCCATGTGTCATATCTAATGGATGTCAGTTATCAGTTATTTCCTGTTAATTTTTCCCACTGAAAGTTCTCCACTGCCTTAACCGGTTATTGAACTCACACACTTTGGGTTCTGTCACTGGATTTAACCAACGCCTTTATCCACTCTGCCATGTGTCCTTGAGGCCAAAGAATAATGTAAATAATGTACATAATACCTCATCTCGGAAATATAGACAGATATTTTCTTTAAGATTTATCAAGATACTCCTCAATGGATATATGTATATTTAAATAACATAATGGTGTTTCAGTGCGGGAAAACGAAGAATAATTTACTTAATTCGTTGGATTGTTTTGCCGACAAGAAAATCCCATCCCCTGAATATTCTAGCTTTTATATATATATATATATATATATATATATATATATATATATATATATATATATATATATATATATATATATATATATATATGTATATATATATATATATATATATATATATAAGTATATATATGTATATATATATATATATATATATATATACACATATACATATGTATATATATATATATATATATATATGTATATATATGTATATATATATATATATATATATATATATATATATATATATACATATACATATATATATATATATATATATATATATATATATATATATATATATATATATATATATATATATATATATATGGCAGCATTTCTACATTGAGGTATTAATATTCATTCTGTATGCAGCCATTTTCCTTCATATATATACACAAAATGCTACCATCATATCACAAATTAAAAGAAAAATATATAAATTTCGAAAATTAGAAAATTAAAATTTCTGCATAATTTTATATTGCTCTTTCGTTTTGTGCTTATACGAAATGTTTAATATATTAAGAGAAAATTAGATAATATAAAACTAAATTAATTCAACTGATTTGAATGTCAAATATTCTTGATGGCATTATTTAATTACCAGAGGCACAATATCCATATTTGCCAGGGTTATTCAGTTAATGTATTTAATCCATAAGGCAGTGTGATACGCATCACACAATCCGAGATTGGTTATTTAACATGATTTTCAAAAGATAATGCCTGAGGTTATACGGTTCAACGTTCTTCATTCTTTTGAATGCCCTATTTTAATATTGTATAGAATATATTTATTTTTATATCCACACTTTCAAAAGAAGTACAAAATCTCCTATTTGAGTAAGAGGCAAAATATGCTAGGGGATAATACGACGAGAATATAATTTCTAGAAGAAGGATTATCTCTTGTCACCATGCTGAAAATAGTATAACAACTTCCTCTTAAACAAGAGGGCTGCGAAGCTAGGAATCAGACTACAATAAATGCGTCTATATTAAATAGAAGAATGATAGCATACAAATTTGTACTTCCGTATTTCATTGCATAACATATCTCATTTATTATAGCAATATTATGGAATTATATAAGTTACAAGCTTGCCGAGCCTATTTAATCACATTTGTCTGTAAAATTTGGAACTAATTTGTTTTAGATATTTTTGGGAAAAATGTCTAATATCCAAACATATATAATAAAACTCCACGTTTTTCATTCTAACTCGTTCGCGCGTTTGCCCTATTGCTCTTTGTTTTAAGAAAACAAATGTTTATGATACTCCACATTTTCCTTTAATTTCTTGTTGACAGCAATATTTACTCCTTAAAATCCTTATACTATTTGTCCCTTATTCATTTCCTCAAATATTTTAAAATAGTTTTTCCTGTGCTATTCTCTGTTTCTCATGGTTATATGTTAAAAATATCATGCTAGTTAACTTTCTCAGTTTTTTGATTATGCATCCGAAGTATTTCAACTGACTCTTTCTAAATAATATTTTATTTCTAGATTATATTCTCCATGTGCCTTCTTTTTTATTTGCTCTTAATAATATTCTCACTTCACTTTAATATTTGCACTTTACTGGTCTTTCCGTTATCTCTAACGTAACTATCCGGTTTTCACAGCCATGGATTTTCGGGGTTATAATGATTTACAGATAAGTGTTATAATAATTAACCAATATCTGGAGGAGAAGTGGTGTATTTATACCTTTATCAATTTACGCGTATGTGAATGTAAAGAATGCGACTTGAATTGCAGACTCGGCTCCCTGATTTCCAATTTTGAGCCGTTTCTATTAAACCTCCCGGAAATCGTAACTTACACGGAGGAATATAATATGGAATGAAAAATGCAGGCATCCCTCGATTAATGCACATTCGAATAATGTTTTTCGATTAGCGCGCTAACATTTTTATATACCAAAATTCGATACATTATATAATACTCGATTAGAACGTTAAAACAGTCTTCAGTTTAACCGTACTAATTGAAAATTGATTTTTATAGGTATCGATTAGCCGCACTAATTGAGGGATTCTCACACTAAGAAAGCACAGTTAAGAAAGAAAATTTTTAAGTCTTCAGGGAACCAAATTCGGCAGAAAACTGGAAAGAGAATTAATGAAGTCAAGCAGCATAGACAAAGTGCTTAAATGTGGAGATAAACGAAAAATTAAAGTAATGTCATACAATCAAAACCAGCGGTTTAAATAAGTCCTTTTCTAAGTGTTGAGTCTTGACTCATTGTTGAATCTCGACTAATGCATGGAATAATAATGCAACACAAAATGTACTTAGAACAAGAATGTATTATAACAAGAAATTGTACACAATATTTACATATAGTATTTCTGTATATTTCTGGGAAGACGTTCCTGGAGAATGTGTTGACTAAGTCGCAGTCGGGCAGAGTCTCTAGCTGGATCTCTGTATTCGCTCCCCTGTCTTCCGGTACCAACCATTATTTATATAGTCGGTAGTCACCTATGCAGATTAGGTGGATCCTACCACAACACTAAGACATTTTTTTAATCATATTTAGACCCGGATCAAATTAAACTAAAGATGCTCACTGAAAGAGATCATATACCAATATACATCCGATCATTAGAAAGTCCCTCTCCAAACATGAACAATAATGATCAAGAATAATTGAGAAAGCTATTACAAAAACTAAAGGCCACGAAATGACATTGAAAATGGACTTTTAAAAATAGTATACTCTCTCCTCGAATTCTATTTCATGAATGGAGTCTAGAAAGCATCCCCCAAATTTATCAGACATTAATGCACTAGAAAAAAGGAAATATAGTCATCAAGTCTCAAAAATACAGACTGTATAGTTAAATTATCAATGGCTATTATATTATCTAGGCTCTCGTCGTTTTATAAAATCATCTCCTCCTACGCAGTATGGTTTTCCTGCTAGTAAATGATGCCAAGATGGTATAAATGGCATCAAACAACTCCAATAAATTGTTGACCTGTTTCATAGGAAAGAGTGTACCTGCGTTGCCGACCTCACGGCAGCATATGATCACATCAATAGAGGATTCCTTTTTCTCTTTCATTTCCAATTTCCGAATCCACTGAATACATCGTTTTGATATAGGAACTATATCAATCTACAAAATCTTACATATCTAGTGAGGACCCCAATAAAGAAGTATTTCGGGCCTCATCAGGAATAAATCACGGAGGCCATAAAACCTTCAGTCTGTTTAATCTCATGTCAGACTACACCTTGCGTATATACAAGCACAGATATGAAGAGATGGGCACTAAACATTTAAGCATTTCACACCACACTCCAAAGAAATTAACCAGTAGAAGATCTTGATTTCCCTCTCAAGGATAATGTACTGATAAAGTGGGGGCATTGTTGATTGCATAGTTATTTATATTTGGAATAATAATGGCCTTGAACAGAAAATCAACATCCTCTATGATTTGTTCCAAGAAATAGTACTCAAGATAAACCTTTCCAAAACAAAAACCATGAATTAGAATGAAAGCAGTGGTCGTACACTTACTGAATCCACCATAACATTTCAGGATATGGAATTAATAAATACCTTAAAAAACAAAAAGAAATACCTCTGCGCCAATATCAGTCATAACAAATTTTCTATGGAAGACAAGAAATAGAAGATCATGAAATATATCTAGTTTGGGCCAACACTGCTATTTATTACAAAATCCAAATATTAACATATGAAGTCAAGTTATATCCAAGTTTTATGTCATGCATAGAGTCCAATTGTTTCCAATTGCTTTCTCTGGTCAATGATTAAAAATGGCTTTTCGGGAATAAAACCACAGACTGGCGTGACAGAATCAGAAACAAAGATCTGTCCAAATTTACAGAAACCACATCATATGAAAACTTTCAGTAGCTGTAATAGGAGAAAAGGTAATTGAACATAGATCATGTTAAGCCAGTGTTAGTTTCAATGAACACCTCAAATAGTTACAAAACCAAAACATTAACCTATAAACATGAGTCATGTTCTTAAATAGCTATTCCAGATCAAGACAGTTTTCGTATGAATGTCATGAATTTCGCCAAAACTCTTCAGAAATATTTAAACTCTCAGCGATATACAAATGCTTTCTGACATCAGTGGTGAAAAATGACTTTGAGCGAGTGAAGCCTGAGTGTCTTGGAAATGGTCATCCTACTTTGAACATTGTAGACTTGTGGTATAGAATCAAAATAACAGAAACGAGATCCCTGGAGGACCTTCAACCGCAGCAACAGCTAAAATGGATAACATATGTAACACAAATAGAAAATAATGACATAACCAAGATGTTATAATTCCATACGTTTTCAAAGAATATAAAGGAGACACCATGAATTGGATAACTGACTTAAGAACCTGATTAAAATGATTTAATTGAAATATTTTATATTTCAAGCTACAGTAATTCTGCCTGCTTCGTCAATAAATGCAAAATATTTCCTTGTAGGGAAACGCCTAATGTTTCTATTACAGCACCAGTTATTTTCAAATGATAATCTATCTAGATAGTGAACAGTGTTGCTTAACTACGGTAACCGAACGAAAACCGGTGTTTCAACGTGATATGCCTGTAATTCTGGTTAATATGAATATGTATATTTTTTTTATTTCTAAACGTTTATATTTTTTGATATATATGATTCACAGGGAATCAAATAAGCTGTAATGTTTTGCCTGTCATACAAGAATAGTCAACGAGTAAGAACGACATTCCATATGACTGGGATCTAAATTCTATCATCATTAATGCCATCATTCTAAAGACTCTATTTATGGCTGTAATAGAAATGTATATTAAGGAAGATTTGTGTTTCCAGTGATGGTTTGTATTCTGCGTTCGAGCAAATGCGAAAAATCCTATTTTAATGTCAGATATTTTGAAGCAATAAATAAATATTCATTTATGTAGGTTGCATGAATTCTTAATGAAAAAATGTCTAACGTTCTTTATAAATATATATATGTGTGTGTGTGTGTGTGTGTGCATTCTGACATAATATTCTGATTTATTCTGACATAAATAGCGTGAAAAAATCATAATCTTTCCATTATATAGATAGCAATTCGAAACAGTGCCTTACCTAGATTTGAACCCACATTCTTTAAGCTGCGGAATATAAATATATGACAGCTTAGACAATAAACTGTCAACATATATGTTATAAGTGCATGAATATGAGTTTGTTTATTGGGAACCTGGTAAATTAATATATTGTGCTTGGTTAAAATCATTTATAAGATACCCAATCCTTTTCAAAGTTTCTGACGATTCATAATGACAAAGTCATGTAGAATATCAATAAAACTTTTTCTGCGTCGTAGCTTTGAAAAAGGCTGTATTAAAAATACAAATACACTACAGACAAATATATTAAAACAACCACATAAAGAATTCGTGTTTCGTATTTCGACAGAACTGTTTTGTCGTCATTAGAGCACATTCAGAATATCATTTGAAAGAACTTGAGAGCTTACATATCAAATGTAAGTAAATCTCCCTCTGAAAAAGAAGCAGTTGCTGTTATATCTCATATCTCTTTGTTTGTGTCTCCTTTTGCTGACTGTCTTCAGTAATTTGTCCACGTAATATTATTTACTCATTTTGTACAATTTGGTATTGTTTTTTGTCCTCGTTCGTGCTTTGACGAGTACCGAAAAATAAGTAGTTTCCTTGTACTTTTGTTTCAAATATTTGAATATTTACAATTCTTTCTTTTTACCATATATTTCCTTGTCATTATTTCCTTTAATTTAATATAATTTTCTATATTATATTTTGATATGTATATAGTATAAAGTCAGGTTATAAAGATATAAGAATATTCTGTATACACAATTAATAAATTTCATATCTCTTATTACTTGGTAGAATACAAACTGTCATTAAATCAAATATACACGACATATCCACCCCGGAAATTAAATTATAAACACAATTACCATTGAAAGGTAATGCGTTGAAAAATGACTGCAATTTCTGCCTGAATGTCTGGGCTAAGCAATTATTTACACTGTTTACATTCGGATTAATTTCCTCATCTTTGTTGCACTTATCACAACATTGTGATCTCCCATGTATAGCGATCTGTGTAATCTACAAATTATTCTGAAGTGAACCATTTATTTAATCTGGTGGGTAGACGTTTCTCGTTCCACTGCTTATATCTAGGGATATCTTGTCTTGTTCTTACTTTCAGAACTGCTCAATTATAGCTCGCACATTTCCTTTCGGCGGCCGCGGGATCTCAGCATGTCAAGTAATTGTAAGATCAATCCCTGGACTGGAGAGTGCGCACTTAAACACAGTAGAAACTGCTGAGCAATAACTGAGGAAACGATTCGTCACGACCGCTGGGTGAAGCATCAAATTGGACAAGAAATATCCGAATAAAATAAGATTTTACTAAGCAAAATAATACTCGAATCAGAAAAATAAAGAATGCAGCAAGACCTGGATAAGTATTACAGTTAAGAATTTCAAAGGATCAAATCTTGCCATATACGTAAATTCTCATGGATGAAAGAATAGTGTTTGTGCAGCAAAATGGCGGTAAGGGCAGTCGTCAATATCAGTAATCGACAGATGAGTGTTTCTGTGGAATCAGTGTTTAGCTAGTTGGTATTCCATTGAAAGCTATAGTCAGCTAAATGAACTCAGCATGTCACCTACTTTACAAATTCCTAGTGGATATAGTCAACTCATAAACAGGGAATTCCTCGCTATATGTCAGAAACTCGGGACTTTTTTGCTCAATTGAACAAAAGGGGCTATCATCCATATAATCGGATAGTAAGCTTGGATGTGGTTAATCTGTTCACCAGAATTCCTACATTTGAGGACCTGACAGCGATAGGAAACTGACTTTAATCATATCTCAACATGGGAGAATGTACTAACTTTCCAATAGATGATGTGATGAAAATGTTGACATTCCGTGTACAGACAACACTCTTCTTCTAACTAGAGTCTGAAATGAATTAACCAGAAGAAAGCTTCGCTCTGCATTCTTCCTGATCACCAGTGATGGCGTACATAATATGGTATACGTCGAGGAAATTACTTTAAGAATGACATCACTGTAGCCAGCAGTATGGGAGAAATACTTAAATGACACACTCGTCCTCGTACAGCTAGACCATGTGAACTCAATTAATAATCATCTAACCGTCCGAGATGTACTAATTACTTGCACAAACAAAACACAAATGAATCATCACCGAACAATACCTCAACTTCAAATCCCACTATCCATAGTGTGTGAAGAATTGGATCGTTCGATACCTACAGCACCAGGCAAAAAGCATGGTGTCTCAGAAACATACCAACAAGGAATGATCATCCAACCCTTCAGATATAGCATCGGGGTTTGCAAATGGAAACTGGAGAGTCAAGTTGAGTGACCCCAAGATTGCCACGGTCTGTCTTCCTGATGATAAGCATATATTAGAAAAGTGTCAGAAGATCTAGTGTCCATACAACACCAGGACCATATCTAGCTTGAGCTCCAGTCTGCTAAGAAATCTTCGGCGAGTAAAGCCTAACACGGGTTGGAGAAGAATTTGACTAAAAAACGTGTGTATTGTATTTCTTGCAGTTGTGGAAAAGTATATGAAGGTGAAAGAAGACACATTCTAAATGTAAGGCTGAAGGAAAATCAAAAGGTTGTTTCCACATTCTCCTCATTATGCAACATTGTTTTCTAGATTGAACTTTGTTCAGCAAAGGTATTTTCATAGTTTTTTCTAAATATGTCTTTGATTAACTTTAATTCCTGTTCTTTCCCTCTACCCCTCTCTCATTAACTTTATTTTCTCTTTAGTTTTCATTGTTTGCATTTTATCGTTCTCTTTTTCTTTTCTCTCTCCTTATCTTTTCCTTTCTATTTTTCTTTTCTCTCTCCTTTTCTTTTTCTTTCTCTTTTTCTTTTCTCTGTCCTTTTCTTTTTCTTTCTCTTTTTCTTTTCGCTCTCCTTTTTTTTCTTTCTATTTTTCTTTTCGCTCTCCTTTTCTTTTTCTTTCTCTTCTTCTTTTCTCTCTCCATTTCTTTTTCTTTCTATTTTTCTTATCTCTCTCCTTTTCTTTTTCTTTCTCTTTTTCTTTTCGCTCTCCTTTTCTTTTTCTATCTCTTTTTCTTTTTTCTCTCCTTTTCTTTTTCTTTCTATATTTCTTTTTCTCTCCTTTTCTTTTTCTTTCTATTTTTCTTTTCTCTCTCCTTTTCTTTTTCTTTCTCTTTTTCTTTTCTCTCTCCTATTCTTTTTCTTTCTATTTTTCTTTTCTCTCTCCTTTTCTTTTTCTTTCTCTTTTTCTTTTCTCTCTCCTTTTCATTTTCTTTCTATTTTTCTTTTCTCTCTCCTTTTCTTTTTCTTTCTATTTTTCTTTTCTCACTCCTTTTCTTTTTCTTTCTCTTTTTCTTTTCTCTCTCCTTTTCTTTTTCTATCTATTTTTCTTTTTTCTCTCATTTTCTTTTTCTTTCTCTTTTTCTTTTCTCTCTCCTTTTCTTTTTCTTTCTCTTTACTTTTCTCTCTCCTTTTCTTTTTCTTTCTCTTTTTCTTTTCTCTCTCCTTTTCTTTTTCTATCTATTTTTCTTTTTTCTCTCATTTTCTTTTTCTTTCTCTTTTTCTTTTCTCTCTCCTTTTCTTTTTCTTTCTCTTTTTCTTTTCTCTCTCCTTTTCTTTTTCTTTCTCTTTTTCTTTTCTCTCTCCTTTTCTTTTTCTTTCTATTTTTCTTTTTTCTCTCCTTTTCTTTTTCTTTCTCTTTTTCTTTTCTCTCTCCTTTTCTTTTTCTTTCTCTTTACTTTTCTCTCTCCTTTTCTTTTTCTTTCTATTTTTCTGTTGTCTCTCCTTTTCTTTTTCTTTCTATTTTTCTTTTCTCTCTCCTTTTCTTTTTCTTTCTCTTTTTCTTTTTTCTCTCCTTTTCTTTTTCTTTCTCTTTTTCTTTTCGCTCTCCTTTTCTTTTTCTTTCTCTTTTTCTTTTTTCTCTCCTTTTCTTTTTCTTTCTATTTTTCTTTTTTCTCTCCTTTTCTTTGTCTTTCTATTTTTCTTTTCTCTGTCCTTTTCTTTTTCTTTCTCTTTTTCTTTTCTCTCTCCTTTTCTTTTTCTTTCTATTTTTCTTTTCTCTCTCCTTTTCTTTTTCTTTCTATTTTTCTTTTCTCTCTCCTTTTCTTTTTCTTTCTCTTTTTCTTTTCTCTCTCCTTTTCTTTTTCTATCTATTTTTCTTTTCTCTCTCCTTTTCTTTTTCTTTCTCTTTTTTCTTTTCTCTCTCCTTTTCTTTTTCTTTCTCTTTTTCTTTTTTCTCTCCTTTTCTTTTTCTTTCTCTTTTTCTTTTCTCTCTCCTTTTCTTTTTCTTTCTCTTTTTCTTTTCTCTCTCCTTTTCTTTTTCTATCTATTTTTCTTTTCTCTCTCCTTTTCTTTTTCTTTCTCTTTTTTCTTTTCTCTCTCCTTTTCTTTTTCTTTCTCTTTTTCTTTTCTCTCTCCTTTTCTTTTTCTTTCTCTTTTTCTTTTTTCTCTCCTATTCTTTTTCTTTCTATTTTTTCTTTTTTCTCTCCTTTTCTTTTTCTTTCTATTTTTCTTTTCTCTCTCCTTTTCTTTTCTTTCTCTTTTTCTTTTCTCTCTCCTTTTCTTTTTCTTTCTATTTTTCTTTTCTCTCTCCTTTTCTTTTTCTTTCTATTTTTCTTCATCACTTTCACTTTTTTATGTTTCTCTTTAAACGTTTATCTTTCTTTCTTTCTTTCTATTTTTCTTCATCACTTTCACTTTTTTATCTTTCTCTTTAAACGTTTCTCTTTCTATCTTTCTATTTTTCTTAATCACTTTCACTTTTTTATGTTTCTCTTTAAACGTTTCGCTTTCGTTTTTCTTTCCTTCTTTCTTTCTTTCTTTCTTTCCTGAATTTTGCCGTCCATACCTTGATATATGTATTTGTATGTTTTTATTATATTTTATATTTACAAGATCGTTTCTTATTACATTCATTTGTACTCAATGATATTTATGTTTCTATCGCCGCTTCTATCACTTTTATGATTTTCCTTAACAAATATCTTCTTTCTTTACTTCAAATTCAAATAATTCTCTTCACTAATTGATGATTCCATCTTCGTTTCAATGGAAGTTTGAGAAAGATTATGAGATTTTCTATCATTATGTATTTTTATTCTCAAATCCCCGAAGTTAATACCTTACTCAAATGACCATTAAAAGCAATAAGCCCCAAACATTATCTAGGTCAACATTCATCTCTGCAATTGTATATGAATATATTAAATATACTGATATTTTCTTTTTTCTGTTAACTTCTTACTCTTCTTATTTTTCGATCTACATACATTCTCGTTTATTAAGTTGCCCTCTTAACTGCAAACGGAGTTCCATCAAACCAACATATCTCAGCGTAACACTAATGCAATATTATTTCCTAATACTCTCCTACTGAAGATATCAATCCGATTTCAAGCTTATTTCAAGACTTTCCTAACACCAATTAAATTTATATGTGTTTTAAAATATTCGCTTTACGTCT
The DNA here is from genome assembly GCA_964036315.1 of Acanthosepion esculentum. NCBI lineage: Eukaryota > Metazoa > Mollusca > Cephalopoda > Sepiida > Sepiidae > Acanthosepion > Acanthosepion esculentum. The sequence continues at coordinate 113,141,996 of OZ038481.1, forward strand.
TAAACATGCATACACACTACTGGAGCAAAATAAATACCATATATATATATATATATATATATATATATATATATATATATATATATATATATATATATATATAGGGCAAATTTTCGCGATTTTATATTTTTAATTTCGCGCATATATGTCGTTTGAATATTATTTTGTTTAGTGCACGGTACAGTAGAGCCAGTTGGACGCCTTCCAGAAGACGATGGGGACCATGACACAATTCACTCAGTTAAAATGATGTACTACTTGGCATTTGCACCGGGATCTGCAATAAGAACATTTCAAAGTCTTGAGGTCTAAAACCTGAGGAGAGTGCAGAGGATGCGGAAAGAGACGAGATACGTTTGATCGGAAAACTCTGATGAGAAAGGACTTACGAAGTTTTTCTTGAGGGCCTAAGTATCAAGAGGGAGAACTACATAATGTACCTTGATGAGTTAATGCTGCCCAGTTTCAACTGGGTTTCTGCTGAAAGAATATATTTCTGGCAACAAGACTCTGCAACATGCTACACTTGCAGGATAACTGAGTCATGGGTGTCTGACAATTTCTGCGAACACATAACACCTGACATCTCGTCATCTAACTCGCCAAAGTGATGCCCCATTGATTATTATGTGTGGAGTGCATTTGAGCGAGATTCCAACAATAATCATTGTAACACCAAAACTGCACTGAAGGTATGGATTACAGCAGCATTCACCATCTTAAACAAGGAGACCTCCAGAAGAATTGCAGGAGATTGCGAAGTCGTCTAGAGACCGTGGTTGAAGACAACTGCGATTTTATTGACTACATTTACGCTTTCGTATTTCCAGATATGGTTGTGTAACTTTGGTATATATATGGTAAATTGACCTATCAGTGTTATTTTCTTTTTTGGCGTAATTTAAATGAAAATTCACACATAGCGCCCTACATATATATATATATATATATATATATATATATATATATATATATATATATATATATATATATATATATATATATATATATATTGCCGTTTCATAAACAGAGTATAGATTTCATGTGGCAATCAGAATCAAAGCGACCATTCTGAAGCAGATCTATAGATGTGTATATAACCCGATGGAAAATTAGTCCAAACCAGAATGGATGAACTAATCTTGTCCATTATCCGATGCTACATTTAAGCAACTAGCTGGCGACATTAGACAGTTCCTTTTGTCTTCATATAATTAAAAAATATGGACCGTTTCTTTCTCCACCATTGTAAGCAGTATGCGTATACATTTGAAATCATATACCTTCTTTCACTCATATTGTCAAACAAGCGGCTACCTCATTTCGATACATCAATCGGTATACATGCATACACACACACAAACACAAACACACACACATATATATATATATATATATATATATATATATATATACACATACATATATATATATAATATATATATATATATATATATATATATACATACATCTATACATACATACATAGTTACTTCCTCTCGGAGAGACATCAGGTATCAGACCGTCTGTGGGTCTGTGTGTGTGTGTGTGCGTATGTGTGTGTGCGTATGTGTGTCTGTGTGTGTAAGAGAGAGTTTCGTATCCGACTTTGACACGTGAACTCTTGAAACTAATAACATGCTGTTATATAAATCTTTATATTCGGCAGAATTATATTCTATTATATAAAGAATTATTTTATATTCTTTTCGTCATTATATAAGGCGATATATACCAAAACAAAATATGCAGATATATGGAGGTTACAGACGTTGTCAGACTTTACTCTCCACAAATACTCTATCGTCTTACTGTGTTTCCCTCACACGATGCTAACAGACTTATAAAACAGTTCAGCTCATCGTGTACATTTTCTTAATCTTCCTACTTCGAATATTGCCATGGGAAAGCCGTTACTTCTTGCATTAATCATATTGTTTCACTGAGGAAATATGTGGCACTACCTCACAATAATTTCTGCTTTATTGAACGATGTTTCGGCTTGTTTTGGGGGATTTTCTTAACTATTCATTTCTAATATTTTTTTATTTACAATATTTTTCTGTCGGTAGAGTGATACTTAATACTACATTTGAAGCCAAAATGCAGTTGATGAATTTTAAGTCATAATAACATTAATTTTAATCTGGATAATTGATATTTCATAATCATCTATCATTTTAAATAAATTCATTTTGAGAAACTGATAAATTCTCTTCATTGTATTAAACAATCTTCAGCCAATTCTCATTTTCTTTCTAGACACAGGGTGGAAATATATTGATTAGGCTTCTAGAAGTTCGATTAAAATCTAATCTGAAACGAACTTTGTCTTATTTAAGGTTGTGCTTTTATCCTGAATGGTAACCACATGAGAATTCAAGGTTTCATATAATATTCATATTTCTTGCATACCAATTCCAAAACGTTTCTGTCCATAGTAAAAAAAAAACGATTACAACCCTGTGACTCTTGATCAACTGTACTTGATTTCTTTGTATGTAATGATTTAAATGATTCCACGCTTAGTCTCATTTCCGCTTTTGATAATTGAAATGCTTGTAATATATTCAAAAATAAATATTACTTTCTCGGTAGCATATGTAACGTAACTGATGTCAAAAGTTAGGTTCGTATATTGATTTAATATCTATAGCAATTTTGGCATAATTTATGGGCATCAGTTTCAGAGAGTTGACAACTCACATTACACATTTTTGGTGGTAATTTTATTCATTATCGGCTATATTCCATTGTATATTAGTTATATTTACATACTATGATATTGATTGAAAAATGTTCTAATATATATATATATATATATATATATATATATATATATATATATATATATATATATAAACAACAGCCACCTGCGCTAACGCAAACTACTTCAGTAAAATGAAAGTAGCACTTCAGCTGATTGCCATTTGTTTACATTCGTAAAAACAATACGCTAGATTTAGCTGTGTAACTCTGCCGATTGAAGATAGCTCAGTAGTAGAAGCTCTGACTGACACCAAATCGGTTAGGTTCCAATCCTGGCTTAACGCATTCGTACATCTAGTCGCACTGAGGAGGTGTGATACAGCGAAACAGTAATGTATGCGAATGGCATATATATGGATCTATTTTTAAACTAACAATTTTTTTTATTACATGTTTTGACTTGCGCACTCGAGAAACCTTAATAAAGAAAATTTGCTCTTCAGCAGGACACCAATTTTTGTCTTCCTTTGTAGGAGAAACGTTGGTGCCTTCGTCCACAGAGATTGAAAATAAACATCCATAACTTTTGTATTATTCTCTCAAATTACACAAATATCTCGGACATTAACAAATAATGTCGTATTTAGTGTCTCTGAAAATTATAGAATATAAAACAACTTTGATAAAAAATTATACCTACTTTATTGACGAAAACAATGTCGTTCTGAACATTTTGGCTGCAACTGTGTATATATATATATATATATATATATATATATATATATATATATATATATATATATATGTGTGTGTGTGTGTGTGTGTGTGTGTGTGTGTGAACATTGAAGTCAACACTTAGACGCTACAGTCTGTTTCATGCGAGGCCAGGACGATTGCGTCTAACATGAAACAGCCTGTCGCCTCTAAGTGTTAACTTCAATGTTCACTTTATATTTACACACACTCTATCTCTGATATTGAGCACTTTATCCCATAAATATAGCACAACTTAACACTATATTTCTTCATACACACACACACACACACACACACACACACATATATATATATATATATATATATATATATATATATATATATATATATATATATATATATATATATATATATATAGTCGTCATCCACAGACAGACTGCTTTGCTTTATCACAGCTCATCAGATTTCTTGAAGTCGGGATCGAAACCCGCCTGATTTGAAATCACTCGGAGAATCTGCCCCTAAGCTATTAGCGCAAAGTAGAGACGGAGGTGAAATTTAGCATTATTATTTTCAAACACACCAGTGACCGAGAGATCTGAATTCATTTAGATGAAAATGCAGCGCTTGCCTTAATAAATGCAATATCAACATTAAGTAGTCGCTGAGAGGACCTGAAGGGATCACACTGAAATAAATAGACATAATATGTCCAGATTATTCAAACATGCTTCAATGAAGATATGCTACATAAATATGCATACATACATGATGTTTTCCTTATTTCATGATTCCCTTGACTAGAATCAAATTAATGGCTATGTATTCCACTAATCCCCACTGATCTCAGTCAATTCTTCACAGTTGAGAGCCACACTGTTTGCTGTCGTGAGAAATTAATTTTCCCTGTCAAATCTTTTTTTATGTTTTCTTTTTTATTTCTTTTGTACCCAATTATCGAGTGCTTATGTTGAGCAGCATTTGTCAGTTTTAGTGATCCACCTCTCATTCTGTAAAAACTTGCACCTTTTTCTAACGTCTTTGTTAGAAATATTACACCCTATTCAAATTCTTGACAATTTCTCTTAACAGTAGCCTTGTCTGAATAAAATTTAAACGTTTGATCTCACCTAAATGCCTAGATGCTTTGATTTCCTGCAAATTCAAAATTGGATAAATATATAAAAACAAATAGTTTGTTCATTAGAGTTACACGTGTTTTGTTTACAGAATTCGTCAGTGGTGAGTTAACATTTAGTACTTGAATTAATATTTAGTTGAAAATGTTGGTAAACTCAAAATTTCTCCTGAGGGGTTGATGGTGAAACAGGATACAATATTTCCCATGAAACAATATTAATGATTTACCGACAGTTATTGTGGACAGAGGAATCTAACGTTGAACATTTGGTGGCAAGATGATCAAAGAAAAATACAGAATAATAATAGGCATGTAACTCTTTGCGTTTTATTTACTTTATCATGTTGCTTGGTTTATGATTAAATATTATTTATTAATGATTTTTTTTGTTCTTGAGACTTTCTTTACCTTATTCAATATTGTAATGTTTTGCCATTCCCTCACCTAAAAGAGGACAAAAAGAAAAAAATATGAGCAATAGAAAAGATAATACTTGATTCAATCTTTTACCGTTTTATCTTGCAGAAATTCTTCCCTTTTATAAATGATGCAGACGTGTCATTAAAGGTCAGCCCAAGAGAAATAAACCAGTTGCCGGGCACTCATCTGCTTATTGCGAAGTCTTTGTCAGATAATTTTAAATTGCCATTATTTTTTATTATGAAAGCAAATAGAGAGATATTGTGAGTTTTGGTGTACTTTCAAATATAAAAAGACGACTAAGTGAAAATGACCATGCTATTTTATTGATAAAACACTTTTTAAACATGAAGATATTCTTGTCGTAATGTGTGTTACCTTCTAACTTTAATCGACATCAAACTTCTACACAAAACGTCGATTTAACAGAGTCTCTGTCCTATTTCTACATATCAAAACCCTTCTTAATCACAATATTTTTTTCAGTATTTTTCACTGTGAATGAAGATGCTATTTTCAAAAGCAAGTTAGAAATAATAACAGAAAACCTGCATAAAATTGTCTGAAAATAATCAGATGTTCAACACTTATACCATACTACGGAATTTAGTGTAACATATTACCAGTTCTCGGATGTTTATGTCTGTACCTGTTGTGTTTCATTAATCATTTTTAATTCCGACGCTACACTGTCAGATATATTCCAAGTCTTTGTTTGTTTTTTCTATAAAATTGGAATTAATCAAATAATGCAAGTAAATGATTCGTTATATACAGACATATTAGCAATATATTTGCTTAATTTTCTTAACATTGCACAATGCAAAATGAAATTGAAAATCCGACCTCAGGTGCATCAACACACATACATAAAAAAAAGAAACACGCACAACATGGAAAGAAGAAAATTAACATATAAAACATGCTGAAAATTGTCAGCGTGCGGAAGCGTTCATTTTACGCAGGGTCGAAATATAAATGATGTTCCTCAAACGCTTTGTCATAAAACTAAAAGAACTAAAAAAAACGGTCCCAATATTAACGTTTGAACATGTTGTACTTAGAATTCATTTTCTCAGCTTTGTTTTGACAATAAATATATCAGCTATATTCGGCATATAATTTCTGTACATGTGAAAATATAAGTGTTACCATGCAAATAATAAATTACCCCACACACACACACATATATATATATATATATATATATATATATATATATATATATATATATATATATATATATATATATATATATAAAAGTAGGTTGAATTTAAAAATCGGGTTGAAAACAGTGGGGTTAAGAATAGCGGCTCCCACTGCTATTAAGCTTTACTCTTCAAGGATAATGGGATTGAGTTCTATCAGCCGCTAGCGTATTTCGTCTAGAGAAAAATGTTTAGCCACGCTGGGGAGCTGTGATACTATGTATTACTATATATATATATGTATATATATATATATATATATATATATATATATATATATATATATATATATATATATTTGCACTACTTTTTTATATTACAGATCGATATACACTTGCGTAAGGCCGGTTGACGCTCCGGCCGAAACGCAGTGCAGAAAAAAATCAAAGATGAGGATAAAAGCCGAACATAAACAGTGTAAATACTGCACACACACACACACACACACACACACACACACACACACACACACACACACACACACACACACATACACACGCACACACACAGACACACACATATATATATATATATATATATATATATATATATATATATATATATATATATATATATATATATATGCATATATATATGTTGATACAAACCACTTTATATAAATATATCTGCCATCAATACTAAGCCCAGTGAAAAAAAAGTTTAAAAATCCGTAAAAGACAATGTATTTTCTGTCGCACTCATATACATTCCACGCAACAAAAAACAACAGGGAAAGAATAGTATATGGTTTAACTTAGCATACACCAATAACGTAAAAAACAATTAAATTCATTAAACTCATGCACAAACGCCTCTCCCATCAATGAACCTCGACAAAATATTCAACAGAAATAGTAAAATCAACCACAGTTACACCCAGAACATGACACAAATGATAAATGACAAATTAACCACCCTCAAAATTCAAACCTATTGTAATTTTAACTGCGCACAAAGATCGAATATCTCTTACATTTCAATAACTTGCAAAACAATGTAATATGCCAAGACACTGTGAAATCAAAAGATAACGAAGAGAATATATATGATTTGCAGAAGGACCTTGCAAAAAATAAACAAAACAAGGATCACAATGCTTTCTAAATATATATGGTAAATTAAAAACAAAATCCAAATCTCACCATCAGTATCATACAGTAATCAATAACGAATAATGAGCGAAAGAAATTTCCCGGCGACACCATAAATAAGCTAAATCTGACTGCATTCTGTTCCACAATTATTTCTACTTAATAGCCTCTAGAACGATTTGAAATGTAACCGTTACCAATCAACCCCGAAATAGCTATGATAATACAATAGATATTCTACCCATAATAAAATATTGACCAGTATATATAAAACCCGCTTTACATACGCATTTCTTCCAAACATTCACGCGCCATAATTAAACTCCATAAGCCAGGAGATGAAGTTTATCAAAAAGAACCAGAATTACTATTACGCATCCGTTTGTCTTGGAAGATGAAGTCAACGTGAAGTTAGCACCAAGTTTGTTCAAAATTCAGTTCTTTGTGAGATTTGAGTGATATTTTCTGAGCGTAAGTCTTGCTGTTGGTATATCTAAGTCGTGCGCTGCCCTTCCTTTCATTCGTACAGATAATATCCAAAGGAATACACGGAATTACATTTGGGGAAAACTTGTCTTCAGGAGTTACCGGAAGGTTATCAGTGTTGATAGCCAACCGCCGTCGGCTCCACTCCTGTTTTTCTATTTGGATATAACTTCATAGCATTTCCGGGTTTGAATACTACCGGAAGGCTATAGAACTTTAAAATCATGGTTCTGCTTATCAAAGATGTACTGCATTCATGAACTAACAATCTCCATTTATCCGGCGGAGCTGGTTCTTGGGTGCCAGTTGTCCGCTTTTGACACTTCTCCGGTTTGGAGATGGGCTTCGTTATCAGTTGCAATTTGAGACGCATGTCATGGGAGCCTTTTATAGAGAATGGAAGTTTGTCCACACTACATATCCCAGGCTTTGAAATTCTTTAGGGTATATATAATGTCCGTATATAAACCTTCAGAAGCTCCCAAAAATGTAAGTTGTTTAACATATATATTACAGTAGATAAACAAATGTATAAAAGGAAGTTAAATCAGAAAGTTTCGTACACAAATAAACAACTACAAATATCGAAATATTTGATAATTGTCTAAGAAGATAGAAGAAAGAAAACTAAAAATATAATTCCGGATAACACCTGGAATACTAAAATACCTATATATATATATATATATATATATATATATATATATATATATATATATATCAACTGAACAGTTTAATAAAATTGTAAAAGTAATAAGAGTTAAAATATTTATCAAATTTAAAATCAGAAAGCATACATCAAACTGAAATGTTCTAAAACTTAATTATAGCTTGACAGAAAAAACACTAGAAATAAGAAAAAAAACAGTACGGACAAAACACAATACCTAAGAAATCAACAGCAGTAGAAAAAATATACGAGTGCTCTGTAAAAGTAACCGAAGTAAAATACCGATTTACTGTAAGATGCAAACATATATAAGAAAAAAACCGGAATAACTGAAGATTCTGAAAGCAATCAATACTCGTATCGTCGTTGTCGGCAGATTTATCTCGTATCAAGAATGTAATTTCTTCTTTGCTGATCGCTTCATTTATGGTGATGGCATTGATGACTAAATTCGCTTGCAACGTGCAAGTTCAGAACAAGAAACTTCCAGTCTCACCAAAACATGCTCCCAACAAGATTAGTTTGGAGATGAAATCATAGCAGAAGAAAGTGCAAATGGCGTGAATTTGTTCAAACTGCACATCATCATACCAGGAAATAACCTACACAATTGATTCCATTATCTTCCTCAGTGACAGACATGGAATAAGAAAGGCAAAATACAGTAAAGAAACTTCAGCAGACTGCCGCTGAATCTATTATAATTTCATGTCGCATTTTCTGTAGCATGTCTGTCATGCATACCCCTCTTCCCACATGGATTCAAACGTTGAAATTTGTTGTAATTGTTTTCCGCTTGCTCCACTGTTGAGGTCTTTGGGGTCGGTCGGGCTTAGTCCGAGACCTCCTGTTCGTTTTTGCCACCAGGATTGTCCCTTATAGGAGTTTAGATGTCCGGACGGCATCCGTCTCAGAGTCATTGAACCACGAAAGCCACTCCACCACGACAAGGTGCGACCATCAGAAGTACACACATAGAATCATACAAACATAAACATGCGTATTTTTTACAATGGATGTCGAAGTAAACGATATCACATTATCATTATTATTACTTTAGAAACCAAAGAATAAGAAAATAAAAAAGTATCAAATTGTCAAATATGAGACAATTATTAATTATTGCTTTGTTAATAAATATCATTTAAGAAAAAATTAGCCACAAATTTACGTCATGTAAATAAGAGCATATAGCAAAAATCATTCCCGAAAACAACAGAAACAAAAATAAAATCTTGTTTTAAAAAACACAGAAGCAGATACCTACTACGCTACCTACAAATTCATCTTGATACAGAGGCCTAAATAGCGTCACGTAAAATAAATTTAATGTATTATATTTTAAAATCGCAATATTTACAAACGAAGTAAATATGAAAAACTGAATAAGTAAATAAGTTAATGAATAGAATATTAAATAAATATGGATTATTAAAGGTCAGGACTATAAAGAGACTAAACAAAAAAAACCGGGAAAGGCAAATTTACCCTTTTCCAGGCACAATTATTCATCATTTTGCATTGCTTCTTATACATGACTTGCAAGAAATAGGGACACAGGGATCTCTAAATGAATTGAACACGACAGTCCCCATGCAGTGTGGATTCATATATCTACGATATCTCTCTAGATATACATATCTAATCTATACATCTATCTATCTAATACCTATCTGCGTTTACTTCTCTGTCTCACATTCTATCTCTCCCTCTTTCTCTCTCTCTATCTCTCTCTCTCTCAGGTGTGAGTTTGTAAACAGTGACTATTTAAGCTAATATTGCACGACTCTTCGGCAGAATTGAGTCACTGTCAGTCACTGGGTGTTTATCTAAATCTAAAAATAAATTCACCTTCATCCCTGCCGTGCGTCGATGGCTTAGTGGGAGAAGTTCCGACTGACGCAAATTCAGTCGGGTTTCGATCCTAGCTAGAGACAACCGGACCTCTACCACATATTGGCTCCTGAAAAATTAATTTCGGTTGAGCTCTCTGGTTTGAGGTGTGAATTTGTAAACAGTGACTATTTAAGCTAATATTGCACGACTCTTCGGCAGAATCGAGTCACTGTCAGTCACTGTGTGTTTATCTAAATCTAAAAATAAACACGCTAAAATCCACCTTCATCCCTGCCGTGCGTCGATGGCTTAGTGGGAAAAATTCAGTCGGGTTTCGATCCTAGCTAGAGGCAATCGGACGTCTAGACACACTGATGAGCTGTGAAACAGCGAAACAGTCTGTCTGTGGACGACAAATATATATATATATATATATATATATATATATATATATATATATATATACACACACAAACACACAAATATATGTATATATATATATATATATATACACACACACAAATATATGTATATATATATATATATATATATATATATATATATATATATATATATATATATATATATATATATATACAAAAACATACATACATATATATGTGTGTGTGCGTGTATGTAAATCTTATCTGTAGAAGAGAAAAATGAATTAGAAGACAAGAGGAAAAATACTCTTTGTTTAGTTTTCCTCTTTTCTTCTCATATTTACATTCATATATATATATATATATATATATATATATATATATATTCACATACAAACTGTTTCGCTCTATCACAGCTCATCAGAGTGGCTAGAAATCTGATTGCCCAAAGCCAAGATCGTATTTATTTTTTTGAATAAACACGCCAATGATGCAGAGTGCCAGATTCATAGAAGCGTTTCGCATTATCAGCAGTTGCAATCACTGTTTACAAAGTCGCGATTTCCCTCTATTATTTTTTCGAAGGCATATATATTGTAATCCACATGCAGACTGTTTCGCTGTATCACAACTTATATATATATATATATATATATATATATATATATATATATATATATATATATGTATAAAAGTAAGAACACATAGAGTTAGAATCAATAGATCTTAGCATTTACTTTTTAAAAAGTGTTTAATACTCTCAAACGTAGAACAAAATATAATATTATTAAAATTACAATAAAAACATGTATCGATGTAAAATGTTTTAATTTTAATCTACTATAATAAAAGTATTTTGATACAGGGTGCGATTTGTAAAATTATATTTTTAATTTTGCTCATTCGCTTGATTGTATTTCGTTTTTTATTTTGTCGACTGCACAGTAAAATACTAGGGACAATTGGGCACCGTCTGACAGAATAAAGAGCACTATGACGCAATTCGATCCACCAGGAATTTAGAAAAATGTTGTGTGTACGGTACAGGCAGCTGCAATACTAACAATTCAAATTGTTGTGCAGAGGATTCGGAAAGAGTTTTATGAGTCCAATGGTGATTACGAAAGTACAGCAGGTCGGAAAATTCACTCTGATCCTTCCCATATGAAAAGAACTCCCGAATTTATTGGTGCGTTCCTACATCACATGCTTTATAGAGGTAGAGCTATCATGGGTCAGGAGGGTGACTGATGGAAGACTTTTTGTCTGGCATAAGGTCTCTGCACCATGCTACACAAGCAGGGGTACCGAGTCATGGCTTTCAGACATTTCTTCGACCACGTCACCCATTATATTGGCCACCTAATTCCCCGGGCTACAACACACTTCATTAGTGTGTGAGTGGCGCATTTGAACAAGAGACCAACAAAATTCATGGTATGATGGTCATCTGAAGGCAAGGTTTATGACAGCATTCATTCGGCAATGTAAAGGAGAAACTCTTGCCTCATACTAATGTTTTGAACGTTATCCCAACAAATGACTTCAGTGAATAGCGAAAAGTAATTGGCCTCGCCGTTCTAATACTTTTGGAATGGACACACACGATCGCTCTCTCTATCTCACTCTCTCTCTGTATTCATATATATATATATATATATATATATATATATATATATATATATATATATATATATATATATATATATATATACACACACACACACACATATGGTGCGAGGGATAAAATGGGTGTGTTTTTGTGTTTGTGAGAATGTTGGTGTGTGCGTGCGTGCGCGTTTGTGCATATATGTGTGCATGTGGGAGCGTATAATTTAAATCCTTCATCTAAATTAAAAAGGATCAAGTAAATTGGCTAAATTCGATTCTTTGATGTATGTTCATTCCTGAGTAATTAATTATAAATGAACTAATTCGTTCCTTTTATTTAATTCAAAAAGTATTACTTTAATTGAATAAAATGAACTTTTCGCAATGAACTCCTATTTTCTAAAGAACAGTTAATAATTGTAGCTAATAGACATGTGTGAGGGAAGAGGTGGTGTAGGAAGTAGAATGAAGTAGAAGAAGAAGAATAAAGTTTTGTAATTTTTTTGTACGTTTTTGTCTTATTTCCATACGTTAGTTCATTTTATGTGGGAAATAATTAAAAAATATATATTCATAAGAATACACCACGATGAAATTGGAAATGAATTATTTCTAAAGGTCATAAAGTAATTTTAAATGAGTCAACATTTTTTTCGTAATTGTTGGAAAAAGGAAAAATGTTTTTTCTCTGGGATTTCACTTGCAAATTAGCGTAACTTCAACGTGTAGGCCTAAAGACAGAAGTCATTTATTAGTCATTCCTAACATATATACATATATATATATATATATATATATATATATATATATATATATATATATATATATATATATATATATATATATATATATATGAACATTTCTCGGACATTCAGACCGGTAAATGTTGTTTAATACTGTTTATTATAAACAGAGCATATAGTTAAATATTTGTATCTATAAAAAGAATGTATAAACATAAATAACATCTTAAAATATTTGTCGGACTTTCACCATTTCATAATGTGTGACGTCATTTGTTTACATTTGGATACGCGATGACCAGATATGAATGTACGAGAAAGAATCATTGAAGATTGTAATTTAAAGAAGTAAAATCGAGCTTGCTAACCGAACGATCCTCTGAGGCTCAATCGGTTAAAGGCACGTCAGGCTATATGACGGTTCCCTATAGGATAGAGGTTCGATTCCTATCAGCGGACGAATATTTTCTATGATATTTTCTCCGACATTCAAGCCGGTTAATGTTGCTTAATACTGTTTATTATAAGCAGAGCATTTACTTAAATATTTGTATCTACAAAAAGAATGTATAAACATAAAAATGTCTTAATATATATATATATATATGTGAAGTTGCTAAGTAATTTTCATTTTATCCAATCTTTAGACGGTTTTATCCGTTCATACTTTATATATTTTATAAACATCATGAAGGATCCCTTCCAATCCCCATTAATTATTTATCAGAATACAGATAAGAGTGCAATGAAAAATACTATCAGATTGTATTCATATTTATCTCATATACGTTGATAAATTTTATAAAAATATGAAGAAGATAAGTAAACTTTTCAGAGTTTTAGAAGTAAAATAATTTAAACTTCAAGTTTCTTCTCAAATGGAACTGAGGAAACTAATACCTCAATGATGATGACTCTGATTTCAAGAAAGGTTTCGCGGTTGACAATTCACTGTCACCAACTCAGACACCCCATTATATTTGTTTGATTTCACGGTGCCGAAATACCAACCGATAATGGATCTACATTAAATATTCCTTCTTGTATTTACAATTTTCTCATGATCCAAAAAATGTTATGTTAATTTTATGATGTCATTATTTGGATAAGCTCTTTGTTATTTTGCCTAGACTCTTTCAATCTCATCGCAGTACGAGACTGGTGACGAGGTCCCATCAATTTACAATTGAGCAAGCTAGATGTAATAATAAATTAATATGTTAACAATTTCTTTTCTCTCTTGTGGAACTCACACTTATTAGGTCCTGTTCAATACTCGGTTAAGGCAGTGGAGAACTTTAAGAGGGTAAATTAACAGGAGATAACTGATAACTGACATCAATTAAACATAGCACGTGGAACTAGAACAGTCTACCCCAGTGAGCGAAATAAAGGGTTCAGTTCGACATTCCAACGACTTGAAGAAGGGTGAAGCGTACAACGGCCGAAACGTTGTAATAAATATGGCGGCAAAGATGAGGACAATATTCCGAATAATGAAAATAATCACCTATTCCGTTATGCGGAGTCAAAATTTGCTTGAATGGTGCGTGACCGGCATCAAATTCAATATGGGAAAATAATCTGACATAATTAAATAGAGGAGTTTGCTGCTAAAACCTGGGAGTGTATAACACACGTACTCTGTCCATTGATATGTTTTGCTATGGCTAGTTTAATGCTTACCTTTCTCACTGGTGCTACTGATGTTATGCACGCAAGCCAACAAATTTATAGGATTGTAGATAGATATAAACAAAATCTTACATAAAGCGCTTAGCGAATTCAATTCTTCGCCGATAGTATTCACCATAAAGAAAAAATATATAGTGATTGGACATTAGTATTCTTAACAGATCACTTCTCAAAACTTCTTAAGCAGTTTAGCTATGAATATTTACAAAATACTTTAACCGCTACCTGAAAGAGAAGTATTCCCTAAGTCTCCCCTCTGACATTGCACTCTCACCTCTGACACCTCAATAGGATGAAACTGGCTTGTAACATTTGTTATCTAAAGATAACACTAATAGCATTTTATCATCACAGTGCTGAACTTGAAATTTATCCCGATAGAATGCTTCTGCAATCGTTAAATCTTAAGTAATTCAAGTCTGGAGGTAACTGTATGATAACTACATATCCTAATATTTTGCACTTCTTATTCTCTTCCCTTACATTCACAAGAAAAGGGCATTCAATTAAAAAAAAACCCTCAACCGTTCATTTAAAACCGCTCAAACTTGAATAGGCCTTACGTCTAATATTCTTTAAGTAACTGATAAAAAAACAGGAAAGAATAATGGAAAGGACATTAGGAATGCTTGATTTTTCTCTTTTTTAGAGAATTAACATTTGACTCAGTGTGAAATCTAGGGTGCGTTGTCTTGTTACTGACATGAATATTAGATTCATAACTCCTACCAATTTTCGTGCATTCAGTTTTTAAAATTTTCCTGAAATACTTAATTTTCTGCAGGTTATTACACACAAACTGATTTCAAAATGTTACTATTTAACGAAATAATACAAATAAAGTTGAGATCTTTTGTATTAGATACATTGAATGGAAAATATATCAAACCAGGATTCTACTTATGCAGGTGATCCTGAAGTTTATTTCTGTATCTGCCACAGTAACCTGCGTATTTAACGTTGTTAAGAAAGTGGACGCCGATAATAAATGCTGGCAGTACATTTTTGTTAGCAATTTTAGAAGATAGATATGTGAAACAAGATATAAAAACAATTTGCATCTCTAATTCTTAATTCGTTCGTTGGGTGTATACTTTTGCTGATAATCATACTTTCTGCCTTCTTAGTGTTGATAGCTAGTCTTTTCTTCAGTATCCTCACAAGGAAACCTGTTTTTTTCCTTTTTCTTCTGACATCAACAATGTGTCATTTGCATTTGTTAGGATTGTGGTAGCCAATAATGAATTCTGGTAGTACATCTAATTCTCTCAGAATCGCCTGCTTTTCTTTAACAAGGTACAACTAAATATAATTTTTGTTGTAATGTGAAATAATGTCAGATTAAATGATATCCACAAATGTATTAAACATTAAACACAAATATATAGTTAAAAAGTGAGAGAATGAGGGATGATATTGATTAGAGCTTTGCGTTTGCGTTGGATAATGTGACGTCTTAATTACGCGAAAATGAAATTAACACTATTATAATAGATATATGTACTAAAATTTAAAAAAAAATATCTTGAAATACTAAAGAGTTAAAATCACCATTGGCTTCAACCGCGGCCCCCAGAGGGCTTTGCAATCTCCTGCGAATCTTCTGTTTTGTTTCCTTGAATAAGTTGGTGTTTACTGCCATAATCATTGCCCATTGGTGATAGAAGGAGTTTTGTAAGTCTCTAGCACAGCTGCCTCACATATAATAATCAAGAGAGTAGAGGACTGGGGAGTTACGTGGCAAGATACAATAGGGTGATGTTGCCGGAGAAAATGTCTGGCAGCCACGATTCGTCTCTCCTACTTGTGTGGCATGGCACAGAGCCCTGTTGCCAGACATAGGGTTTTCCATCAGTGACTACCTTGACACACGGCAGCCCCACCTCTTTAAGGCATTTGATGTAAGTCAGCGTGTCGAGCCTGATGCCCTCACAAACAAATTTGGGTGTTCTTTTTTATTTCTGTCCTCACATTGCACCCAATGTTTTACCTCCATCCCCAAGTCTTGTAGCGTCACTCAGATCTGCCCTCTTGGCAACTCCGATTACGCTCTAGTGTCTGTCAACATCTCCTTCAACTCCACGCCTTGCAAACAACCTCCTACCCCTAGAACATTGTTCTGCTATCAACGAGCAGACTGGGACTCGTTCTGGGATTTCATTCGCGACGTCCCCTGGGATGTGGTCTTCACGCTCCCTGATCAAGAATGTGCCTTCGAGGTCTCCTCCTGAGTTAAAGCTGGAATCGAGCCTTCCATCCCTTCAAGGAAATATAATGTCAAATCGCGTTCCTCACCCTGGTTCTCAGCTGCCATTGCCCATAGGAATCACTTTTTCCACCTTTATTGTAGCGACATGTCTGCTTGCAATAGATGTCTCTTTGTCTCTGCACGTAACGAGTGTAAGCGTGTCCTCAATGAAGCAATACCTCTATATGCAGCTAGAATGAAAGAATGTATTACATCTTGTAAATTTGGCTCTAGTGATTATTGGCGTCTCTGCAACGTAACAATAGCAAACCCTCTATACATCCTTTGTTCAAACAGTTTGAGGTTCTGATCTCTTCTGCCGACAAGGCTGTATGGTTAGCTCGGAAATTCTCATTCAATTCAACGCTCGACTCTTCCAGTATACCCACACCTGATTTCCCTCATAGAACTTAAGCTCAAATGAGAGACTTGCATATAACCCCGTCATCGGTTCTGGGCATCATCTCTAAATTAGACCCCCCACAAAGCTAGTGATGAAGATTGAATGGCAGCCATTGTCCTGAGGAAATGAGCACCTGAACTGGCATCTGCCCTCTCCAAATTATATAACTACTGCCTCAGTGAATCTTGTTTTCCACCCTGTTAGAAGTCCTCATCCGTTGTTCCTGTCTAAAAGAACTCTGAAGACCATTCTGACCCTTATAATTACCTACCACCCTTCGGTCAAGTCTCTGAAGCTTTAATCAACGCTGGAGTGGCTATGAACCTTACATCCCATAATCTGCTCTCCGACAAGCAATATGTTTCCGTTTTGTCCGTTCTACAGCTGATGTACTTACGGCCATAACTGAAATTGTTTACCAAGCACTTCATAGTAACGGAGAACCGTGTCGTGTCTCTTGATATCTCCAAAGCGTTTGATAGCGTTTGGCATGCCGGCTTCTTCGCAAGCTTCAGGATTATGGAATTACAGGTCGATTGTTCGACAATACAATAATTCCTGTCGAACCGTACATTCAAGGTCGTTCTCAAGGGATTCTCCTCCAGCTCCTATCCCACGAACGCAGGTGTTCCCCAAGGCTCTATCCTAGGCCCTACTCAGTTCCTTATCTTCATTAACGATTTCCTGATGTAATAGGTTCCCAAGTAGGCATATATGCGGACGACACCTCTATTTACTCCTGCCTCAAAAACAAATCTGGTGTCGCCGACAAAACTAACCTGGCCATTTGTCTTGAAAAAGACCACCAATCGGTTGAGGACTGGGGCAGGAATTGGCTGGTTAACTTTAATGACTCAAAAACAAAACTGCTTTCTATTACTCACATGAGGGAACCATCCCTGCCTTCCATTAGAATGTCAGACGCTCAACCCCAGGAGAGCACCTCTTTGCGACTGCTCGGTCTCACATGGTCCGCTGACCAGAGATCGAATGAATACATTGAGTCAATAGGTTAATCCATCGCTATGAAAGTTGGCTCCCTATGCCGCGCCAGGAAATTCTTCTCGCCGGAGTCGATCAATCAAATCTCTAAATCAACCATTCTCCCTTGCATGCAGTATTGCTGTCATATATGGTGTGGAGCCTATTCTAATTGTCTCAAGGCATTGTAATTGGCCTTGATCTGGAATTTCGTCTGCAGCCCCTCACTCACAGACGTGCAGTTGCCTTCCTCCGTCTTTTTTACAAATACCTTCGCGATAACTGCTCCGATGAGCTGCTTTCGATGGTTCCAAGATTTCATGAATTTAAGCGCTGAACTAGACTGGCATCTCCCTCACATGTCTATGTCGAAACTGTTAAATGTAGCCGTCTCTTCTACTCCAATAGCTTCATGTCTGGCACATCTCACTGATCTATCCCCTAACTGTCTATTCATCCTTTCCTCTATCACTCCTCTTTGTTCTCGCTCCAACTATATAACCCCTTGCGTGCTAGTGGCTTCCTGCCTTGCTTGGGGTTGAAAAAATACCCTGAAATGTTCGTATTTGACATTACGGCGCGAATGCCAAGCTGCACAATTATGCCGTTTCCAAATTGCTGACCGTGAGAATTGTGTCATGGTGCTCTTTTTCCTAATTGACCGTACTATAACGTGCAGTCGACAAAAATAAAAACAAACAACGCGCGTGCGCCAAATTAAAAATATAAAATGATACCAATTTACCCGTGTAATGTGGGCGTTATATGATTGAATGATAATTTAATTGAAAATAGCAATTACCTCTAAGCATTATTATAAAAGAGAAATATATGTTCAATATGTAACAAATATATGTATACTTATATAACATTAGAATATTGCTTACTATTAGAATATTGCTTCCTATAGAGAATGTGGAGTTACCCCAGTTACTTTCCAAAAATCACTGACGCTAGATGACGCTCCCTAAGCCTAGGAATAGGAAAAACATTTGCTGTCATCACTCAGGTACGATTATATGTAGGTCGAATGAGGAAAACGCTTCTGGAGAACGTACACGAACGCATGCGCGTGCACACACGCACGCAACGTTCATTGTATTTCCCTATGACATTCTCCTACACCAAACTACCCACACAGACACACACAGAGACACACACACAAACACATACACATTCTTTAGTATTTAAATGTTTTTTTTCATATTCATTGTTAGTGACATGCAACCATATTGTGTTGTCTATCGTACCCTTGTTTTTTAATACGTACTTATCGTTTGTTTATCTATCTATCTATCTATCTCTCTCTCTCTCTCTCTCTATATATATATATATATTTGTTACTTTGTTCTTTATTACCTGGACTCACATAACGAGTCCTCCATTTTTGTTGTTGGATAAATATACCAGGAGACCTGTGTTTTTTATCTGAACACACGACCAACATACTCCCGCAACAGAAAGTGTGTCTGTGTTTGAGCGATAGGGTAAGAATGAGAGAGAGAGAGAGAGAGAGAGAGAGAAATAGGGGGAGAAAGAGAGAGAGAATGTGTGCGTGTGTCTGTGTTCGTGTCACTGTGTGTGTGACATATGTTTTGAATAATACAGCAAAACAGTATCGATATTAGTAATACATGTATATTTTATTTTATATTAGTTTTATCGTATGTGAATAATTGTTCGGAGAAATATGAATGAGAATTATTGCTTTCTTTATATATATATATATATATATATATATATATATATATATATATATATATATATATATATATATATATATATATATGTATGTATGCATTACAAAAACGAGATTGTACTATGAGAAAAAGCAAATCTCGTCGACACGAGATTATATCGTACAGAGCCTGAGGTCATTGTGTCCGAACGCGATTTTCTCGTTAAGAGTATTTTTTATCATTTCGTCGGAAATTACAATAAACATAACAATGAAAAAATAATTCAAAGAAAAGTACATATATTTACAAGTATTTCTGGCAAAACATAACATTCGATGCTGAGTAGGGTTTTTTTGTTTTATTTTTTGGTATTTTAATATTTTTAGTCATCGGAAATTATGCGTCGTTTTAATAAAAGTAAGGCTCCTTAATGGCTGTAACACAGGAACTATACGGCCTTGATCAGCGTAAATATAATCTATTAACATTTTAATGCATTTTTTTTTATATAAAGAAGGATAAAAAGTTAACTTTATATCCCTAGTATAATAAGGACCTTTCCTTTGTTTATTTTATTTGTTTCAATAATTCTTCTTTAGTCCCTGTTTTTCATCTTTTTACTTAAGCTCATCAAGTTGAGCCGTGTTTTTTCCTCTCCTTTTCCTCAATCAGTCCTGTTATTATCAGATTATCCAAAGTGGCCTTCTTTGTTATGTGCGCAGAAATTTCAGCTTTCTCTTCCTGATATTAAGTACAATGTTTTCTTTTTGATTCTATTTTCTAAAGCATCACCGTTGCTCACATATTCAGTCCTTGGTATTCTCAGCATTCTTTTTCTAGAACCACATTTCTTTTGCTTCAAGTCTCTTCTTTATCTCAATGATGTTGCCAGGGATAATTTTTTTTGAAACAATGATGTTGCTAGCTATACGTTTTTGAAACAGTTCCCAGCTATACGT
The DNA here is from genome assembly GCA_964036315.1 of Acanthosepion esculentum. Lineage (NCBI taxonomy): Eukaryota > Metazoa > Mollusca > Cephalopoda > Sepiida > Sepiidae > Acanthosepion > Acanthosepion esculentum. The sequence continues at coordinate 113,162,976 of OZ038481.1, forward strand.
TTTTGAAACAATGATGTTGCCAGCTGGAAAGTTTTTGGAACGGTGATGTTGCCAGCTATACGTTTTTGAAACAGTTGCCAGCTGTCCGTTTTTGAAACAATGATGTTGCCAGGGATACATTTTTTGAAACAATGATGTTGCCAACTATACGCTTTTGAAACAATGATATTGCCAGGGATACATTTTTTTATGAAACAATGATGTTGCCAGCTATACGTTTTTGAAACAGTTGCCAGCTATACGTTTTTGAAACAATGATGTTGTCAGCTATGCGTTTTTGAAACAATGATGTTGTCAGCTATGCGTTTTTGAAACAATAATGTTGCCAGGGATACATTTTTTGAAACAATGATGTTGCCATCTATACGTTTTTGAAACAGTTGCCAGCTGTACGTTTTTGAAACAATGATGTTGCCAGGGATACATTTTTTTGAAACAATGATGTTGCCAACTATACGTTTTTGAAACAATGATGTTGCCAGGGATACATTTTTTTATGAAACAATGATGTTGCCAGCTATACGTTTTTGAAACAATGATGTCAGCTATGCGTTTTTGAAACAATGATGTTTTCAGCTATGCGTTTTTGAAACAATGATGTTGCCAACTATACGTTTTTGATATATCTAGTAAATACTGGATCTGGCATTAAATGACCCATAGTGGCTGATATGCCATAAAACCCCAAACAAACAAACAAACAAAAATCTTCTTTATCTTCCCTCAGATTGTCCAGCACTTAGTAACATATATGAGGAGACTCATCCTGTAAAAGTTAAGTACTGTTTCTGATCTCGTTTTCTTTCTTTTTCTTTTTCTTTTTCTGGAGTTGCCGATTTTGCATTTTTCTCTCTCATCCTTTTGCTAACAACAATGCATTCTGTCTGAGGATTCGAACTTTTCTTCTCGTTATCCATCACTAGTTCTGAAGCAGAGTTTGTAGATTTCATTTCGTGTCTGCTGTCAACTCTGTATCATCTGCATATCTTATGTTAAGATTGCGGTCCTCAATAATGAATCTCGGTAGGACATATAATTATATCAGAGTTGTCTTGTTGTATAGGTTAAATAAATCCATTGAAATGACACATCCTGATTTTCATCCCTTTCTTTTTTTGCATAAATTCTGAATTCATTTTCTCTCAGTAAGCAGGCACTTTGTTGCCGGTGTATGTTCTTGATTATTCTTATATCTTTCCCAAACATGTCAAGGTTACTGAGCAGTTCCAACATGTCTTTGTGACGTACTTTATCGAACGTATTTGCGTAATCTCTAAGACAGAGATACATTGCAGTTGTATTGCTTTTTCGGATACCGTTACGAGCATAAATATCGCCTTCCTTGTTCCAGTGTCTCTGTTACAATTCGGTGTGCTCCTGCCGCTTTGTTTCTGTTCAGTTAGGCCAGAGCAGATACCAAGCCGATTATTTATATTTCCATTTAGCCGATACTTTTGTGTATTGCCGGTTGTTTTTTTTTCTTACTCCGATATATTTTATCTCTAAAGTATTTCTATCTTTTATCATCGTTTCTTCCTTCGGATTTTATGCATACTGTTGATGAGCATGTCTTTTGTCGTGCTGCTTCTATTAATTTCTTATGCATATCAGATTTTCCGTGATACGCTTTCATTCTAATTCTGTACCATTTTCATTGAACCATGCCTCTTTAGGCGGTTTGCATTTGGTTCTCATTTCTTTATGTAGTGTTCTCTATTCTGTTCCGTATCTGTTATGGGTCCTTACCTATAACTACAGAATGAACTCTTCCTAACACTATGTATACTACGCCTAGAGAGAGAGAGAGAGAGAGAGAGAGAGAGAGAGAGAGAGAGAGACAAATCGAGTCGAGGCGATAGTAGTTCACTCCAAAGTAGACTGACAGACATACTAACACCTTCCACATCTTGTATTATTATTCCGTGTGATATATCTTCGTTATTTCTACTGTTGTGTTCGTGTTGTTCTTCCTTTGTCCTAACCTGCACCATAACAATATATTTACATTCTGTAAAAAAAAAAAAAAAAAAAAAAAAAAAACTTATTTTAAAATTCGTCTTTGTTTAACAAATATTAATCCTGGAGGTATTTACAATTTCACAGTTACCATATAAATCATATCCTCAGTCACCGCTGAGAGGGGGAATAAATCGTGCTTTTAGCAGTTGCGCATGTCCAATTATTATAGTTTTTTTTTTTTTTTTGTACTAACCTGCCTGTCCTTCCTCGTTTTAATCCTAGTTTTTATTTGCTCTTTCTATTTTCTTTCAGAATAAAATAAATCGAGATGAAATGATCGATTTTATCAGTGCAAAATCAGATGTTAAGACCGCCAATCGCGAAATGCTTTAACAAACAATAATAGTTGCAATGAACGAAATAGAACTGCTTAGGAGCAACGTATAATGATATCTTATGAAACGAGTGATGAATGAAGAAGAACAATAAACGCTCGTGAGTCGAGATCAGACGTGAGAGAGAGAGAAAGAGAGAGAAAGAGAGATGGGGAGAGAGAGGGGGGGGAGAGATAGTGGTAAAAATTAAGACTGCAACAGATTGTCTATCAAGGGAAAATCGTCTGAAACTCAAACTCCAAAGATACTCAAAAGAAAAGAGAAAAATCAGAAAGCCGAAACATAGAAAATTATGAGAATAATTGTAATCTTCCAAACATGTTTACGACTTTCTAGTCGGGAGATAAACAGATGTCACACTTTAAACTGATAAACAGATAACAACGGATGAGTATGCTATTACTTGTTCGGTGGTACCTATTTTCTATGATACCAAGTGGGAAATTATACCTGAGAGTAGCAACATGATCGGATTATGATGAGAAGGAAAGACTTGTAAATTTATTGAAGAAATTACGTGTATGGGTCCTTGATTTCATTTTGGTTTATCATTTCCTTGTTATATTAAAATGCTTTCGCATTTACAGAATGCCAATTTACTCGAGAGTCATTTGGAATTGAGGGCTTGACTCGTCGTTAATCTAATTGAGAATGTAGGCTTCATTTTATTATTTATTTCCTATGACAGAATAGAACTAAATAAAATGTATATAAGCGAGATGCAATAATTGGATGTAACAATGCGTTCAGGTTTAGAATTTTTAGGAGACAGAAAAGTATGTCCGGAAAATATTTCATATTTGGATTTATTCAATTTCGTCGGTTTGAAAGATAGAAATAATAAATGTGCCATAAGAAAATCATATTACATTTTCAGTACTCTGATTCAACGTGAACATTTTCCACAATAGATACAATTAACACCTGTAGTAAATGTGCTAGTAAAATTCTGCCCAGTATGACCAGACTTAATGTAAATTTTAAATTGAAAACTCATGGACAATATCTCGTTACACAGTAACATTTATTTTAGAATGTACATTATGTTTTGCTTCTGTGAAGTTGTGTGAACTGGAGGATTGCATGGAGACAAATGAAAACTGTGTAAAATATCATAAGATTGTATTTTTTGTTAATTGTTTCAGCCCAAGCAACGCGATACTGCAAAGTGAAAGTGGGACTCGCAGTATAACCAGTCTTCGAGCGGGTCTTTGATTACTGGGAATTTTTGCCGTTCATTTGTAGAAGTTTAAGTTTAATGTTAGCCCACTCGAAAATCCACATTAGTAACGGCAATTGGATGCAGTTGAGGCAAATGCACAAATGGGGGTGTTGAACAATTTGAATGCGGCTGGCCCTGAAAAGGTAACTGTATAATAATAATTTTATTGTAATAATTTAAACTATTTATTTTTATTAAAGTTTTTATGAAAGATATATATATATATCCAAGAACAGCTAGTAAATAGTAAAAAGTTGCTGAGTGTTATAATGAACAGGAAGTAGTGGAGAGCCATCGTTGCTAACTATTTGGCAATGAAGATTTATCTATGAAACAAAAAACATCATCGAAATCCGATGAAAATTATGGAAATGCATAACATACACACACACACACACATATTTACACATTTTGAGAATTATAGATATAAATAATTATATAAATTTAACTGTATAATAATAAATGATATTATTCTAATAATTTGAGGTATTCACTTTTATTAAAGTTATTATGTAAGATATATACCCAAGAACAGATAGTAAATAGTAAAATGTTGCTGAGAGATATAATGGACAGGAAGTAGTGGAGAGCTATTGAGTCAACAATTTGGACTTAAAACCGGCACTGAAGATTTATGTATCAAACCAAAAAAAATAATCAAAATCGGATGAAAACTGTGGAAATGCATAAACAACATTCAATCACACACATACATACAGACGCACATTTCGAGAATTATAGATATAGATTATTGTGTAAAGGACAAAATAGAAACAGAGTTCAAGAAGAGAGAAAGTGGCGATTGACGTTGAATTTAAATTCTTAAAGATTGTAGTTATCATGGAATTAAGTAATTAGGATACATATGTGAGAAGTGAGAGAAAATAAATTGTTAGAGTAAAAATGGCTGAATAATTATTATACACTTGTTGCCAATAATAATAATAATAATAACAATAATAATAATAATAATAATAATAATAATAATAATAATAATAATAATAATAAATGAGGCAAGATAAAAGCAGGTGCAACCGCCATGTATTTTGGTCATAAATGAGTAGCATTATCATGTATCTGTTGTGTATTAATGTAGTAATATGCGCTAAAATAACTGTACAATTCACTACCACAGATATACTGATCATAACTAATTCAGTTTGATTCCCATGGACAAACGCAGTGTATATATCGCTTCATAAGCACGGTAATGAGATAGCATTATGGGTTTAAAGACCAATATTTTATTATTATTCAATTTTTAGGAAGGAGACAGTTCTACATACTTTTGTGTACACTTAAATTTAACTTGGTTACGTGATCTGAACATAATGCACAATATTCCAAATCGTAAGATGATGCTTCTGTTTTATCAAAACGTCACGCCATATTGCTTATATTTGGCTGTTGTTAATGTGCCTCATATAGACTTATCAAACTGTGTATTATGAGAGATATATTGCTCTTTGATAACTTTTTCACAACAAGATTTCGTTCACGTGTTTTTCCTCTCACAATAACAAAAACAATAATAATAATAATAATCAAAATAAAGGACCTTGAAATATAAATCTAAAAAATGTGGCATATGGGAACATCACCAATCACTGTTGTAGTTGGAACCCTAGGATTAGTTGGAAAAGATTCTAGTTGACTAATTGAAGGAATCCCTGTAAGTCCATGCCTCAAAGAGATACACAAAATTATTCTGACAAGTACAGCCCACACTTTACGAAGGGCTTTATCTATGTAATTTTTTTTTTCAGTGGAAAGTGTAATGATAATATTTCTAACATTATCTCCCTGGGCGGGACCCGAAAAGTAATGTGTAAACGGCAGATATCAAAGGAAATAAATAATAATAATAATATACATGAAATCCGAGGAACAAAAAACGAAGCGAATACCATCAGCGCTAAACGAGTAAAAAAGAAAGCAAAACAACTTGGCGAAGTAAAATTAAAAAAAGAACTCTCATGTGTTAAGATGATTTTCTGTCTCGAAGCTGTGTTTAGGAGTTCAGATATGACCATTAGCATCCGTGCGAAACATGTACAATTCGGGAAAGATCAGAGAAATGTAATGTTTTAAACATAGTATATTTATATAGCAATCTTTTCCTCTAAACGTGTTTTATTAAGGAGAAGAAACAGAGTATATGTGTTCTTTCAGGTGTTTCTACTGTTGTTTGAAAAGTCGTTTGATGTCAGCTGGATATTTGTACAAGTACTATGCATCACATTCCATAGTACATATGGCCATTGTTGGCGTATTTTAATGAATAGCCTGCATAAGTATTTTATAGAGTATACCCTGGCAAATATAACAACGACGATCAAAACATCGCACATAATTTCGTCAGGGCATTTTACAGGTTTCTACGCAACATTAAATGAATAATTAGACCGAATATTTTAAAGTAATTTTATTATTCATTTTCTCCTGTTATCCGGGTATATCTATCTGTTTGTGTTTTCTTAATTCTTAGTATCATATATATATATATATATATATATATATATATATATATGTGTGTGTGTGTGTGTGTGTGTGTGTGTGTGTGTGTGTGTGTGTGCGTGCGTGCGTGTATGTGTGTGTGTATGTGTGTGGCGTGTGCGCGTGTGCGCGTGTGTTCATTTGAGTGACAAGCTACTGCATTCTAGACATACAACGTGTATCAACTGTTCAAAATGATCTTTCATTTCTTGCGCTTTCGGCTAACGTAATGACCATTATCAAAGTATGTTTTTGTTTTTTTAATATTTCGATTGTGCTGGCAATAATTTTAGCAATGGTAATGTTTCGCCAAAAAACATCTATTAAATTAAAGAAAAAACATCAATTAAATTATTATTCATATTTACTAGGTACCTGCACTTTTTCTCTAAAAAATAGCATAGCATGATAAAAACAAGTCCAAAACCCAATAAAAACAGTTTCATTGTCAAACTTTAAGAGGAATGATCAAAGTATTTCATTATAATTTTCGTAATTTTTTAACCCTTTCTAGCATGTTCGAATTTTTTCATTAAACTCGTTTTGTTTTTTTCGTCAGCGGTAAATGATTATTTACGATAAGAGTTTCATTTTTTCCGGTGAAAAACACATTGATTTGGAAATTTTTCAAAAATCAAAGAATTGTTTTAATGAGACAGGAGTTATTTAAAATTAATGATATATACATATATACATAAATATATATATATATATATATATATATATATATATATATATATATATATATATATATATATATTAGAATATTAAATATTTTTCTCCTATGTTAGAGAAATTAAATTTTCGTACGAAGTATTTTTTATGAGGTAAAGCAGGATTTATGGAAAATGTAAAGAAATATTCTTTTTCAAACTATGATTGTCTTGAGAAAAAATTGAGATGAATAATGAATTTTTACAACTAATGTTTTCATTTTTAAAATTTTAACTATAATAATTTATAATATATGAATCTCTTAAAATTCTGCATTTCTTTAATCCTGTTAGGTGATAGTGTTCTTAAGTGAACACTATATTTACTAATCAAAAATTGAAAAGATTAGTACAAATCCTTTTGCCCCATGATTTTCTAAATAATATTATTTTTTCATGCATAGAAATTATTAGTGAACTTGCCTCTGTTTGAAAATATGGTCGACCATACATAATATTATCAGAAAAAAGAGCGATGATTATATTAAAGTCAACATTCCTAAAATTAGATTACAGAGAATAATATTCCAACATTTTAATACTGACTACGTAAAAATTAGATAAAAAAAGTAACGTAGACCTGTTTAACAGTTGTAATATTAGAGGAATCGAGACTTTTCTCATACCGTGTCAGTTACGGTGGACTAGTGATGTCTTGAGAATGTCTGATGATAGGATACCCAACATCCTAATGTACAACCAGTTAGATCAGTGCTACAGGAATGTAGGACGCCCATGGCGGAGACACAAAGACATGTTGAAAAGCAACTTGTCTGCTGTCAATTTACCACATAGCACCCTTGAGTGCTTAGCTTTGGAGCGGGTAGAATGGAAATCAACGTGATTTAGTGTACTCAGCACTTTTCAATCTGCTTGTCTGAATCATCTTCAAGAAGCCAGAGCAAGAAATAAAAGGTCAGCCAATCTAACAGTGATCATATGTTACAATCCTTACTCTTGCTCCATATGTGGCCTCCGTTGTCAATCACTAGCGGGTCTTAATTGCCACTTAAGATTATCGCACAAAATCTCATAACTGAATCAATTAAGCTGTCAGATCCTCATACGTCGAAACGGACGGGAGAGTCCGTTATATATATATATATATATATATATATATATATATATATATATATATATATATATATATATATGTGTGCTGTTATACAAAAAATATATAAAGGAAGTTCTACAAAATTATATAATGGAAGTTAAGTTTATTTAATTAGTATTCATCAAGATGGAATCACTTTCATTCCCAACAACTGGAGGCTGAACTGGGAGACAAATATTAAGAAATCAAATACACTACAGACTACAAAAATATCGTACAGAAGAGTGGCTAATCAAACTCGAGACCCAGTTTCCTACCATTTATTCTTTGCTTGGTTGATTTATAATTCGTAATTACTTTTTGAAAACCTTAATATAAAAATTTATAAATTGGACTGTTGCTATTTATAAAAAAAATCATCGGATTGTTGCTATTTGCTGTACGAGAAAATATGGAATTTACTGATCATTCTTGTATGAAATAAATAACTATTATTTCCCATCACTGATTTTAAATGAATAAAGAAAGACAAGAAAAACAAAATGTATTAGTAATTTGTTCATATATATTCGAGAATATTTCTTTGTTACGGAAATGTGCATCAATTTTGTTTTTGCGTTGACTTGAAAAATATACCTGTCACAATCAAAATGTCATAACCTATTACTAAATAAGCTATATATTATCTTAACTGTATGTAACGTCGTGTTGTTTTTATATCATATGTTTTGTGCCTATACGAAAAAAGAAACAATTCAATTATTTAATGTAAACATCTAGTGAAATAATTTGTACTAAGATCATTTAGCGATAAAAACTTCTTCGTATTCGTAAGAATCATTGTTGTAAATTAAACAGATTCAAATATATCACTTCCAGGGAAAGGATAATCGATGAATGCATTTAGCCACACTAATCTGTAATCCTGGTGTCGCTAAACTACAATATTAGAAGTTTAAATTAACAGAAAGAAATCACTGTGAATTTGGAAGGTTTAACAAATCACAATATTTCATATACGCGAGTTTTTCTGATCGGCTCCTTTATGCGCAAAAATGGGGGGTCGGTCTATGCGCAGTAAATCTTTGAAGAGGTTAAAAATTATGAAATTACGGTGACTGCAATTGGTTTTCTAGAGAACTTAAAATTTGTGCAAAAACTCTAGGGTCGAATAATACGTGCAGTCGACATATACACGAGTATGTACGTGATTTCAACTCGTGAATGACTTCACTGAAATATGTCTATATTGATTTATCGATTTCTCTAAATGACAACGAGGTTAATATTCGGCGGCGATTTCTAGATAATAATAATAGATAGGGATTCGTTTATTTTAATCAATCATCTGAATGTGGCAGAATCGTTTCCAAATGAGATGAGTTAGTAATTTTTTCTTAGATTAAAAGACTTTGTTCCTTGGGATGATTTATCTCTGCCTGCCTCAAGAATCATATTAGATACGAAGAGGTTTTGCTCTTTATAATAATAATATTATTATTATTATTATTATTATTATTATTATTATTATTATTAAACAAAATGATTGACGTAAATGTTCTAATACTTTTCAACAATAAAGAAACGATCGCAACTGAGGAAAAGCAAAAGAAAAGACAAATACAATGTTTGGCAATATTTCTACAGTATGCCTGTCTTAATCAACTTATATTTTAAAATAAATTTTTCAAGTATAAACATATATAAATATTTACAAAAAATGTAAGTCTTCGTAAAAATGTTGCATGTCTTGTAATGAAAAAAAACGGCTGTACTGATGTGAACGCGTCAAAAATATTGAAACGTCGCTATCGGGCAGATATTCAAATGAAACGTGCGTAATATAATGTTGATCTTGCCCATCCTGTAATTTTCCGTTAGATGATTAGGTAGTAAGCTCAATTAATCAAACAGCTTAGTTTAAATCTTATGGAACACTCCTGTCATTCTGTTCATTCCCCCAAGTCGTAAATTTAGTAATTTGCATATTATTATTATTATTATTATTATTATTTTTATTATTATTATTATTATTATTATTATTATTATTATTATTATTCAAAAGTCAGCGTTGATTTTAAAGAAATATGGCGTTTAGAATAATAGAGGCAATAAGTAAATATATGTTGTGCAAAGTTTTTTTTTATTGCTGCAGAAGTAAATATATATTAATCTATTTATCAATCATTACATGTATTTATTCACATGATCCAAACGATTTATTCCTGCTGATTCCTGTCGATGGAATGTCTTGCACAATGATATTTCTCTAGTAAAATCTCACACCTCCTGGTCCACTGCCTTGCAAGATACGGACAATTGATCTATTGTGGTATTTGCCAAATTTGTCTGTGAGCATTGATATGCCAACAAAGAATCACCCATGTGTATTTAGGAGTGATAGGTAATCACTGCTTCTATTGTTTAGACTGACATCAAGAGTGAGCACAGCTCACATGAAGAATATCACGTTCCGTACTGTTTAAGTAGTCGAAGTAAAGAGGAGACTTTTATCTTGGTTTTCTTGACACATGTCTAAATCTTCAAGAGGGTAATTGTACTGCTCTCCTCCCGGAAAAGTTTGGGAAAGCAACAAAATACACGGCTGATACTCTACATGTACAAAGGAAAGGGTGGAGGTTTTTTAAATAGACAAATATATATTCGTTATTTTCTGAATAGTTATATATCGACCACCTATGATGCTATTTTTCAGTTACAGATGGTGTTACCATTGATGGCTGACTGAAATCGGGTTACAATAAAATTCCTTTCCAATGAAGATCCCTCACATTTAGACTTCCGAAAAAATACATAATTATACAATAGTATGTGACATCAGGTCAAATATTTCTTCATTTTCAAAATTTGGTGTGCTGTGATGACTTCAAAAACAAGAAGCATTTTTTTTTACGTTAATATTCACGGAATGCAAGCTGTACGAGACACATCAATGTAGAAGTTTATTGAATGGGTTTGTTTTTCATGGATGTACGAATTGTAGATTAATAGGATATATAGGATAAATAACGATTGGGTATGCAGTGATAAGAGAAGTATCTTCTCTCGGGTGTTTCCCAAAGCAACGCTTTTCGTGAATTAACTGTCCAAATGAAAGATCGATATATTAATAAAATAGCAAGGGATAGAGGATGGTTTGCTATGACATTGTGTTCTAAAGATTTTATCTGGCGGACCTAAGGAACGTAATTTCGCAGGACATTTCCCATTGAAATAGGGATAACACAGCTATAGGCCTGTGAACTTGTGTCTCTGTGAATGGGGTTGTGGCACGGAAAATACTTAACTCTCTATAAGGCCTCATAATATTTTTTGAACTTAGTCGAGCATGGAAAGAGAAAAGTGATCGGCTCCAGTCCAGATACGGCAGTAATACTTCAGTTTGGGTCGGATCTAACTAATCTAAAAGTAGAGCATAGAACCTTATCTACAGTCTAGTGTTGTATTACGAAACCGACCACTTTTCCTGCGTCTTTAGCGATAGATTGTATATAAGCGTTCCACTTTTGTCATAAACCGAAAAGGAGTCCCTAAAAAACGCTCAAATCAAGGAGCCTCATTGAGAGTGCAACTAGTCATCGCAACTGGTAAGAAGTCAATTCGGTGATCGTGAAAATTTAATAACTGGGTTTTGAGGAAAATAAAGACGCCAGCCCGTTTTCCCCTATAACGGTTGTTTGAGCAAGATCAAATGACGTGTCCTCCTGGATATGACAATAAACTCCAACTGGCAGCAAGGATTATGATAGCGAAATTAAAGATTTTGCAGAGCGTAGACACACATTCTGTTGTTCCCAGATCCACCCTGACCCAGGATGGTGCAACTGTTACTCACCCCGCTATTGGGAAATAGTGAACCCCTAAACTAAAATCAAAACACTAGGAAAGTATATAAAATTCATATTTATAGTAAAAATATAATACATTTTTTGATCTGGAATATATTGTCAAAAATAGCGTGCTATAATTAATCTCATTTCTTGGAAAGATAAACAAATTTTCACCCACAGTTTGATTTTGTAAGATTATTTCTAAAAATAAAAGCAGCTATGTAATTATAATTTAATTATGAATTATTGTCATTACCATTAATTACTTACAAAATTTACGTTTTTATATTTACATTTCTGCCTTTTTCTTCGTTTATCTGGAAAAGATAAGCGCTAAAATGAAAAACAAATTAATATTGATTGTAACAAATAATTTACGGCTATTTTTCATGTGTAAAACACATTGATTTGGAAATTCTTGAGAAAATCAAAGTAGAAATGTATTGAATAGATTTGTGTCAGCTTTTAATAAAACTTCCAGGACGTATTCAGAAATGAAGGAAATTTATTTTGCGTTCTTTGTTCAGAAAATTATAGTAAATATATTTTTACATAAGTTACAACTATTTACTATTATTAGTTTTATTACCTAATTCTAGAAACAAATAATTTTACTTTAAATTATCTTTCTTATTAAATATCTATTTGAAATTCTTATTTTTTAATTTGTAGGTCATCTTGATATTTCCTTTCAAATTATTTTTATATTTAACTCCTACTTCATAAAAAGTTTTTTTAGTTTTTATTTTACTTTTTTATTTTTTTATTAATTTCTTTTTGTTAGAGTAGATTTGAAACAAAACAAATAACCTTTGAAAGATAAACTTGAATTCAATTTTAAATCTAACGTTTAATTAAATTATTTTTAGTCTTTATTTCATTCGAATCTGAAATTAGTAGCTTTCAGGACTTATTCGGTAATGAATGAAATTATCTTTGAGTTCTTTGTTTTTCCGAAAATTGAAGTAAACATAATTATATTTACATATGTTACAACCTACTTACTTAATTTCATGAAATTTCGAAAAATAAAATTGGCCTCAGGAATTTTTATCGTGGCCTCTAAATTACATTATCGTTAAAAGGCCATGTGTTTTAAGGGTTGTCTTCATTTTATTAGGAAAAAAACACTCAAGTTTTTGGAACTGCAATTCTTTCATTTCATTTCTCTTTTCCATCGTGTCTCAACAGGCTTGGGAAATTTGTTCATCACTGAAAAGCATTAAATATAACTTTATGTACGTACGTGTACAAGGGTCATGATGGTGCTTCTTTTGAAGTAAGAGACAACCCAGCAGCAGATCGTGAGCGGAATCAAGCTCAGGGTGAAATTACTAATTATCTTGCTTGCAGATATGTTTATCCTCCGGGAGCTATGTGGAGACTGTCAGAGTTCAAGATCCATGGCACATCTCTCAATGTCTACAGACTTGCTTAACATCTCGAAAACCAGCAAAACGTTTACTGTCACAGATGCAACGCTCAGCATGCTGTTCAAAGGAACCATGACACTACCCTCGCCACATGGTTTAAACTGAATGTGCATGATGATTATTCAAAGAACCCCTTGTACCCTGACATTCCACTGCATTTGTTGTTTAATAAGCGCAATAGACCAAGGCAAAGAATACTAATATGATCCGCAGAATGCATACAGTGAGCACTAGAGACACAGAAAATGTTCACTTGCAACTGTTGCTGCCCTGAGCTTCTAGAATTTGCACACTCTAGAAGCTGGAATATTGCCAACATTTATTGCAGCATGCCTGAGATATGGTTTTCTCTCAAACGATTACACACTGGAACAATTATTGTTATAGACTGCTTGCTGTCGGATGTCCTTACAGTTGCGTGTTATGTTTGCTGCCCTGTATTCTTACATGAATCCCGCAAATGCTCGTCACCTGTGGATCCCTCGCAAACAATCCATGATTGAAGATTTTTTGCAGTAGGTTTTTAATGCAGATCACGAAGAAAACGTGACACTACACTCAATTAATTCAATCCTAATAGGGAATGTCATTACTTCTTTAGCAATTGGGCTGCCTGAAACTATTGGAATACCGCAGCTTGACCATCATGAAGAACTCGATCACCCAAGCATTGCAAAATTTACTGATGAACATAGACTGATTGCTAATGCATTGCTTGAATTTGGAGATAAGAAGAGGAGAGATGGGGTGCCCAACTATTCCTGTTTCTATGTAGATGTAATACCATAATTACCTCTATACTACTGTCAGGTTGAAAGAGTAACCGTAATTTATTCAAATTCTCCTCTAGGTGTGATTTTCATTCAATACGAATTAAGAAAAAACATCATGGCCACAGCAGATTAAAGGGAATTTGCAGCATGGCTCTTGAATCTTGGCAATGGAACATCAACTGCTTCACAAGATGTTGCTATTGATGACATTGAAGTGCTCAAGGTCCATGCGTTTTCGGCTTCCTGGTGAATGATATCTTCAACAATACATCTGAGGATGAGAGAATTAGCAGAGTAATTATTTCGCCGAAGAATTCACACTGACACCTGATCAAGGAAGAAGGGTTTAGACAACTTCCAGGTGAAGGCTGAACATATTATAGTACAAATAAAGTTTTGACAGATGATCCTGCTGAGTCTCAGCGCTACACAATTGAATTTCTAAACTCTTTGACACCATCAGGAATGTTTCCTCATAAATTAGGTTTAACATCCTGCATAATAGTAATGCTTCTTCGTAACATTTTGATCCAGAACAGACTGTGCAATGGTACAAGTCTGAAAGTGGCGGCCATGCATCAACAGTCAATTCAGACTTACTTGATTAGCGGCTCATTGATTGTCCTCATCACCAGGATTAAGCTGGCTACAACGACTCCAACTTGCCATTCATCTTGGAGAGAAACCAGTTACCTGTTCTTTTGTCATATGCTTTGATTATTTACAAGTCAGAAGCGCAGATATTTGAGAAGGTGTGCTTGTTCTTAACTCAGCCAGTGTTCATTCACAAGCAATTGTATGTGGCATACTCTAGAGCTCGCAAACTCTCAGATGTAAGAGTTAAGGTGATGAAGACAGACAGACAAGGAAGGCGAAGAGGGAGAAACGTTAATATTAACATTGTCTACTGAGAGGTATTCAGTGAGTAGTGTGTTATCAGAAATTCTAAGCTAATATATATATATATATATATATATATATATATATATATATATATATATATATATATATATATATATATAAAGGCTTAAACACTAATATTCTATATATATATATATATATATATATATATATATATATATATATATATATATATATATATATATATATATATATATATATAGGTGAGATGATTATTGGAGGTGCGTTTATTTTTGTTTATTGTTTTTTTTATTTGTAATCATCCCTCCAAGTAAGCAGGGGTTCAAGCAGTTAGAAAATGGCAGTTGACGTTGCATTTCAATTTTTGAAGATTGTATTTATCAGGGAACAAAGTAAACAGAAAGGAGTTTCGCAGACGGGAAGTGCAGGAAAAAAGACACTTTTGGAGGATAAATGACGATTACATTTAATTATTTCAACTGTAAAACGGTTAGGCTAAGATGCCTATATAATAGCACACTTAAATACACATAGTCAGGGAACTCGGGAAAAAGCTCATCGGTACAGGAGGTATGAAAATATTTTTAGAAATGAAAGAATGAAGCTACGGCTCTTATGGGAGAAATGACTGAAGTCGACGTGCCAAGTCAGGATCGATTATATTACAAATCCTTCTTTGGATTTTATCTTTTATTAACTTAATCTACCTTAGTTTAACTGCCCTTAATTCCTCTACGTAAATTCAAACATAAAGCTTTCCTTACACACAACACTAAGCTTCCTAAATGGAATCTATTTTTTAAGCTTTATATATAATGATTATCAAGTAACATAGCTCTGATTTTATCCATTCATTTGTATCTATTATAATCCTGTCAGAAATTATGAAAACTGTTAAATCCTAATAGGATTATTGAGAGATTACATTATAATTCCATGTATATATAACATACTTTATTAAAATAACGTGTATTAACAAAATATATTACCGGAAATAATTATGATTAATTACTATTTTTTTACTGCATTCTAAAAAATGATTTCCAAATGAAATTTCCATTTATTACCAATAAAACATTTCTAGAGAAACTTTTCGCAGTTTCAGGGAATAGAAATAAAAAAGAACCTTATCAATATTTTCGGTACTTCCGCTTCAACAGAAAATATGGTCTGTTTAGTGGGAATCGAAACTGAACTAGAAATAACTAAATGGAATTAACATAAATATGAAAAAAAAGAACAAAATAAAATCGCAGACTCAGATGAACAGATATAGACAAACTTTGACTTAAATGATTTTGCTTATATAATATATTCTTTTTTTGTAAGAACTCGAAATATCAGCTCATAACATATCTTGACCTTCAGACAAATTTTCCACGAGACATAAGATTTAACAAACGGTACATATTTATGTAACCAGATTTCTAAAGTTAGAGTTTGACAAAAGGGCACGTTTTTCTTTCTGTTAACACTCGTATAGATATTTTCCTTTCATTCAAAACCAGACAAAAGTGTCAGCAAAGGATGCAAAACTTATCTTTGATATTAAGATCAAGAAACATTGCATAGCAACTGATCATTGATTTGCAAAAGTATTAGTATGATACACAATGGCAAAAATATATCGATTTAAAGAGAAGTAAGCAAGATGGCGAGTGGAAAATTGTAGGGTTTTCAGAACGTAGACTTAAATGTATTTGATCATTGTTCATGTCTAAGGTTTCATGATACGTCTAACGTCGTTTTGTTATTGAATCTATAATATTGCCATGTTGTTGGTTGATTTAGGAAATTTTATTTTTCTTGATATTCATCTTAGCATCCTTTCACTTTTTATTCTTCAAGCATACAAGACATTTGTTTTGTCGTGACATTTTTCAGAGAGAAGGCATATATGGTGTTTAATAACTGTATTGAGATTCTTCAAATGTAGATGGTAAATAATTTACGACTTCAGAATTACAATGATAGAAAAACTGATTTGTAAAATATAATATTGATAGCTCATAAACATTTCGTAAGAGTTTGAACTATACAATCATGATTTAGTACTGTAATAAATATTATTCCCTTTTAAATATGTTCAGTATCATGATCCATATGTTCATGATATAAAAATAATATTTAATTTATTAGGTAAGTTCAATATTTTGAAATGCAGTGAATGAAAATACAACGTTACATTTGAAAGTATACTATTTTGAAGTTTTTCTTTGACGGCTTATCAACATTTAACAAGTTTCTTTTAAAGCCAGAATTATTGTTAGATAGGAAGGATACTTTATTTGGTGGGGAGATAATAATATTAATGATAAGTTTTGTTTTACTGATACG